>CM021104.1:66831591-66956569 GCA_007115665.2 Sequoiadendron giganteum | reverse complement strand
ACATTCATTGTTTCATGTTTTCAGTCAGCTTTCCGATTAGCCATGAAGCAAGATTATCCGAGTTACAGAACTCCGGCAAACGAAGACAGAAGCAGAGGTTGCGAAGAGTGTTTTCATCACGGAGGCAGTCTAGAGATGCAAATCCGCTCCCTTCTAGCCCAAGGGCGATTTTCTTTTTGAAGGCCCAGATCTAGATGCATGTGTGTTTTGATGGTTTCAGCCTTTGCAGAATTAGTTTAGCTTTTCAACGAGCTATCAAGCGAAAGCGTATCCAGTACAGAAATCCAGTTATCAGCATTAGAAGTGGAAATTGTAGGCAAGATACATGTCAGATGAAGTTTTGTAGAATGCAAATCCGCTCCCCTGTAGCCCAGGGGCGATCCTGAATAAGACCTGTTTGATGGATGAATTTACAATTGAAGTCTTCCTGAGATCTCTTCCAGCTCAGTTCAGTTTTGCAGTGTATCCGTTCACAAGACGATCCGATATTCTGAGTAACTGTGACAGAGGTCCTACCGAGCACGTAAAACAGAGGATGGTGAAGCGTAGCTACACAAAGCTGCACAGCTGTAGGCTAGGGGCGATTCTCCTTTAGGCCTGCCAGACGGGGTTATTTGCAATTATAGTCTTCACAAGACTTGTGTGCAATTACTCAAGCTATCCAACGAGTCTAGCCGACAGCCTCCGGGATTTGGCGAATGCTCGTACGTGTGAGGTCAAGATGATAATGCTGTGAAGAAGAGCTGATTGAAGGCAGTTCAAAAAATGACTAAGTGTAAGAATATAATTTTCTTTGAAAAAGGCGATTTTCTTTTAGAGGCCTTAAAAGCAATTTTCTGGCTTCATCGTCTCCAAGAACATCTCTTGCAAGTTGACCAAACTGTACAGTAAGACAGGCGGCACGCGTATCGGAACATTCTAGTTCCCGGTATCAAGGGTCAAAGTATGGTGTTCAGATGAAAATCACACTTTTGTCAAAATGGTGTTTGAGCTATCACAGAATAGGGGCGCTCGTTCTTTTGGGGTTCTTAATACAATTTTCAGATCCCTCACATACAGTCATTGGATGCAGAGTACTTCTAGTCATGCAATGAATCCATTATTCAGTCAGTGGGGTTCATTATTCACCGTCAGCGGCAGTTTGAAGCATCAGAAGGCAAAACGAAGAAATGGCTAAGTCTGGAGTCAAAACATCAATTTAATCAGAGGCGCCTAATTTTCTAAGGTATCAAATGATGATTTTAGCAGTTGTTGCTCCTAGCAAACATTTCATCCTTGTCATACAAGCTTCGCGGTGGATATCTCAGCACGGTCGCAGGATCATTCAATCATCCGGAAATCAGAGTTGAACAGGGTCAGTTGTAACTTTGCAGTTAGCTACAAAATAGGAGATTCTCAAAAATCTCATAACTCTTGCAAATGGAAGCCTAAAAGATCAAAATTTGACTTTTTAGAATCAGGGAAGTGTGTTGAGCACAACAAGATGCTATTTTTTGGCAAAATGATAAAAATAATATTTTTGCATGCAAGGCATTAAAAAGTGACGAATTTCTTCAAAGATAAATATTGGTGCCACTTTTAGTTCTTTGCATGCTTTGAAATTAAAATATTATTTTTAGTCTAAAGACTCAGAGACAGTAGCAGCTCAACTGGTAAAGGGCCAATCGGATTCCTTCTTCACAGTTAGGGTTTGAGCTTGCAGTCTTGCTTTTGTAGTACGATTTTGCTCTAGTTATGCAAGCATGGCATTCATCATTTCATTCATCCAGCTTGAGCAGAGGTGAATTCTTTCTAGAGTTGGGCGAATTTCTTCAGCGGTCAGTTGTGAAGGCATAAAAATATTCTTTTGCAGGTACAAATCAAGATTCATCAGCAGAATTCAAGGCAGAGTGGCGATTTTGACAGAAGAAGATAATAAATAAATAAAAATTAAAAAACATCTTTCTTCTTCTCTAGATTTCTTCCATCTTCTCGTCTTAAAATTTTCTCACATGTTTGAAGAATTGGCGTTTTTAGCAAAACAAATCATCTGGGTTGATTCAGAATTGCTTTCTCAGCAAAACCCATGTGCTAGAATTTTCAAGAAAAATTTGTTCCAGAGCATCAGTTCTTGAGGCTTTGATTTTCTGAAGTGAAATTCCTTTGCATGGTGGAGTAAAAGTCGATATTTTTCGAATCTAACGTTGTGGGTTGTCTTAGAAATATCTTCTGGACAAAACCCATATCTCAGATTTTCTCGAGAAAAATGTCCTCACAGCCCCTCAGATCTCAACTGAAAACCTTTTGCATGCGGGCCTAAATCACATTTTTTCACAATTCTGACATTGTGGGTCATCTTAGAATTTGATTCTACATAAAACCCACGTCTTAGAATTTTCTATGAAAATTGCCCTCCGACAAGCTATTTTTAGCCTCATTAGGAGAGATTTTTGGTTTTTTGGAGAAGTTGTCAGAATATAGCCATGTTCACAGTCAACAGGCGAGTTTTTCAGGATGTAGTTCATGCAGAACGAATTCAAGACCAAGTCAGTCTTAATTCATGATTTCATCAGAAAAGCTGACATTGATTTGTATCGAGCGCATCGGAAAGGTTGACAAGAGTAGTCACTCAAGTTCACATGGTTTCATGTCTCATATAGCTGATTGTCTTCCAAGGCCAGTTTAGAGGGTTGATACCGTTGGGTTTCTGTGTATGCAGCATGTTCATTTGTATTTCTCACAACCAAAGAGTTCGCAGTTTCATCATGCAGCACTCTTCCATAAAGAAAAGCATGAAAAACGTGAGAAGCATCAAGCTGCAGAGGAAACAGTGGCCATCACTTCAGTTACAAAGCCGCCATAGTTACCAGCCAGTGAAGGGCCAATTTAAGTATACAGAGATTTTCAATTTTGCTTGAGTTGCTAAGAAGCAGTGAATTGACAGTTGAGACATGTGACGACCTCTAGATGGTGATGCAGTCACTAACCTCGTGGAGGGGTTACTTGCTCGAGATCAGGGTCAGTGAACTTCAGTTCAAGGCGTCCCACCTTTTCCAAGATAGACATTAGACACAGGAGTTAAACTCGAGGCTTCTTTCCGAGTTAACAGGTTATTACACATTGCATGCCATGTCTTTCTTGGAAATATCTACATATACTTGGAGATTAGATTAGATTTTTTTCAGTTGACTGATGATAGCATTCCAGTTGACTTGCTTTCAATAAGGACGTGCATGTTGTACCTTGTCCATTTAGATTAGATGTTTCAGTTAACTGATGATAGTTTCCCAGTTAACTGTATAGTTTCATTCAATTAGGGTTTAGGAATAAGATCTTGCATGCATTGCAAGACTTTAGTTGACTCAAGGTGATTTTAGGGTTGCCTACATCTTGAAGTCTATAAATAAGAGCTTTAAGCTCATTTGTAATTTAACTTTTGCTTGATAGCATACATGCTGCGCCTACCTTGCCTGTAGTATTGCTATTATTGTATGTGTTCAAAGAGTAATTGCTGTTATAATAAATTGCTGCGCCTACCTTGCCTTCATGTTATTGTCATGGTGTTTATTCGACCTTAGTTAAATGGGGTTGCTGGTTTGATCGTTATTGCATGCGTGTTGCGTCTATACAATCTACTGTCCCAGTTGCTTACCTTTTGTTTTGTTGATTATAAGCCTATTCAGAAGAGCAAATAGTTGAGCCTACCTTGCCTTCATGTTGCAAAACTGTACTTAAAGCTTATCGTTTGATGTGTGTTATAGTAGACTCATTCAGCCAAGCAGATAGTTGCGCCTACCTTGCCTTCATGTTGTGAAGCTGTACCAGGTTTACCGTTCATTTTGTTTGTTTTAATAAACTTCTTCCCGGATTAACAAATAGTTGCGCCTAACTTGCCTTCATGTTGTGAACCCGCACCTGGAGTTTATCGTACAATACATTCCTGCTCCATTTCCTCATGCTCTGTTTCTTGAGGAAATTGGATAGATATTAAAGAAGTTAGCTTAGTTGTAGTTACATGATCTGCGAAACGAGAAAATACTTAGCTGCAACGTTCTAGGTTTTCTTAACCTTGTGCCTCTACCAGCTGAGAACAAAAAGATAGGACATTAGTTTAGTTTTCTATTTCATGCATTCCAGCACAACGAGGGAGCTTCCCCTCCTAATTTGAAGAGCACTCATTACGTAGTGTGCATAGCTGTTCGTACAAACTCACACTCCAGAGGTGTTAGTTCTTATGCCAACGGACATCTTTATTATTATGGTATGTGCACTGACATCAAATCATATGATGTCTACCATAATAGTTCATGGCATGTCCACGGATATATAAATATAGCCACCATGATTATCTCATAGGGAACATAATGATCTTCAATTTTATATCAAGTTACATGATAACTATTAAGATGTCTACGAGATACTATCATGATATGTCCATAGATATCAAGTCACATGATATCTATCATGATAGTTCAACACATCATTGTAGAGTCGTCACTTTACAATGTCAAATACAAGTGTTCATTATTAGAAAGATCGTCACCTTTCAATAATGTACACAGGGGGATAGAGGAGCCCATAAAGTCATGGAGTCACACACATGACAAAAGAGTTTACACATTAAACATCTTTAAATATATTAGTACAACTAAACAATTTGAAATTCAATCATAATATCAAATTACATTTCAACCATACCAAGTTTCTTCCTGAAGTGTTCAACTTTAACTCTGGAGAGAGGCTTGGTGAGAATGTCTGTTGTTTGATCATTTCTACTAATATACTCCAACTGGATCACATTCCTTTCTACCATGTCTTTTACATAGTGGTAAGGGATCTCAATATGCTTAGATCTATCATGGAATACTGGATTTACTGAAAGCTTGATGCAACTCTGATTATCACAATGGATAATGGTAGGATTCAAGGGCTCACCAAATAACCCCACTAGCAGTTTCCGGAGCCATACTGCTTCTCGTGCCCCCATAGAGGCGGCAATATATTCAGCTTCTGTCGAGCTTTGTGCTACTGAAGATTGTTTTTTGCTGATCCAAGAGATCATAGCCGATCCTAAACTGAAGCAACATCCTGATGTGCTTTTCCGATCGGTTACACTTCCAGCCCAATCTGAATCAGAGTATCCATGTAGATCTAGTTGGTCATTTCTGTAAAGAAGACCATATCCAATAGTGCCTTGAAGATATCTCAATATGTGTTTCACAGCCATAAGGTGAATTTCCTTTGGCTCACACATGAACTGGCTTAGAGCATTCACTGCATAGCAAATATCAGGTCCGGTGTTAACCAGGTACATTAATGATCCAATCATTTGTCTATATAGAGTGGAATCTGCAAACTTAGATTTTGCTGTTGCTTCTTTTAGTTTGTGAAGATTGGTTTCCATAGGTGTAGACATGGGTCTACAATCCAACATTCCAAATCTCTTCAAAATATCAATAGTATACTTTCCTTGCTTTAGTATGATGCCATCTGATTTTTGCCAGACTTCTAAACTCAGGAAGTAATGTAAAATGCCCAAGTCTTTCATGTCAAATTCTAAAGTTAGATCCTTCTTTCCTTGAGCAATGAGGTGATCTTCTCCTGTTATCAGCAGGTCATCAACATATAAAATAATTATTAGCATATCACCTTTAATTACCTTAAAATAAAGATTTGGGTCTGCATCATTCTTGGAAAATCCTAGTCCCAAGAGATAGCTGTCAATTCTTTCATACCAAGCCCTGGGAGCCTGTTTAAGTCCATATAGAGCTTTCTTTAATCTGCATACATGTGACTCAGGTTTATGTATCACAAAACCTTCAGGTTGCTCTAGATAGACTTCCTCTTCAATGGTCCCATTCAGGAAGGCAGTTTTCACATCCATTTGATGGATCTTCCAGCCTTTAGCTGCTGCAATAGCTATCACTGCTCTCATAGATGTGTACCGGGCAACAGGTGCAAATGTCTCTTCATAATCAATGCCTTCTTTTTGTGAAACACCTCTGGCCACAAAGCGTGCCTTGTGTTTTTCTATACTGCCATAAGCAGCATGTTTGATTTTGAAGAGCCATTTGGAAGAAACAACAGATTTCTCTTTTGGTCTAGGTACTATATCCCATACACCATTTTTCAAAATGGACTGATACTCTTCTGTCATTGCATCTTTCCATACTTGATGTTTGAAGGCTTTTGTAACATTGGTGGGTTCAAAATTGATGATTTCATTCATTAGGGCAACATAGCTAGAGAACCTTTTGGGTCTCTTACTTTCCCTAAAGGTTCCCTTGGGTGTTGCATGATTCTTAGCTTCTTTAATCATTTTCCTAGCCCAAAGTGGTCTCTTCTTGCTATTGTCATGTGGATTTTCTTCTGAACCAGATTGAAATTCATTTATAGTTTCTTCAGGATACTCCCTCTGAATCTCAGGAGTAGGTTCCCCTTCTAAGGCTCTAGGGGAAGTATGAATTTCTATCTCACTTGAACTCCTTGCCCTTTTGAATGCAAGGTTTTCTTCAAAGATGACATCTTTGCTTAGTTCAATTTGTTTATGCCCGGGTATGAATATCCTGTAGGCTTTGGAGGTCTCACTATATACCACAAATACCCCTTTCTTTCCAGAAGGTTCTAGTTTCAATCTCTTTTCTTTAGGTACATGAATGTAGACTGGGCAGCCAAAAATCCTTAAGTGACTAATGTCTGGTTTTATACCCGTGAAAGCTTCTTCAGGAGTTTTGTTGTCTAGATGAGAATGTGGACATCTATTTTGGATGTAAACAGCAGTCCTAGAGGCTTCTGCCCAGAATGAGGTTTCTATGTTCTGGTCAAACAACATTGCTTTTGCAAGGCTACTATAAACTCCCTCTTAATCCCAACATTTATGCAGAATTCTTTAAAGATTTCAGAGGTGTATTCCTTCCCATTGTCTGTCCTAAGAATTTTGATTTTCTTTCCGGAGAAGTTTTCAATGAGAGCTTTGAACTCCTTGAACCTTTTAAGGATTTCCATTGACTCTTTACACTTAAGAAAATAAATCCAGGTCTTCCTAGAGTAGTCGTCTATAAATATTACATAGTATAGGAAGCTTGCCATGGAGGGTACAGACATAGGTCCACACAAATCAGAGTGAACCAGTTCTAACACTTCTTTGGTCTTACTCAAACTATTATGGAAGGATCCCTTTGTATTCTTTCCTAGGGCACACCCTTTACAAGCTCCTTCATGAGTTTGTTTTAATTTAGGCAATCTTGTTACTAGTTTTTCCACAGAGGGTAGGGCACGGAAATGAAGGTGTCCTAATCTTCTATGCCAAATTTTATTTGAATCAGAAGTATCAAGGGTAAGGGCTTGCTTGACTTCAGTGCACAGTTTATAAAGATAACCTTGTCTTATACCTATGGTTTGAGCTTTCTTTATAGTTGAGTTCTTAGGCCATGCCAGAACTTTCCCATCCATAAAGGTAACCCTATATCCATTGTCTTCAAGAGCAGAGATGGATATTAGATTCCTCTTTATTCTAGGTACGAATAAAACTCCAGTGAGTTGAAGGGAGAGACCAGATTTCAATTTGATGGAGCAAGTTCCAAACCCTTTTACAGGATGTGCAGAATCATCCCCAATAGTTACTTCTTCATCAGTCTCTTCAGTCATAGTGTCTAGGTGTTCTTTGAACCCTGTGATGTGCCTTGAAGAACCACTATCAATTACCCAGTTGTTGATATTGTTAGATACTTGACTTGATAAGGCTGAATAGAATACAAGTTTCTTAGAGTCAAGGTCTGAATTTGATTTTCCTACTTTAGCAAAGGATGCTTGTTGTTTTGTTCTGTCAGGGCACTTCATTGCATAGTGCCCATATTGATCACATCTAAAACATTGTATTTGATAAATGTCTTTCCTCTTCTTGAATGATCGTTTTCCATAGGAATTTCTCTTTCTCTTGAATGATCCTTTCTCGTAAGAATTCTTCTTACCCCTTTTATTAGATGTTGTGTTAAGCACATGAATATCCTCATCTACAGGTTTTTGTTTGTTTTCTTTTGTTGATAGTCTTGTTTCTTCTTGTAAGCAGTCAATTCTTAGCCTATCAAATTTAGGGAGTTTAGATCTCGCACTTATTCCTTGAACAAATGACTCCCATGAGTTTGGTAGGCCTCCTAGAGCTATCAGCGTTAACTCCTTGCTATCAATTTGGTATCCAATTGTTGATAGTTGATTCCTTAGCTCAGTGATTCCCATGAAGTATGCATTAATAGTTTCTCCTTTGTTTATTTGAACATTGTTGATTTGTCTTTTTAATGCAAGAGTCCTACTAGTGTTGTTTATTTCAAAGGTGCTCTCAAGGGATTTGAACATTAGATATGCAGTCTCATGTTTTGACAAGATAGGTACTATATGGTCCTTAACTGCATCTACTAAGATTTTCATGGCTTTCTCATTGTTCTCAATCCATTGAGTTTTCTCTGGATCATCCTTTGGTTCTCTCTTGTTTTCTTTCACAAAGGAGTCTAACTTATTTTCTTTTAGAATCATCATGATTTTGAATTTCCATGATGTGAAGTTGTTTGCACCTTCAAGACGGTCTTCAAATTTGATCACACTTGACATTATGAAGAATGTGATGTGAACTTGATTTCCCTTTTAAAAATACGATTTTCCTAAATAACCTGATTATTTAATTGATTCGGATTTTTCTTAACGTGGCTCTGATACCATGTTAAATTCAATCAAATCTAATCAGATTATATTCTAAGGGAGAATAAGTAAATCCTAAGTCTCAATTTACTTGAATTTATTCTAAGTCAGATTTCTAAAGTTATCTTTCAGATCTTCTGATTGCAGAACATCTATCGATTTCAATGTCTACAAAAGAAGATTGTCATCATGCTTTATACGAGGAGACACATCTTCAAGGAGAGACGCGCCTTCAAGGAGAGGACGTGTCCCTTGAGGATGCGGCTTCCCTTTAGTCAACCGATGTTTAATCGGTGGCTAACACAAAACATACGCAAGGATTTATCAACCTGCGATTTATAATATGAAGTTCGATCATTGTTTATAATTCGAATTTTATTCACACACAGAAATTCGAATCTCTTACTTTCAAAAGTTATTTATTTGGTAAGTAATTTCGATCTCATATAAATGATGATGATGCATAAATGCAATCACCATTTATATCTGACCGAAGCTACCTTCATTCAACAGTATGAATCAAGAAATGCATATTATTCATTTGATGGTAGTTGGGTTGATGGAACATGTCATTTGCAGGGCTTGATGAAGACATCAATCATGTTGGAATCAGATAGAAGTATACCTACATGTTTTGAATTAATGCAAAGTGTTATGGATACATGGTTAGATGAGGCCACTTCTGAATCAGATTGGAGTGTTGATCAAAGCAATGTTGAGGGACTTTATGAGTCTACTTATGATTTGACACATCCACATCATAAAAATGACTGTTTTTTGGAGATGGCTATCCAGATTTTAGGATTTGATGCAAATGTCTTGGAGGCATTTGGTCATGGTTGGTATACACTTGAGAATGTTGAGCTTCCAATGTGTGAACTGAGGTGCGATGAGCTTTGGTTTCTTATGCATTCATTATTGATGGGTGGCTGTCCTGCACTGTTGAGTATAGAGTTTTCAAGATATCATGGAGGTAATGATGACCCTATGGTGCGATACATCTATTTTCTCACTTTCAACATGGGTCCTAGATTGATGTGGGATCCAAGAATTTGTTTAACGGAGGGAGTGCTCCACAAGTTGTTGCGCCATGATAGGGCTATTATAGTGTGGGATTCAGGAATTTGTTTGATGGGTGGTGCGCTTCACAAGTCATTGTGGCATGACGAGATTATTACAGTGTGGGGTCCTGGTATCTGGTTGTTCGATGGAGAGCTTCATAGGCTACTACATCATGACAGGGTGACTTATATTAGAGTAGCGCAGCAGATTGGCAGAGCAATGTTTCTGAGATTGGTTTGGGATCCGGGTATTGTCATGGTTGATTACATTGTTCCGCATGGATCTTGGTGAGTTGCTTCGAATCTTGTGGTTTACTGGCATGCATGTTAGAGTGGAGTAGCGGATTGGTATATGATTGCTTGGGACAAGCAATCTCCGGGAAGGGAGGACTATGATGTCCCCATTTTTTATAAGGCCAAAAAGAGATTTGATTATTAAGTCATGAGTTTCATGAAATAGTTAAAGAGCCTTCCAAAGTTGTGAATGAATCAATTACGAAAACTGAATATGGCGAACTATAATAATGGTCTGGAGGCGAACTTAGGGGTAGGATGGAGAATTGTTTGGTTTCTAGTTTTGGACATTGTTCTGAGAACGTAAACTCTCAGACAATTTGGTAGCCATTAAGGATGACACCCCTTAGATGGCTAGGCAGTATTTCTAATTTCAAGATCCTTTTGCTGGACTGGATATCTAGCCACTATCAAAGAAAGAGCATTGATAGACAAGTTTGGAAGTTTCTGAACATTCACACTAGATAGAAGTTCATCGCTATTTTAATAAAGCATTAACATCAATAAGGGAAATCAAAGGTTTGGAATATTTAGTTGCTGCTACCGAGAATACATGTATCTCTCGCCAGAGTGCAGTTATGTGAAATTATCGGGTTTATTCTGATCATCAGGGTCATTATATATGTGAATTTGTCAGGAGTCTACAAATAAACGGTAATGTTATTATCGGCCCAGCTTGTAAATCAATTCAATGTTTGAAAGGTTAATATTGCTAAGGACTGTCAACAAAATCATCCCATTGTCGATATCAAGCATTCCAGATCAAACAATCGCCAGAAGGAAGTTTAATATTGAGACGGCTATGGTATTACTTAACTCTGTTGTCGGGAGATCTCATTGATGTCATCTTTGCTTCAATATCCTCATCGCGTCTATATGTACATGTTCATTTGGTTGAGTCGTTCTGTGGGAGTCATCACGCATCTTGCACAATTCAAACTTCTCATTGTTGTCATCGCATATACATTGTCGGGGGTATATATTTATCATTGCTTAATATTGTGTTGGGAGTATTGGGTATGACGGTATAGTGAAGGAACGAACCTGTGAAGGAAGCGGGGTATGCTGAAGACACGGCCTCTATTATTGTTCCTGGCCTTCTATCTATTTCACGACTTCTGGCCGAATCATCAGAAAGCTTACTCGAGCTCAAGTGTTGATTATACCTATCGTTGGCGTTGAGTCATCTTATTGCCCATGGATGCAATACAAAAGGGGACTGGTATTAAGGAGAGGACACATTGACTCGTGACTGCTAAAGCTGGTGATCAGTTGATCTGTGGAGCCATTGGAGGATTGTGTTACCAATATAGGTCGGATCGCATTTAAACACTAGGTATGTAAGCATAACAATCTCCTATTACCTGTAAGCATTGGTTATGTTGAAAATAGAGCTCTGTATGTTTTGGATGTATTGTTCATTGAATAATATTCTTGAAAGTTTTGCCGTTGGTATAAGATATATGTTATTCATTCCGAGTTGGCAATATTTATACATTGATATTAGATTGAAGATGCTGCTCTAATATCATAAGGATATAAAGATCATATGTTCTGTCTATTCTGTCATAGTTCTGCATATATATGAAATAGTCTTTGGTTGAGGAGTTTCAAGTAAGTTTTTGCAATTATTTGTTTATGTTAATCTGTATATATCGGAGGATAATCATTACAGATCAAATGATTGAGTAGTTTTGACAAATAACATTGTCAAAACTTGGGAATTTGTTAATAATCTTGGCCAAGAGGAGGTCAAGGCTATTACAGCGCAGCAATCATTTGATAGATTTAAGTAGTTGATGAGCATGTGCCTAGTCTTAGCCATTCCGGACTTCTCCAAGCCTTTCGAGCTTGAATGTGATGCCTCAGGTGAAGGCATAGGTGCAATTCTCATGCAGAATAGACACCCTATAGCTTTTGAGAGCAGAAAGTTGAGAGGAGGTGAGAGAGCTTACTCCATTTATGACAAGGATATGTTGGCAATCATGCATGCACTTGCCAAGTTCAGACAATACCTTGTAGGGGGCAGATTTGTAGTGAAAACATATCATAATAGCCTTAAGTATTTTCTTAATCAAAAGGATCTCAATAAGAGACAACAGAAATGGGTAAGCAAACTTCAGAGGTATGACTTAGACATTGAATATGTCAAAGGGAAGAAGAAAGTAGTGGCTGATGCTTTGTCCAGAAGACCACATTTGAGCTCCATTTCAGTCATAGCAGCAGATTGGAAGGAAAAGATAGAGGTTGATTATGCTAAGAATGCACTTGCAAACAACATTCTTGATGGGTCTTTACAAGATGATAGATATCAGGTGAAGGATGGCATCATTTATTACAAGGATAGAATATGGTTGATTCCTGATTCTAAGGTGAGAGAGCACATATTTAAGGTTTTCCATGACATTCTGATGGCTGGTCATCCAAGTTATTATAAGACTTACAGGTAGATCCATGAGAGATTCTCATGGAAAGGGAAGAAAGATGACATACTTAAGTACGTCCATGAGTGTCAAGTATGCCAACAGAACAAAAATGAGCATACTTATCCTATTGGTTTATTGCAGCCCCTTCCCATTCCTACTCAGAAATGGGAAAGCATATCAATGGATTTCATCACAGGGCTTCCGAAGGTGCAAGGGAAGGACAGTATTTATGTGGTTGTGGATAGATTGAATAAATTTGCACACTTTTTTGCTATACTAGCAAGGTTTACAACAATGCAAGTGGCAGATTTATTTTTCAGGGAGGTATTCAGACTTCACGGGACACCCAAGACCATCGTCAGTGATAGGGACAGCAAGTTTATGAGTTTGTTTTGGCAAGAGTTATTCAGATTATGTGGTACAGAGCTGACCCCTAGCACTATGTACCACCCTCAGACTGATGGGCAAACTGAGGTGGTGAACAAGTGGGTGGAAGGTTCTCTATGCAACTATGTATCAGGGAAACATAAGGCGTGGGTTAAGTGGCTGCACCTAGGAGAGTATTGCTATAATTCTACCTTCCATGCGTCTATTCAAATGTCTCCATTCATGCATTATATGGTTACAAAGCTCCCGGCTTTGTTGATTTACTTTTTGGTGATTGTAGAGTGCCTAGAGCTAAAGATCTTCTCCAGGAGAGTCAGTACATCATGAAGTCTCTGAGAGAGAATACACAGCATGCTCAGTATCAACAAAAGCTATATGTTGATCAGCACCGCATTAAGCGTGTTTTTGAGGTTGGAGACATGGTTTATTTGCAGTTGTAGCCCTACAGGCAGTCCACTCTTAAGAAGAGTGGGTCAGAAAAGCTTAAGCCTCACTTCTATGGTCCGTTCAGAGTTATCAAGAGGGTTGGAGAGGTGGCCTATGAGTTAGAGCTGCCCGAGAACAGCAAGGTGCATAATATCTTTCATGTCTCTCGCCTTAAGAAGGCACTTGGTCGGAATGTGGTTACTTCTATAGAGTTGTCTCCTTTGGATGAGGAAGGCAAGTTGCTTTTGATTCCTGAAGCTATATTGGAGGTCAGAGAGTGTACACTACGAAGAAGGGTGGTCAAGGAGTATTTGATTAAATGGAAGAATTTGTCAGTGGAGGATGCTACTTGGTAGAGTGAGAAGATATTGCAACATCCTTAGTTACGATTGCTTGAGGGAAAGCAATCTTGGGAAGGGCGGCCTGTAATGTCCCCTTCTCGCTCTTGAGCAGTGCAATGGTTCAATTAGCCTATTCCAGAGTTCCAATAGGCTAGTTGAGGTGGTTAGGGGACTCAGTTGCCAACATTGATGCTCAGTGTTGGGGTTTCCGAACGGGTTTCTATTTATAGTAGTGGCCAGTTTATGATGTTGCTATCTTCAGTTGGTCACGGTGTTCTTCAGTGGTCTTCCGTTTCTTTCAGTTTTGGCATTTTGGTATATACTTACTATTTTTAGCAGTGCTATTTATAGTAAGTCATCTTTGGGGGAGTTGGTCCCAACCAGTTTATTCGTAGCAGTATTATTCCTCAGTTGTTTTTCAGAGAGCTTAAGGTTGCAGTATTTGATATTTGTTTAATTCAGTCACTTAAGTTATTTTATAAAGTTATATTATAAACTTAAGTTGAGGGGTAAAAGTGGTCATTCGAAAAAGTACCTTGAGCCTAGACAAATGACTTAAAGTTGTTTTTAAAGGTTTAATTGATATTTTATTTGCTTCATGAGATGGACGCCTAGAGGAGAAGATAAATTAAAATGTTTTAATTTTTTAGAAGGCTCAAGTATGGGCGTTGGTTCTAGGAGGAATTGGAGAAGTTTTTGAAGTCCATCACCCTAACTCCTTATAACTCCATTTTGGATCTCATTTTGATATCTTTACTTTGACAACATAACGAAATGCTGCCAGATTGTTTTCAGGTTGCTTGGGCTGCGAACTAAGGACAAAAACCCTCTTCGTATGGGCTGGTTTCGGTGGTGAAATATCCACCCTAATCAAATAGTGAGTGTTTCTTCAGCTAGGATCACAAAGAGCTTACAGGGTTCGATTTTGGTATTTGAAATATGAAGATTTATCAATATTTTTGATGGATTTTGGCGTGGTTTGCTTAGTATTCAGTTTTGGAGTGTTTGGTGAAGACTTTGGTCTGTTTAGCTTCATTTCCTGGGCATAGCTTTTCTGGGTCAGAACTCTCCTTTTGCTCATAACTCTAAGGTGCCTTGAAGAATTCAAATGGGTATTGGTTAAAAGGAAGGACTTTTCCAAGACAATTATTTCAAGCACAAGATCAAAATTTTTGGCTGAGTCTATGAATTTTTGGAGTAGATTGAACCATTAAGGAGGGATGTCCTTTACTGTCAAAAAAACCCTGTTTCGACCTGCACGTGTGGGGTTTTCAATAGCTGGGTTTGGGGGTTGGAAAAGATGGTCTAGGCGTTGGTGAGTGAGGCGACTTGAAGACTAGAGCTGGGGTTTTGATCGCTTCCATTCAAGAGGATCATTGCTGCATTTGAAGGGGCATTGACATGACTGTAGCTTTTTTTTCCAGGTCTGAACATTCATTGTATTAATCTGATATAACTGAAAATGAATGCTATTTGGTCAACGATAATCTCTATTGTGAAAATGAATGCTATTGGTGTTTATGGTAATCTCTATTGAAAAGAAATTAGAGTATTGTATTTCTTGTTCATTGCAATCTCCTCTTTATGATATATACATCTTGCAAACGCATTGAAAACAATCACAAAACATCATTGAACAAGCAAAACAGCAAACAGAGACTTTCAAAAAAAAAATCAGGGGTGTACATTCCAGACGATCCATAAACTAGGACAGATATTCCACACACATAGTCACCAATTTACTGACATAAATTTTAGAAAAAGAGTGCTAGAATTACCTATAAATTAAGAACAAATTAACTAGTACAAAGAACAAAAATAAGAGAGTTAAACATCATATAAAGAAACTAAGATACCCTTGAGAAACCCCTTGTGTGTAAAAACTCTAGAAAATTGTGAGCATACACTCACTTAAGTATTTCAATGCTTTTATACAATTGATCTTCAACCCTAAGGCTAACATAAGAACACTCATCAACACTGAAATACTCTCCCCAAGGTCAAATACAAATCTCTTTAAACAATATTATTTGCTCTCTGCTACAATAGTCATGAACTATGAAAAATACACAAATAAATCTCGCTGCAACAAGCTCCCAATGCAACTTTGCAACTCTCCTTCATGCTCAATTTGAGCTTGCATTCATACATATAGAGTTTCAAGGCCTTAGGAAACCCCTAGAAGTTGAAAGGAATCAAGAAATTGAACGGACATCAAATACTAGAGTCCAGAATGTCTCGTGACATTTTTTCTGAATATAGTTGAAACTGTTAGTTTCAGCAAGAGGCACTTGGAAAACCTGCCTTGAGTCTTTCAAAACTGCCACTAGTGCTTGTGAAACTACCCCCCAATTGGCAATTTTTTCTCTCCAACTTTCCAAAAGCCATAACTTTTGCATACAGACATGAAACAAGGTGGCTTTGTTTTGAAATTGCACAACTTTTTGAGAGGAATCCAAATATGCAAGAGAATTCAGCCATCGTGGTGAAAGAAAAACTACCATGGTAGAAATGGAACCACCATGAAACTGCCACCTGATGACAATCAGTTGTTTCATCATGACATAGGGAACACAAATTTTGAAACAAACTGACTAACGTTTGGTGTTTCCAATTCCAAATTGATGTCTTCCAGTGCACAGTAGAGGCTGCAAACATGCATAAGAAGGCATCACAAAACTAGTGCAAGGATTCAGAGGAATTTTATAGTGTTATATGTGTGAGAGAAAGGAGAATTCGGCTATATAAGACTGTGTATGCTTGATAGTGAGCAACTTGGAACAGCATTTGGTTCTATCCCATCATTGCACTTGTGTTATTGATACTAAAAGTAATAGGGAGCTGAGCATTTGCCACTATCAAATGGTTTTTCCCTCAAGGGAGGTTTTAAATGATAAAATCCTCTGTTTTGTTCATAGGATGAAACCACTAATTTACAAGAAGAGGCAGTTATGAAACCACCATGGTAGAAGTGAGATCATTGTGGCTGAAGCAAAACTGTCATGGCAGAGATGGAACCACTGTGGCAGAAGTGGCGGTGGTACCGCCATGAAATTGCCACCTGATGACAACTGGTGGTTTCATCAGGACATAGGGAACACAAATTTTGAAACGAAAAAAAAAAACCAACTTTTGGCACTTCCAATTCCAAATTGGGATCTTTGAATGCACGGGAAAGGCTACAACCATCCATAGGCTCAGAGGATTTTGAGAGTGTTGTACGAGTGAGAGAAAAGAGAATTCAATTGTAGAAAACTGTGTATGCTTGATAGTGGACAACTTGGAACAACGATTGGTTCTATCTCCTCATTGTACTTGTGTCATTGATATTAAAAATCATAGGGAGCTGAGCATTTGCAACTACCAACTGTTTTCTAACCCCTAAGGGAGATTTTCTAGGATAAACTTCTATGTTGTGTGTTGTTTTGCATTTTCCATTACGTTTCTCTGTTCCAACAAAATAGTCTTCCTCCTTGATTGTCATTTGTGATTAAGCAAGTAGAACAGTAGTTTATCTCAGTGATCTTATAGTTTCTACAACTTGTTTGATGGCTTTATGGATCACTCATGACAGCAGGAACGAAAGAATCAAAGATGCTATAATGCAGCTTGTAAAACAGAATATGCCTAGGATAGAGCCAAAAGCCTTTCTAAAGTCTACAAAACAACAAAAGACTTTGGAAGGCAGCTAGAGAGCCCCAATAACAGCTCAAGTGTGAAAATACAATCAATGGTGTATGGAAATCCTTCATAAAGCCTACTTTCTCCCTTGTTAAATAATTACTGCTTTCCAATCATTTAAAAAGTTTAAAGTCCAACACAATAACACAAAGTTTGGCAAATGCATACCTCCAATCATAATAGTCATGTAGTTATTAAAGTTTGAGTCATATCCCATTTGTGAATGAGGTGAATGACATGTTGTGACCAAGAGGGGAGAAGCCTTGAGCAAACAATCTGATTAAATAGATCTGTCAGTGGGAAGGCAAATGAATACACACCACATTTGAGGATATCAACTCTAGACCCCACACAATCAGTTGCTTTACTGGTAAAAGCTTCCAGATGACTCTCCTAACATGATCTATACAAAGAAAATGACAAGGGGAAGGAGGAATGATAACTCTAGCCATGGACTGATCGAGAATATGAATATCGTAAAGAGAAATCACATAGGATACCCAAGCCTGTGGTCAATATTTGAAGTAAGTATTTTCCTTAACGGGAGGGTGAGCCATGAACTTTTAGGAGAACGATGGAATAGATCAAGGAGTTCAAGATGCCACAATGCAAGAGACCATAAAAGATTAAAATAATATAAATTAGAAAATGTTCATGGCAAGGCACGAAACTTGTTGAAAACAGGTCAAACTTCAAATGGTTGCAACCCCTAGAAATTATACCAGAAACCATTGGTAGAAATCTCTAATGAATATTCTTCCTCAAAATGATTATAGATCCCAGACCAGGTCAAACTTCAAATGGTTGCAAACCCTAGAAATTATACCAGAAACCGTTGGTAGCTATCTCCAATGAATATACTTCCTTAAAATAATTATAGATTCCACATGTCTGCTATCTTCGAATAATGTTTCTTACTGCCATTCTGCTTAGCTTCACCCTATAGACTTGTTACAGCATCAAGATCAGATATCAAACATTTGCAATATACAAAAGAATTCGCCAAAGCATATTGAATAGCATAGGTATGAAAAGAAAAGGAAACATCCAAAAGGATTTGAAGGGTGCAAGTATGAAAAGTGATGGATGCAACAATAGAAATTCTTCGCCTATTCCTAACTGGCAAGGGAAAAACAATAAATAGGTACTAGTAAGTTAACGTGAAAAATGCAATTGAAAGGATGGCAAAGGAAACTAAATAAATGTAACGATTGAATGGCTGTGATTATCAGAAAAGTAGTAAAGAAAATTTACATGTAAACGGATAAAAAGTAGAGAGGATTTCATAAATCTTAAATTTTTAGTATAAAATTACAGGAGAGAGTAATGCAGTTGATCAAAAGTCAATGATACAGAAGATGAATTAGGGTTATTTCAAAAATCTGCTTATCGTGATACAAATTAAGCAACTTCAAAAAGTAAATATGGAAATAAGCACACCTCACAGATTTGTTCTTGAATTCCATCGCTTGAGATGCTGCTTTCCTGATGCAAGCTATTCACTGATCTTCCCCAAATGAGCTACAATGAGACCTGAGCTACTCATCCCAGAAGGTAGGAAAACAAACCCTGAAGAATTACCAGGGACAACATTTTCGCTAATTACGATTATCAGAAAATGAACCCAACCTGAGTAAGAACAACTTCAGAATATTAAACATTAACAAAACTCCTTTTTTAAGTTCTTAATGTTTCAAACGAACTTTTGTCTCATCGACTTAGTCTGCTTCATTAACCATTAACAATCCAAGGATCTGAACCAAAAGTTCAAACCAAATGTAGTGGACTGAAGCCACCAAAATCAACTAGATGTTTTTTCTGATTTGCTGTCCAGTAAGGCCTTCTAGCTCTACCGACCAATCAACGCTTATTTGATTTCAACTCTTTCTGTTGTCAAATGACTCTGCACTCATAAATTCAAATCAATGTCTTTTCTGATTTGCTCTCCCCTCCAAACCTGTAGCTCTGCCAAACCAAATTGAAGCGTTATTGATTTTGAATCTATATGTTGCAAGAAAAAATATGAACTAAAAAGTTACAGGAGTTTGCAATTTAACGTATAATCTCACTACCCTTCACTTAATAACATAAAATGCTAATTAACTATCCGCCTTCTATCATTTTTTCCAGCAAAGTTTGGCGCAACAGGGTAATTCTGTCACTGAGACCTCTTCATTGAAGCTCATCCTTGAGGTTTGCAAGTAATTTAAATTAGGAAGTTAATTTTATGGTTGTTTCCTGTTGTTTTAGTTTAAAATTACATACTTATATAAGGCTGAAAGTATTTGAAAACTAAAAGAGAAAAACTTAGCTTGAGAATTTTCTTACATTTTTATTTCAGCAGAATGAGAATCAAGCCCGTAGACCTTCAAGATCAAAACAAACAAGTTCTGACCAATATACACTGGTAAAACGAAAAATGGAATAAAACTTTAAAGAAGGTTTTAAAAAAGTCCTCGATGGTGTTAGCCAACCTGTAACTTGAACTCGCTTGAAATTCTCAGCGAGTTTGCATATTTTCCCGGGATCGAACACAGGACATACACCTATTTGCTGATCCTTAACCGGGATCCGAACCCGCATTCTATAATGCATTTTGGATGATCAGCAAAAAATTTCAGTAGGTACTAATTATTTTGACAGATTTGTTTTTTTTTCTTTCGTTTGATGCGCCAAACTCGTTTTTTTTAATTTTTGTCTGTTATTTACTAACTTTTTTAGGATGTTTTTTTCAATCTGACGTGTTACCTTTGAATTTCATGCATTAACTGCTGCCTTTTTTTTTAAGGAAGCAGGTTTAAATTATAATCTATAATATAGTAAAAAAGTTTAAAATGTAGGTTAGTTATATTTTAGGAATTGGAATTTTAGCTGTAAACTTGTGAGTACACGTAGTGGCTTGAAATTATGTTGTGTTTTTCAAAAGAAATTTAATAGTTTTTTAAATTTTAGTTCATATTTAAAAATAAACAAAAGATTTATTGTATATTTATATTAAAATATAAATATAAATAAAGTAAAATATAAGGGTAAGTTTTAAAAGAATTTAGTTAAGTGGCTTTAGAAATCATGTTCTTAGTAAAATTTATATTTTCATGAGAGTGTTTATATAATTTAAGTGATCTTATATTTATACATATTTGTAAAATATGAATTGATAAATGTATATATATATATATGGTTCATGTCAGAAAAAAATCAAGTGATTACATCTTTTCATAAATTTTCAATGAAGGAGAGAAGATAAAAATGAGAGTGCTCCCCCAATAACAATATGATTGGAAGAAGAATTGAGATCCAAATGTTTGCAAGAAAGGGCAATCATGGGGAGATTCATCTATGAGATATTAACAAGAAGTGACATTAAGGAATGGGTGAGGAAATCATGGAAGGGACACATTATTTTTTTACTAAAAGGATTCTTTTTGGTAATTTTTAAGGAGGATAGGGATTTTGTTCTAGAAAATGGGTCATAGAAATTACAAAACACTCTGATGTTCATCCAAAATGAAGCACCAATTTTGATTTGTTGACTTCTTCCCCTAGCGATGCTCAATTGTGGATTAGATTATACAGTCTTTCTTTGGAATATTGGTCTAGCAAATACCTAACAAAAATAGGAAATAGCTTGGCCAATGTGGAAATGATAGACAATGATTTTTTTAGGGAAATTCTAAACTATATGCAAGGATATGTATTATTGCCATAAATAAGGTTCAAAATAAATCACATTAATCACTAGAGCTAGAAATTAGGTCCAAAGGTGGAAGTTGAAGAGGCAAAATTCTTTTGTTTGAGTTGTGGTAGCCAAAAACATTTTTTTAAAGTTTCCAAGGAAAATAAGTGGGAGATAACTCTGAAGACATCGGTGAAGAAGATAATTGGGAAGGCAACCTCCCAATCTCTATCTGAGGAAGAAATCTCCCAAAAAAAAATTGACCTAGGAAACAAACATTAGGGTGAAACCTCAAATATGACATGAATCCCATCTTATCTGATCAACATGGAAAGGAGAGAATTAGAGATTGAAGAAGGGGAAGTAGACTGGATGAATTCAAAAAATGAGATGGAAGATGAGTCATGCATAACAAACATAAGATGCATAAGATAATTGGACTCAAGAATTATAAAATAAAGCTTAGAATCAAAATAAAAGTGTGGTAGAAAAAAATTAAAAAACACATAGAGGAATATGCTATGTTGAAAGGAAAATCATCCATTAATAATTATTTGTTGAGATCTAAGGGACAAAATCTCTCCCTTCGAGAGTAATGAATATTGCCACATGGCCTAAAGGACCAAATTGACAATATGGCGGTCGAATAATTCTCTTGCAGGAGACAAAACTAGAGGGGGCCAAGGTTGATATCTTTTCAAGCATTAAAAAGGATGGGAAAGTGTGTTTGTGAAGTATATTGGATCTATCAGTGGTTTGGGTGTAATATGCACCCCAAGTTGGCTATCAATGAAATGGTTCCATTATGAATACAAAATTGGATATCAATAAAAGTCAAGAGCTTGCACTCAAAGTTATCCTTCATTCTGGTGAATTATTATGAGCCCATTAAAATAGAGGAAAAGAAGAGAGTACATGAGGAAATATTCACATAATAATGACACTAAATGAATGGAAATTCATATTAGGGAGGAGATTCCAATGCTATAGTATCCAATGAAGAAAAATTTGAGGGTTTTTTTGTAAGACCTAAGCACAATCTAGTTTCTATAAATTAATAAGAAATTGAGATCTATTAGATGTTGTAACCAAGAAAGGAAAGTACATGTGGACCATTAGAAGATCAACATCACCAATATTGCAATGAGACTAGCTCAATTTTTATATTCCATGAATTGGCTACAATCTCAAAATATCTTTTAGTCTAAAATATGCTCATAATCCAAGTTGAATCATTCCCTGATGAAGCTCTCTATCATGGAAGACAAGTCTCCTTTGAGATGTTTCAAATTTGAACATATATGGTTTTGTAGAGAAAATCTTTCAGAGTTGATGAAAGGGTGGTGGTCAAAAGCAATGGCCTAGAAGGGATCCAATTTTTATATTCAGAAAGAAGTTATGTCATATTAAGGGAAAGTTGAAGGAATGGAATACACATTCCTTCAAAAACATTTTCAAATAAAAAGAAAGGATAGAAGATGAAATGGAGATGTTTTATCAAAAAATCATAGCAACAAGAATGCTCCAAGCATGCTACCTAAAGGAAAAGGAGCTTATGGCCCGACATGTGAAACTACTTTCTAGAGAAGAAGTGTTTTTGAAATCAAAATCAAGGGAGACTTGGTTGAAGGAGGGAGATCTAAAAAAAACTATATTTCTTCAAAAGTTAGGAGAGCCTAGAATAGTATACACATAATAAATATGCAAGATGACATGATGGCAATTAGGACAGAGAAGATTCAAACCAAGGTGGTCTCTTTTATCAAGAATTTTTTGGTAGGAAATGATATATTATATGTACATGATATGAACTTTTATCTAGCTAACATCCCAAAAATTGTGAAAGAGGGAGACAATACAATGCGTTTGGCCCCAATTTCAAAGGATGAAGTCAAACTTGTAACTTACACCTTGACAAATCCCTTGGCTTGATGATTTCCTAAAATTATTTTACCAAAGGTGCTTGAATATCATTGGAAAGGAAGTTTGGGAAGTTGAAGATTCGAGAAAGACAAGAAAAGTGTTGAGAGATATTAACAACACCAACATCATGCTCATCCCTAAGAAATTGGTTTGTGAATCCTTCTTGGATGTTCATTTTATTTCTATGTACAAAACCATTTACAAGATTATATCAAAGGTAATGGAAAATAGGTTGAAATTTTTTCTCCCAAAAATAATTTTGATGAAATGAATTGGTTTCGCTCTTGATAGAACTAACTTTGATGGAATACTAGTTGCACACGAGGTCATTCATTCGATTTTCTCTTCTAATCAAAAGAGAATAACCATAAAAATATGACATAAGAAAATATTATAATTTAGTAAGTTGGATCATGAGAATTTTAAATAAATTTGAGTTTGGCCATAGGTGGTTATAATGGACCTTTAGTTTTATTTCTACACCCAAGTTCTCCACTTTGGGTAATGAGTACATGTGTTTCTTTTTTGAAGCATCAAGAGGACTAAGGCAAGGTGGCCTATTTTTACCCTTCCTCTTTGTACTTATGTATGAAGCACCAGGAAGAGAAATAAAATCCAAAAAAATAATTGGCAAATGGCATGGCACTAAAGTGGCAAGAAATATAAGCCCTCTTACCCATCAATAGTTTACTAATAATATTATTTTATATGGGAAGCAAGGATGGAGGTTGCATGCTCAATCAAAAACACCTTGGATAATTGCATAATTACTTTTGGATAAATTATAAATACAAAAAATCCCAAATTTTCTTCTTTCACATAAGGATGGAAGCCTAGAGAATATTAGTTGAATATTTAAGGTTCAATGTGGGGTTATTACCAAGTAGATATATGAGTGTTCATTTCTTTAAGGGAGCTTCCAAAATGGGTCTATGGGATGAGACCACTAGCACCTACAAAACTAAATCAAAAGCATGGAAAGGAAGATGGATCTACATGGTAAGCAATTTTTTTATGATTAAAGTTGTTCTTTTGACAATTTCTATATATATGATGTCTTGTTTACAACTAACCGAGAAATCCACACAATATTTTGATGGGATGATGAGAAAATTAATATGGTAAGCATCGAATGAGGTGAAAAGAATTTTATTAACTAGTTGGGATATGGTGAGGAAAAACAAGAAGGAAGGAGGGGTAGACATGAAGAACATTTCAAAGAATAACTTTTTAAATTTGAACTTAATCAAACCGTCTTAATTTTCATGGGACATCATTTTTTGTTTAATTTCATTGTCATTTTTTTTTAATTATACCCTCTTGGAGACTATTCTATCCTCTAGTGCATCATACATTTTTCAATATATATATATTTCTTTAAAAATTAATCAACCTCTCATTTGATTATAGTAACCTGTTTGCAATAAATGTTTTTAAAATTATAATAAAAGTAATCAAAATATCAAAAAATAGATTTGAGACTCTAAGCTCTACAAAATGGTATTTTAAATTTTCACAAACGTACCCTTAGTTGGAGAAATTTTGAGTTGAAGTTAATTTTTAGTTGAATTTGTTCCAAAGGAGAGTTAAGTTGTCACACAATCTACCATATACATAGTTTTGGGTGAAACCAAAATACTTTGCTCAAAAAGGTTTTAAGTGAAGCATTACATGAAATTTTAACCTATTTTAAGTTTTAAAACTAAATTATATCTATTTAGTGGTTTCATGTGAAAAGATTTCATCCAAAACTCTTTGTGCCATGTAGGTTTCAACTAGTTTAGGGTGAAACTATTTCACCCAAAACTATTTTATTGGCTAAAAGTGTGATTCGTTAAGCTACCCCTTTACAAGAAAATACTAGTATTAGGTATTGGAGAAATTAAGTTTGAAAGGTGCAATTCAAAAGGACATTGGGGAAGGATGGCATTGAGGTTTGGCTAGGCATGCGTGGGTATGGATGCCCATGGCTTGTAATAGGTCATGGCTCCCCTCTTCTCCTTTGTCTTTGTGGTTGCGTGTGGGTGGATCTTCCCTTTGTGAGGTGATTTTTTGTTGAGGGGATTTGATCTTGCTTTTGGGGGGGGGGGTTCTTCTTCATTTTATTATTTGTTTGTTACCTTTCTTTGTTGCTATGTGAGTGTTTGGCTTTTTGTTGCCTCTGATGGTTGTTTCTTTAGATGGAGGTCTGGTTGTCCTCATGGAGGTGCATGCATCGATTGGCAAGGCAGATCTTGGTTCTTCCCTTCCTGGAGGGAGTCAAAGTTTCACGAATATGGGTAACCCTGGTGAGGGCTTGACAAGGAATGGTGGTTTTCGATTACAAAAAATTAATGGGTTTTTGGACAGATCAAAGGAAAGGCTGGTGCTTGTGATACAACCCACTTCTGTAGCGAAGGATGTTAAGTACTGCAACAATCATGTTTTGATTTGCAAGTTCATGGGGATGCAGGCTTTGGTTCCCTTTCTTGATTCTTAGATTCGCAAAACTTGGAACCCTAAAGGTGATTTTGATATTTTGTTGGCTGCCAACAATTTCTTCATGGTGGATTTTTTGTGTATTGTTGATAGAAATTGAGCTTTTGAGGGTTGGCCATATTTTTATAATCAGGTGGGTTTATTCATTAAACCATGGCACATGGGATTCAACTCTATTGAGGAGCTCCCTTCCTACAGTCCACTTTGGGTACCTCCCTTGTTTGCCTCTGGAGTGTTGGCAAAGCGATATTTTGTAAATGATTGCTCTCTTACTTGATAAGCCTATTGGGCTCTCCCAACAAAATTTGAATAAAAGAGTTCTTTCTTGTGCGCATTTTGCATTGAAATTGACTTGAACAACCCATTGTCGAATTCAGTGGAAATAAGCATTGGGGAAACTTCTTCCAACAATTGGATTATGAGGCATTACCTTTTTGATGTCGATTATTCCATGAGTATGGCCACCTACAATGAATGTATCCCAAAGATTCTAATGTTGCTAGGTCGGTTAATGCTCCTTATCAATCTGGCTTAAAGATGGATAAATGTAAGTTCACCATGCAGGGGGAGGCAGATAAGGATGGTTTTGTGCTTGTTAAACCTCGCAATAGGAATAGAGGCCAGAAGAGGACCATCAAGGATAGGCAGGAAGATGAATCTCTCAATAGGTTCGAAGTGTTAAAGGGTTTGGTTCAAGAAGAAGGGCCCCCCTTTGACATGAAAATTGTAGATAGTTCTATTACTGAGAAGTGCTTGGTGGATCAGCCAAATGTTATTGCCAGTGTGACCCCAACAAGGGGTCAAATGGACCAAATGGATGATAAACTCCCCACCTCAATTTTTTGGTGTGGGGGAATTGGTATATCATCAGACATAAATATGGTTTTTGTTCCTCCTAGTTCTGTGATCATCATTGAGAAGGTTGTTGAGGAGTCTAGTAAAGGAAATACCTTTTCTCTTGCTTTGGGTCTTTAGCAAAAACCCCTCAAAAGGGGGGCTCCAGAGAAGCCTTTCAAAGTAGGAAGGAAGAAGGATCAGGAAAAGTTAAAATTGATTAGGGAGACATTGTTTGAGTCTGGCTCGGTGAGGACTATTGATTCTCAGTTCTCCCAACCCCAAAGATGTTTGATATATCTTGGAAGGTAAGGGGTATGAATAGCATCCCTAGACAAAAGTCTATTTGTGAGTTGATTCATGTTCACTCTCTTGATTTGGTTTTCCTCTAGGAGACTAAGTTGTTTGTTGATAGTATGTTGAATTTGGTTCCTAAGATCTGGGGTAGAGGTATTTTTCAATGTGTTAGGGTGTTAGGCAACTCAGGAGGTATTTCCTGCTTATGGGACCCATGCAGAGTTATTCCCCTATGGTGGCTCTCTAACAGATGCTCTATTTCCCTTGTTGCTTCTAGTTTGGAGTCAGGTGAGATAATTCTTCTTTCTAATGTTTATGCTCGTATGGATCTTCCTAGCAAGATTCATTTGTGGTCTCAAATTAGATTCTTGCATTCCTTGGAGCCCTTTCTCCCTTGGATTATTATAGGTGATTTTAGTATGATCTTATCTCTGGATGAGAAAAGGGGTGGGTCTTTCCATTTGGATCCCTCCTCGGACCCCATGAGGGACAATGTGGCCTCTATGAATCTAGTGGATATCAAACCTTTGAATGGGGTGTTTACTTGGAATAATAGGAGGATTAGGGATGCTACCATTTTTGAAAGGTTAGATAGGTTCCTGGTGTCCAGTTTTTGGGTTGACGATAGATGGATGACTAGTTCTGAGATTTTGGATTGGTGGGGCTCAAATTATTGGCCAATCAAACTCTACCTATTTGGATAGGTCTTCTAAAAGATAGTCTTTTAAGTTCCAACTTATGTGGCTTCAGAGTGCATCTCTCCATGACTTGATCCCTAGGTGGTGGAGGAATAGTAAGCCGAATTTTGGTACTGCTATGTACTCCTTTGCAAAGAGGCTTCAATATGCTAAATATATGTTGAAATGTTGGAACAAACACCAGTTTAGAAATTTTTTCTAGGCTAAAAGGGTTTCTCAAGAGCACTTGGACTCCATCACTCAATAGACTCGGGACCAGGGGCTTACTGAGGAGCTAAGTTGGTTAGAGGCTATGGCTATAAAGGATGTGAGGAATGGCAGTTGCGTGAGGAAATTTTTTAGAAGAAAAAGTCTTGCATTGATTGGTTGCAGGTTGGGGACAAGAATAAATATTTTTTTCACAATTCAGTTAAAGACATAAGGTAGGGAAACATTATAACTTCTCTTAAATCCCCAAATTGGGACCCTCTTCTTTCCTCTACTAAAATTTCTAAAGAGTCTATTCAGTTCATCTTTTCTCTTTTCCATGATGATTCTACTCTTGATAGTGAGGATGAAGATGCAATCCTAGCTTGCTTTCCTCCCTTGGTGACTGAGGAAATAAACAGGTCTCTTCTTAAGTCGATTTCTTTGTTGGAACTGGAAAATATTGTGTTTCAGATGAGGAAATGTAAAGCTCTTGGTCCTGATGGGTTCCCGGTTGAGTTCTTTCAAGAGTTTTGGGAGGTTATCAAGCTTGACCTTCTTGAAGTTATCTAGGAATCTCAAAAGAATAAGAAAATTCTAAGATATTTTAATGCAACCTTCTTGGCTCTCATCCCTAAGCATGATGGAGCCAACTCTTTGGATCTCTTTAAGCCTATTTCCCTTTGTAATGTGGTGTACAAAATCATCACCAAGTTGATTGTTGAGCATTTGAAGTCGTGGTTAGATAGGTTGATCTATGAGGAACAGGGTGGGTTTGTGGCTGGTAGGAAGATTCTAGATGATGTGGTTACTGTTGCGGAGATAGTGCACTCTATGGCCTCTTCCAAGGAAAAGGTTATATTCATTAAGCTTGATATGGCCAAGGCTTCTGATCGTGTCAAATGGGATTTTCTAACCAAGATTTTGAGAGATTTTGGATTTGGAAATGCTTGGATTGATTGGGTTTTGAGTTGTGTCATGACTACTTCCTTCTTTGTGCTCATCAATGGTGAGCCCTATGAGATTTTCAGGGCTTTCGACAAGGACATCTTTTATCTCCATCTTATTCATTTTGATGGTGGAAGGGCTTCGGAGGTTCTTAAAATCTCAGGTGGAGCTTGGCCTAATTTAGGGCTAGTGACGAGGCAATAATCTTCCCCCCATGCCCATCTCTAGTTTGTGGATGACACAACGCTTATGGGCATTTCCAGAGTAGATGAAGCAGTCAATATAAGGAGGGCCCTGGATTGTTATTTGGCTGCTTCGAGTCAAAGAATTAATGAAGGAAAGTCTTTTATCTATTTCTTTAACACTCCCAGTCTTATTCAGCAAAGGATTGCCGGTATTCTCAAGTTCTAGGTTGGCTCGCTCTCATTTGTGTACCTTGGAATTCCTTTGGTTGTTCACTCCTTACCTCAAGTGCTCTGGCAAGATGTTATTGAGAAGTTTCGAAAGAAGGTCAGTCATTGGACATACAGATGGCTCTCTACTACGTGGAGAGTGACTCTTTTGAAGTCTGTGATTCAGGCTCTCCTTTTGTATAGGTGCTTTGTTTTATCATCTCATGCCAGCTTTGTGAAAGACTTTGAGGCCCTCTATCAAAAATTTGTTTGGTTTGGAAATCTTCTTTCAATAAAGTGGAGTCTAGTCAAGTGGGATGTGGTTTTTCGTCTAAAACAGGAGAGTGGTCTTGGGTTGCGTTGGGTTGATTTGAATGGGTGATATTTGGAAGCTAAGCTTTATTGGGGATGGTGTTCTTTGCATCAACAGACTTGGGCTAAGATCCTCACCTCAAAATATCTTGGGGTTGTAGATGGAGAGGATGTTCCCAGATACAGTCTTAAGGGTAAGGGATCTATGGTTTGGAGCACCCTCAAGAGGGGAGCTAGGTTGATTAAGCAAGGTCTATTTTGGATTTGCAACAGGGGTTCAAAGGCTCTCTTCTGGTTTGATTCTTGGGATGGAAATCCTCCTATTATGTCCACTCATCCTCATTTGCAAGACCTATGTAGACATTTTTTGGATGCAATTTGGACTCATGTGGTAGATTTCAAATCCCCTCAAGTTCTGGATCAGGCTTTGGTGTAAAGGTGGAAGGACCCGCATGAGTGACCGCTTGGAGGTACAACAGAGGACTGTAAGGAGCTTGCTTGCATCTTGGCTGGTAGGGTTTGTAGCTCCCTATTGGAAAGGGATGTTTTGGATTGGGGAAGAGACCAAAAAGGAAAATTCACCGTGGTCTCTGGGTATCGGGCTCTTGATGAACAAATGTTTGGTTGCATAGGGGTCCCTTGGTAGAAGTAGATCTAGAACAAATTCTCTTGCCCCAAGTGTAACTTATTTTCCTAGATGGTGATTTATAATAGATGCCTGACTTGGGTGAATCTTTGGAAGCAGGGCTTTCAAGGCCCCTTTGTGTGTGCTCTATGCTCTAATAGTGATGAGAATACTTCCCATCTTTTCTTCCAATTCTCTTTTGTTAGGGTGCTCTAGCACTTCTAGTGGGATCTTTGGAATCAGTCATGTTGGTATGCTACATCTCTAGAGGATTTATGTAGTAGGTTGGGGAGTTCTACTACTAAGACTTCCTTTCTTCATACTGCTTTGTTTATTGGTCCTAGCTTCATCATCTGGCAGATCTGGCTGGAGCATAATCGCAAGACTTTTTTGGATAAGAAGCTTCGTGTGATGCAGGTTTGGGCAAGGATATTGGGAGTTTCGTAGGAGACTTTGACGTTTAGGTGTGATCTCTCGGCCCCTGTGGACCCTAGAGATATGAGAATTGTTCAAAGTTTGGGTCTTTTTGGTTGTGCCAAGGGTGGGATGAGGCTTGGCCTTGGTCGAAGTGTTAGAGAGAAGGTTCAAAGAGATGGCCACTAGATGCCTCCACCTTTGGAGGTGTTGAAGATAAATATGGATGGGTCCTTTAGAGGCAATCCTGGCCATGTTGGGGTCAGGGGCATTGGTAGGGATTTCTCTGAAGTGGTTTTATTCTTCTTCTCTGAGTATTGTGGCCTACACTCTAACAATTTCATGGAGGCCTTGGCTATTCTCTTGGCTTTGAAAAGGGCTTGTGCCCTTGGTTGGAGAAGAATAATTTGTGAGTTATATTCTTAGATTGTGGTTGATTTAATGGACATGTGACAATTAAAGGATGTTAGCTGGCAGCTGGCTGGAGTGGTTAGACAGATCATCTCCTTGGGGTATTCCTTGGACTCTATCACCTTCTGTCATATCCCTAGGGAGTGGAATAAGGTGGCTGATGGTTAGGCTAAATGGGCTTCTGAGTAGAAGGGAAACTGGAAAGTGGATGATTGGAGTTGTCTTTCAGATGGTCTTTCTAGGGAGCTTGAGGACTTGGTTGTGGAGGATATGAGATGTGTTCTATGTATTGCTTGATGGTTTAGCTTTTGGCCCCTGGTGGGTGGTTTGTAATTTATAGCTTTGTACTATATTCCTGATTCAATAAAGTTTTTACCCTCTTTTTTTTAAAAAAAAGGGACATTGGGGAACAATTCATTAGTTGGTCATATTTGTGTTAGAAATCTTTGTGTGCATGGTTATGGATAACAAGCTCTTCTTTTCTCATATAATAATTGTGGAAGGAGAGGAATCATACTATTTTTAATGATAAATAATCAAGAGTGGGAGTAATAAATGCTAAAATAGAAGTAATTATATTTAAAAATTTAACACCAAAGGTAAAAATTCAAAATCAAGATCCAAGGAATTTACGTAGTGGGATAATAGAATAATGAAGACATAGAATTTACTCAAGTTTCCTATGTGAATTTCGAAAAAGGATGGAAAATCTTAAGGGATCTATGGAAAAAAGAGAAGCAAGCAAGGTAGATGGACCCTCCAAGTGGGATATTAAAAATTAATTTTGATGGGGCCTTGCAAGGTAATCCTAGGGTCTCAGGTGTAGGTTGTGCCATTTGATATTAGGCAAGAATCCTCATATGGGAACTATCAAATAATATTCCTTCTAGAAAAAATAATGAGGTGGACCTTGAGGCACTTTCAAAGGATTAAAAACATGTGAACAAAAGAACATAAGGTCATTTGATGTGGAAGGTGACTCAATGGTATCAAAAAATACAATTAGAAGTTGAAGTGTTGCAAATAGGAAGTGAAGAAAATGGATAGAATAAATCGCCCTTATTCTTGAAAAAAATAGTCATTTTCCCTAAGGCATTGAGAAGCAAACAAGGTTACAAACTTCTTGGCTAATAGAGGAGTAGAATAGTATGAGTCAAAAGCCATGTCAAATCAAATAGAAGTGTGGGATAATCTTTCAAGGATCTTGGATTTAGAGAAAATAAAGGATAGCAATTTAGAGGCCAAAGTGCAATAAAACATGTGATTTTTGTTGTTCCAAAAAGATTAAATATGAAGAGAAAAATTTGAAGAAATCACATGAAACATATTTCCTAGTATTGAAAAAAGTGTTTGAGGTATAAAAGAAGAAGAGAGGAGGTGTAGATATAGAAGATGGTTAGATATTTGTCTAGAAGAGGAGTACAATGTGGGTGTAGAGAGGAGGATTTTTCACAACAACTCTCTAGCATATGTTCATAATAAAGGTGCCCATAATGAAGAGAGTAATAATAGATTCCATTGGGATAAGGAAGCTTGAAGGATGGCATGTACATGATCAATGAATAATGGAAGCCCTGGTAACTAATATAATCAACATTTTAGACAAGAAAATGTGTGAAATTTTGGTTGTTGCCAACTTCAAATATTAGTGCTGCAACAAAGTGATGGAGGCTATCTCCAACTATGATAGGAGGAGATCAATTATGAACATCAGTGGCATTTCAATAAAGAGGAGCTCAAGGTGAATGACACATTGGGATTATGTCTTCTACTGTATAGAAAAAGCTCAATGAACTACAACTTTGAGAACTTTATGAAATTTATGGACAACGACCCTACATTATTATCTTCAAAAAGGAAAGGGTGATTGTAGGTTTAATAAAAGAAGGTCTCCTCTTTGTTCCACATAGTAGCAATGAAGAGAATGAAGATCTAAAATTATCCCTTTTAGAAGCATGTAATACTTGGTTTTATTTATTTAATATAACAAGAGCTACCCCCATGGTAGCAACTTGCATATAAAAAAAATGTAAGTTAATGAGTTCTAATTAAATGTACTTTCAATGAATATGAAATGTAGATATTTTGAAATATTTTCTCTAGCTTTTATTACATTTAATAAACAATTTTCTTTATACATTTATATTTCTTTTATTAAGATATTTTTTATCTTAAAATATATTTAGTTTAGGTAGATTTTATCTTTTTAAATAAACTTATACCATTTCGTTTTTAAAATATATCAAAAAATTAATAAGTTGGCAATTTGTACATCATATGATTCTAAGGATAGAATGTTAAAAATAATTTATGATGTGATTATTTGTTATTCCAAGTTAACTCTATCTTTACCCTAATATAGTGGATTAAAGGAAAATAGTGATGATTGTCTTATTTCTTGACCAATCTTACTTCATTATGTTTTTAATCATTATAAATGAAGATTGACACATTTTTATATTCATATAAATTTAGCCACTTGGAGTATTGAGCCTAAACCCCAAGAGGATAGATCGATCACTCATTGCTCCTTTATCCTTCATGATTATGGTTAGAGAGCTGCTGCTAAATGTAGAAGAATTAAAAAATCTCTGAATAGTCAGCTTGTGTGTGGTCACTCTCTTCTTGTTTCTAACTACAATGACATTTCTCTCTAGCAATTCATTGGCCATATTGAACTTTTGCTTATAAAATTGGTTGTTTAAAAATGCAAAGGTGTGTAGGTTCATGCCCATCTTTAATGGATCAAGGATGGTGACTACAACTCAAAATTTCTTCCAACATTTCAAACATAAACACAAAAAAGAGAAGATTTCAGTCATCAAAGTTGTTGATGGCACTCCTCAAACCAACCACTCAGGCATCATGTAAACCTTTTTTGAATATTTTAAACAAATTTTCACTGATGAATCTATAGATGACCCCTTAATTTCCATTGTTGAAGAAAGTGTAGCAGGGTGTATTCCTTGCAAAATTGATGTTGAATATAACAACTTTCTTAATAGACCTCTCTCTATGGAAGAAATTGATGGGGCACTTTTCAACATGGCCATTGAAAAAATCCTAGGAATTGATAGTCTCCCTATTGAGTTCTATCAAGCATTGTGGCCCTACATTTGTGAAGACTTATACTATGTATATTTGGAAGGAACTAAAACTGGTACCTTGGGACCAACCATTAACCAAGGTCTCATCAAACACAGTACTAAAGGAAAAGATGAGGAAATTGTGGCCGGTTGGAGAACAATTACCTTGCTTAATACCTCCTATAAAATTATAGCTAAATCTTTGGCCCCGAGAATTAAACCCATCACTAAAATGATAGTGCGACCTAAGCAAAGAGGGTTCTCAAGAGGAAAATTTATCCTTGACAATCTCGTGATGGCTTGGGAAACAATTGAATTGGCTCAACAAAATTCCCACGATACTCTTTGTCAAGTTGGACTTTGACAAAGCCTATGACCACATTCAATGGCCCTTCATCCTAAACATGATGCAATGGTTGGGATTCAATCCTAAAATCCATGATCACATCAAAATGTTTTTCATGGATGGTAACGCTAAGATTGATGTTAATGTTTCTCTTTCACCTCAACTCCCTCTTCCAAAGATCTATCTACCAAGGTTATCCCCTTGCCCCTTTCCTATATATTCTTGCAATCAATGCTCTCAACTATTTATTCCATCATGTGAACGCCAAACAACTTATCCATGGCATTTCCTTGCCCAATAATGTTATTTCCCTCAACTCACACTTTGTTGATGATAAAATCCTTTTTATTAAAACATTGCTAATGAGGTGACTAATACCTTAAATATTTTAGACCTGTTATGTACCATTTTCGGTTCTAAATTGGCTATGCACAAGACATAATTTATTATGTCTCGCCCTAATCTCTTCCCAACTTGAATTCCTTCTGAATGGAAAGAAATAAAACATGACACAAACACCAGATATTTGGGCACCCCCTTTGGAGTTATAGTTTCTCTCAAAGACATGGGGACTTGGTTCCTGAACAAGATTAAGGTCAAAATCTTAAATTGGACCAATAGATTCCTATCTATGGTAGGTTGTATCCAAGCATGACAAATATAATCTTGCTTGCTAGTCATGTTTATATATCCTCATGTTGGTTGCCTTCCAAAATTTGTTACGATGAATTAACTCAGCTAATAAGGAATTTTTTATGGGTCAAAGGGGGGAACAAAAAAAGGGCTACCTGCTACCTCTTGGCAACATTGTATTCAACCAAAAGACAAAGGAGGATTAGGAATCATTGATCCATATACACAAGGAATTTTCCTAACAAATAAATGGATAATTAGAGCCTTGGAGGAAGATGCTCCTTGGAAAGAATTAGTGAAATTTTGCATCCAAATTGCTTCAATTGGGTACACTCTGGATACTATCAACTAGAAAGACAAGATTCTTTTAGTTCAATTCTTCAAACTCATGGATCTACTCCCTTCAATTCTGTTTAGAAAGCTTGACAAATCACTTTAGTAAAATTGATATGGTTTGACCAATCACTTAGTTGTGGGCTAAGTTTTCCTTACTCCTTTATTTGATGGGATTGGTTGGTACAACAAAATGACAATCCTTTAGGTACCATTAATAGACAAGTAAAGGTAAAGATATTTTCAAAAAAGATTCAAGTTTTTGAGACTTATGGGACCCTTCCACATTCTAATGGAAGTTATGGCCTTTTCTTAAAACTTAGTTTCACCTCTTTTGGTTGTGATAAACAACCAATTCTTGAAATCCAACAACTAGTTACTCCAAAACATAATTTGCTATCCTTGGGTTGTCATGCAAACTTTATGAATGATTAGCAATGGCCTAGGTCACAACATTTGCTTTTTCCCCCTTTGATCCATCTATAAACAAATCATTCCTCCTATCACCATCACGCCTCATCTCAATAAGAAATGGAATTATGCCAATAGTGGCATAGTGTGATGGTTAAGTTGTTGTGGTGTTGTTCTTTCCATCAAGGTTCAAACCCCATTGGGGTGTTATTGTTGAATGTTTAAATTGGGGATGAGGTCCCTTGTTTGTGACCCCACCGATTCATAGCTTCGAGTTAAAAGAATTTACCCCTTTAGAAAAAGATAAGAAACGACATCACTCCTTCCTCTGATCCAAGTGGAATAAGCTCAACCACCAAATTTAGAAATCTAAAGCCAACACTGAGTCTTAGCTCCTTGCATGAAAACTTCTTCATGTTAAGCTACCTACTAGAAACCACCTTAAATTTGTTTACCCTCAGCCCACTTGTCCTTTTTGTGCCAAAATGGAATCTATAAACATGCTTTCCAGTTTCACACCTATGCTCATAACTTATGGCTCTTACTATTCACCTCTCTGCTTGCCTTATTTCCTAAATCTTAGACTTGGAAACCTACTCTTTTGGGTGCTTCTCCTGCCTTTAATATTTTATCCCACACCTATAGACAAAGTGATTATCAAACTTCTTTGGAAACTCCATTGTATTGTTGTGTTCTCTAACACCATCCTCCCCCCTTAGCTAGAATTACAAATTATTTGTGTTGATTTGTCCATGCAAGTAGTTAATCTATAAAATGCTCGACCTTGCATTGAACCTGATGAGAACTTACACAACCTTCTTATACAACTACACATATTTATCATGGACAATGAATCTTTGAATGTTGCATGAACCCAATGTTACCCTCACCTTCAGTCTGACAATTGTAATGCCCAACAAAAATAAGACAGTTATGTTCCCATTGTTTGAGAGATCATTTAGAGTGGGAAATTGTGACAAGACTAGTATTTTAAATTGTATCATAGTGAGGGGAAACATACACCTATTTGTTTGTAAAGGAATGGATAATGAGTTATCTTTAGACATCAACTTTGACTATGTGGAATACCGAGAAAGGTTTTGATAGGTAGACCTTGGACTAATGTACTAAGACTATGAGGAGGCTATGTGTATGAAATATGTGAGTGCATAAGCAAGTAATATAACACACCAATGAAACATTATATTAGAGAATTCAAATGATAATCAAATCAAAATAAACAAACTCTCCAATGACATCTCATTGTCCTCTATCTCCAAGGATTTTTCAAGTCATTTTTGCTAAAGATTAAGATGCTGCTATGATATTGATAATGAAATGATATGATGGAATTACAGAAATTAAGATGTAGCTAATGGCAATGCCATGATAAATCTACTTAATTGCTAGAATACAAAATGTTAGAATGCTAATGCTAAGATGATAATGCTCTCTAAAATTCTCCAGAGTTTAATTATGCTCAACTCTCTATATGAAATGTTGTAAATGAGGCTCCATTTATAGATTTTTCCAAGGCATCAATCTATGTGGCAGGATTCAACGATCTAGATTCGATCTAGAGAGATGGACGATTGAGGATGAAGAGGTTAGAGAGAATCAAGGAGTGTGTTCCCTTTAGAAGAACAAATTGCCAAGTGTGAAGAAGAATCAAATGAAGGTGAACGCCAGTGTCTCAAATTGGCTATAATTTGTTGAGGATAAATGCCAATTAAATATTAAGAATATTTAATTTCATGAGACACATGATGAGGTGGAAGATGAGAAGTTGGTAGAAATGTCACTAAATTCAAATATTAAAATTTGAATTTAATAAGAGGGAGTTAATTAAATAAAACAAACTAATTGAAGTTGCTCATTTAATTAAAACATGAAGAAAGTGATTTAAGATAAGAACTTAAGAGAGTGAACTATATAAATAAATTTGTCGATTTATTTATAAGTAGAAGAATTTAAGATTTATTAATTAAATAACTTGTTTATTGCAACACCCAAAACAGAGGCCCCTATTCAAGGCAACTAACTCGGACTTATCTCTAGGCTTATGTTGAGTGTTCTACTCTTTGCCTTCTAATGAGGAGTTTTGTAGGGATCAATTTCATATCAACTCGTGGATTTCAAAGGTGTGAACTAGAGCATTTCACTATTCATATGCTATCATTTCCTAATGGTTTTGACTTTTATATTGTTGTCAAAAGCTTTTTCTAAACTGTTGTCTTTATTTCTATTTCTGTAACTATTTTTTACTTTATCCAATTAAAAAAAGAAACTTTAATGTGTGCTTCTACTCTACTAACCCCATGTCCCCATGTGGCTACTTAACTCCATTTTTTAAATTTAATTTTCCTATTTTAATGAGGCAGCTACTGTTTAGGAATTGAAAATAAGCACTTTTATACTGCTATCAAAAGCTTTTTCTAAACTATTGTCTTTATTTCTATTTCAGTAACTATTTTTTTACTTTATCCAATTTAAAAAAAAACTTTAATGTGTGCTTCTACCCTATTAACCTCATGTCCCCATGCGGCTACTTAACTCTATTTTATGCTAAGTAGCAGGGGTGTTCCCATGCATAAATTTTATTTTTGGGGCCATCAGCGCCACAAAACTATTAATACAAATTTAAGCTTGCTGCTTAAAAATAAGCAGAAAAACAAAGCATTCATGGGGCCATCAGCTCCACAAATAACTCCTAAACCCCATTTTCTACTTAAATTTATTTTTCCTATTTTAATGGAGCAACTATTGTTTAGGAATTGAAAATATGTTGTGAAAAACAAGGGGGAGGCTGGAAATAAGCAACAAGTGCATATCGCTAAAAATTCACATGGCTCCACAGATTTCTTTCCCTCTTTTTAAATATTTACTTTCATTTAAACATTCATGGACCATCCGCTCCATAAATAACTCCTAAATAAGTTGAGAAATACTAACCAAAATAAACTAAACCACATGAAAACTTACCCTAAATATATGTACAATGCTTACAACTCTTACATCATTAAAATAAAATACAATACTTTTACCTTCATAATTTTATTTAGAAAAATAATAACAAAAATAAATCAAGACATCATAAATCAAGTACAATGCATGGGATCAAATTTTAAATCTGCAAGTTAGCATGGAAAGGGGACATCAGGAATTGGTCACTCTAAAACACGAGTTAGACCAATTAAAAACAACAAAAAATGATAAATCAGAAGTAGAAGGAGGAGAAAGCATGATGGAGTTAAGGGAGATCCAATCAGCATTGGCAGACATGGAGATAAAAGAGAATCAGCTAAGGGAACAAATAGAAGAAGCCAAATCTTGGTCACAAGTGGTGAGTAAATCGTCAAACTAGCAGAAAGGAATCATTGAAAAACAAGTTAAAAGGAAAATAAGAGAAGAAAAAGATAAACAAAGCAAGGTCACAAACATTATTATTAAAGGCTTGAGAGACTTTGGGGAGAAGGAAAGAACTGACATTCTAACAAGGGACTTTTTTAAAGATCAGCTGAAGTGGACAGGGAATATTCAACAAGCTAACAGAATTGGAAAAAGGGTAGATGGAGGAAGAGATAGACATGTAAGAGTCACATTGAGAAATTTAGAAGATAAAAATAGGATTCTAAAAAACAGGGGGTTACTTAAAGGCACACATATTTATCTGGATGAAGATTTGACCTTTGAGCAACAAGAAGAACAAAGGAAAGAATGGGAGAAGGTGAAAACAACAAGAAATGAAGGTAAGTGGGCTTGGTTGAAGAGTGGGAAAGCCCAAATCAGTGATAGATTCCCAAACAAGAAATAGGAAATAGGGGCCCCACAGGATCACCTACATGTTGTAAGCTGGAATTGTAGAGGTTATCCGTGGAGAAGAGGACCTGGATTGGGGCCCATAGCAAAAGGCAAGGATATTATCATTCTTACAGAGACACATGAGCATGATGGCTGCAAAGTTCCAGTTTTCGAAGGGTATAAAAAAGCTTTAGTATGGAACGAAGGGAATGAGATAGGCAAAGGTCACAGAGGGGTTACAGTGCTAGTAGATGAGAAGTGGCAGGGAACTATTGAATTTGTAAAAGAAGACATAGATTAACAATTCATATGGCTCCAAATAACAGATAACAGGGTTACTTTCAGCTTAGCGGCTTGTTACTTTGCCCCAAAAAATTCAAAGTTTTATAAGAAGCGAAACTTAGACAATGAAGACCCATATGCATCACTAAAAAAATATATCTCTATTTTCAACACACTCGGTGATGTGGTTTTATTGGGTGACTTTAATGCAAGGACCACTAATAATCAATCTCTTCAGTTAAGCAATGAAGCAAAAGGGGAGAACAACCCTTTATGGTTGGAGGAAGGTGATGGTCTTCATTGGGAAAGAGCATCTCAAGATGGTAGTGGCGCTATGAATTCGTTTGGGACAAAATTATTAGGGCTCTGCAGTTTGTTTGGCATGGTTATTTGCAATGGTGTGAGACACTGGCCAAAGTCTGGGGGTATCACTTGCAAAACTCATAATGGTCAAAGTGTGGTGGACTACGTTGTTTGCTCTAAAAGTTTTAGTTCTAGACTGCTGGAGTTTGACATTGGGAACTACCCTATTGAGATGAAATCTGATCACCTACCTCTCCAGGTTAAACTACGCATTTCTCCAATCAACCAACACAATAAGCAAGTTCAACACATGCAAAAAAATGCCTTTCCCAAGGGTAAAATCCTCATAAATCAGGAAAATAAAGAGATATTTAGTGCTGTTCTTAAGCAACATTTCCATGATTTGGAAAATAATGGGGTGACCAAAGCTGTGTTAGGGGTAGATTTCCACATTCACAGCAATTCGGTGATTCCATTAATCCACAAGGCTTTAAATGCTTGCAAAAGGTCTCACCCCAAGGTGGGGACTGCAAACACCTTTCAGGAAAATCCGTGGTATGATGAGGAATGTAAGGCAGCCAAGAGATCGCTAAAGGAGAGTGGAGTGGACAAAGATCACAAAAGAAAATATGAAAAATTAGTGGTCCAAAAAAACAGAGTATGTAAATGAACGAAGGAAGGAGCTAATCTCTTTGGGAAAACAAAATCCTAAAGGCTTTTGGAGGGAACTGCAGCAAAAGAAAAAGAAGTTGGAAAACAATATCACAGATGCCCAGTGGTTAGGGTATGCTAGGATCCTTTACGAATGGGTCCACGAGAAAGATTGCCCTCCAGTTGTTAATACGACAATGGAACTTTTCACGGTGGATGATATTAAACAAGGAATAAAGAACTTAGCAAGTGGCAAAGTGTAGGACATAGATGGGATACAGGTTGAATTCTTAAAATGGGGGATGGAAACTCTTGCCCCTCACATAAAAAGAATCTTCAACAATGTCACTTATGAAGGCTTCCCTGTGGAGTGGACTACCAGTGTGGTCATCCCTCTGTTTAAAAGTGATGATGTTAACAACCCATCTAATTACCGCACAATTATGGTCAATCCTATCTTTGGCAAGCTCTTTGGGAGCATGATTGACCGGAGGATCAGCAACTGGGCTGAAAATGAGGGCAAAAGGGCAAAGGGGCAGACAGGTTTTAGGTCCAGGCATTCTACCATTGATCACTGCATCACCCTTAGGCACTTGATCGAGAAAATTTGGGACAACCAAAGTGAGGAAGCTTATTGTTGTTTTGTAGACTTCAAGAAAGCTTTTGACACGGTGCCTAGGGACAAACTTTGGAGCAGGATGGAAGAGTTAGGCATTCCAAATGGGTACAGAGCTGTTGTTCACAGGTTGTATGAGAAGGTTAGTGCAAAAATCAGAACTAGTGAAGGTATGTTAGAATGTTTTGGCAGTGACATCGGTGTTAAGTAGGGCTGCCCTCTATCTCCCATGCTTTTTGGGCTATACATTGATAAGTTGGAAGGTTGGTTAAACAAGGCAGATGGGGATGGTGTTCAATTGGCAGGCTACGTAGTGAAATTACTTCTATATGCTGACGACCTTATTTTAGTTTTGAAAACTGCGTATGGGTTAAGAGAACACTTGAAAGCTCTTGAACACTTTTGTCAAGAAGTTGGGATGCAAGTGAACACCACCAAGACCAAAATCATGATTTTCTCATTGAATAGAAAAGTCAAACAACATACCTTTCTTTTTGAAGGCAGCCCGCTTGATATTGTGACAGAGTACAAGTACCTTGGGATTGACTTTCACTATAAGCTCAGTTGGGAAACTTGTAGGTCAAAAAGGATACAAGGTGGTTGGAAAGCTTCTTATCTGCTTCAAAATAGATGTAGAAAAGCCGAACTCTAGGATTGGAAAACCATGAAAACTCTCTTTGATTTACTTGTCACTTCGGTTGTACTTTACGGGTGTGAAGTGTGGGGGTGCAATATGTCAAAGTGCAGTTGGAGGCAAATAGAAAGAATCCAAAAACACCTAATAACGAGTAATCTCAAAGTTAAAGCCACAGTTCCATATGAAATTCTTTTAGCTGAAGCGGGGGCTTTTCCCTTGGAAGCATCAGCGATAACCCGACTCATAAGTTATTTAAAGAAGGTTGAAAACATGGATAACCACCAGTGGCCCAAAGCGGTTACGGAGGAGGCGATAGATCACAGAAAGAAAACATGGATGAAGCAGAACAACAAGTGGTTGAACAAGTGGGACATCAAATTAAAGGAGTGTCCAAGCACCAATAGGGAAATAAAAAAGTACGTGAGAGAAAAATTCAGGACTGTCATGTGGCCACAACAGACCGGGCGAAAAAAAGCTTACTACATCAAAGAATTTAACCCAACAAAAGATCATGGTGAAAAAATCTATTTAGGGGCTGCTATTAAAGGGAAAGCAAGGTTGTTAGTAGCACAGCTGAGGACGGGATCACATCATCTTAGGTGTGAGACTAGTAGGTGGAAGTCACCTAAGGAAGCTTGGGAAGAAAGAACTTGCATATTTTGTAATAAAGGTGTGGTGGAGACGGAATGGCACTTCGTCATGGAATGCACAGCTTATGAAGATATTCGTAATCAGTACGCAAATAGTTTGGGTGTAGAAAACATGCAGCAATTATTTGAGGAGGACAAGATCAGACAGACGGCCAGCCTTCTAGTCAAAATTAAGATCCGACTTGGAAAAGAACATGAAAACAAATTAAGATGTTTTGTCTTGGTCCCATAGACTGTTTAGTCTCGTGGACGTCATTAAAAATCATTCACTCATTCATTCATTCATTCATTCATTCATTCATCAACTACAAACTACAACTTTTTAACCTTTCACCCACAAATTAAGTATTAGATTCGATTTAAAAAAATTATTAAACAGATTTTACCAGAATCAAACTTGCTTTAACGTACAAACAACTCTCAACAAACAATTTGTAATGTCCTTCCCAGTCAAACAAAGTACAACTGCCGGTCACCAAACCATTATTTTTATAACATATGAAATTTTATAATAAAAGAATAATCTTTACGCCATCTGACTGACTCAAAACATTTTGATCAGCTTTAGTCAAGAAAGCACAGAAGTAAGTTGTGCTGCGCCGGCCTCTTGGTAGGATTAGCATTTAATGCCTAGTTATGCGGGGCCAGCTGGAGAATACCCTAAAGGCATTGCTTGGCCGCATTTGGCGCTGTTAAATGAGGTAGTTGAAGACTTTAACTTTACAATTATAAATTGTAAGTGTGGAAAGATTCTTAACAAAATTTATTATGATTTTTTATTTTTCCGCTACTGTGTTTAAATTTGATGGCCGTATACCTGTATTCTTATAGTGAATATAATTTTTTATTTGCATGTCACTACCTACATTCAATTTATTTATATAAATGTTTGAAAAAAGATGTTAAAATTGTATTAAATATATTTATAATTTTATTTTCTTTTTAATAGAAACTATAATTGTTTTAAATTTATCTTTTAAAGATTTTAGATACTTTAAAATTTGAATAGAAAAAATAAAACTAGATTATAAGATTTGTAAATTAATAATATAAGAAAAATGAATTAGTAGACAATTTGAATTTGTAAAGCTAGAGAAAAGAAAAAGTAGATGTTGAATTTGTAAAGATACAATATTTCAAAAATTGTTTTAATATATATATTAATTTATTGTTTTATTTTAATAATTATTGATGTTGAATTTGATCTCCCATATAACTTCTAGGATGCCTAGTCAAGGCCCCCACCTTTTTTGATATATATATATATATATATATATATATATGACAAGTTCATCAAAATTATTTGAAACATTAAATCATTATATTTGAATATTAAATTATATAGTTATGATTTTAATGGTATTTTAACATTGAATTATATTATTAAGAAATTAGTGGAACATTTAACAATAATGATGTGTAGATATTACAAATAGTTATTTTAAATTTTTTATAAATTGTTCTTATATTTTTGTCTTTTATTATTATTATTATGAATAGAAATTAAGAGAAAAATTGTTTTTAAGTGTTTGAAGTTTTTATAAATAACTATTTTAGATTTTCATAAATGAGTCTTATATTTGTTCTTTTTCTTATTGCTATGATTTTTTTTTAAATATTTGCTAGCATCCCAATCTATATATAACCACCCTCCACAATTTAAATATTTTCATTATCATTCAAATAATTGCTACTAAGACAATGCAATAGAAATGATTTTGGTTATTAATTTATTATTTAATAATAATGAAGAAAGTTATTAGGAAATTATGTTAGACCACAAGAATGAGGCTTTATATTAATAATCATAGCTTTTTTGATATCTCATAGTACATTTAAAAAAAATAACTATACTTAAACTTGATTTCTAAAAAATCATTTTTTACAATTTAATCTCATAATTTCATATAAGTTTTTCTTAATTATTTTTTATTTTTAATACTTTTTAAAATCATAATTTTTTTAAAAATTAATTTAATCATATATTTGATAAATATAATTAATCATTCATGAGACTTCAAACCCAATATCTCATCCCTTGCACTTATGTGAAAACTATAAACAATTCTTAACTTACGAGCTATGGTGGTAATTTTTTAATACATATTATACAAAAAATTGGCAATCTCTTCATTACTATTGGCATACAAAGCCTTCTTTAAAGGGTTAATACCATGAGGTTTGGTTCAAGCAGATTAACCCATTGAGTCAATAATTGGAGTTGAATCAAATCCTCTAGTCTTTATCAATATACTAGCACTAGATGCAAATCACCCACCCGCACGGAGAGCTTTAGTTACAATTCATTGCTTTAGTTACAATTCATTATATCTTCTATCTGAAAATGCTATGTTCTATTTGTTGGGGAATGTGATGCAAACAAGGTTACCACTCCCCAAAATAAACAAATCAATCTTCAAATTCACAACCATTACCATTTAAATGAACAACTTCAGATGTTAATTAAAATAATCCAAATAAACTTAAACACAATTCAAAAAAACAATTCCATAATCATATTTATTCTTGATGGTTATAATTCACAATTACAAATTTTAGTTCAAATATGTAAACACTCCCAAAAAAATTCTCTTCCTCACTACTACTCCAAACCTGTCTGTTTGTAAATTAAAAATGTTATTCAAATGGTTGCACCCGCCCCTGTTCTCCCTTTGTAGCCTCTCTATAATCTTTGTACAATCCCTTAATTTTTTATATTTGTAAATTAAAAATGTTATTCAAATGGTTGCACATGCCCTTGTTCTCCCTTTGTAGCCTCTCTATAATCTTTGTGCAACCCCTTAATTTTGTTCCATGTCCCCTTCTCTGGTTTTTTATTAAATCTACACTTGTATTGTTATTTTGTCTGCAACTCTCTTTTTCTCCAGCTACCCAATCCCTATATCTTCCACTACTATCACATAGTTGTTGCTTTTTATTTTATTTTATTTATTTAATTCTTTTTTTTTGTTCTTTCCTCTCCCACGTGACCCATGGGTTCTTGATCTTTTGGTTTTCTCATACATCATTATTCTCTTCCAAAAATGGCATGGTCATTTTTTTGGTCTTTAATTTGATTAAATCTTTCAAATCAAAGGCTCTTGTTGTTGGAAAGACATCAAACTAATAAATTTCAATCAAAATTATACTTTATAGAACTGGGAAACTTCAATTGTGCCACTAAGACAGGTACCAAGGCTGAAAACCAACTTTGATCATAATTGTTTGCCAAAAGCTCAAAAAAGTTCACAAAAATGGACATGAATGAGCATCCCAACATTCCTAAGATCTCCTCCAAAGTGTTTAATCTCAAGTTTTATAGAACTCAAAAAATTAATTTAAATATATATATATATCTCATATTAGCAATTATTTGAATGATAATGAGAATGTTTAAATTGTAGAGGGTGGTTATATAAAGATTGGGATGCTAGCAAATATTAAAAAAAATATTCATAGCAATAACAAAAAGAACAAATATAAGACTTATTTATGAAAATCTAAAATAGTTATTTATAAAAACTTTCACTTAAAAATAATTTTTCTTTTAATTTCTATTCATAATAACAATAAAAGACAAAATTACTATTGGCATACAAAGCCTTCTTTAAAGGGTTAATACCATGAGGTTTGGTTCAAGCAGATTAACCAATTGAGTCAAAAATTGGTGTTAAATCAAATCCTCTAGTCTTTATCAATCTACTAGCACTAGATGCAAATCACCCACCCGCACCTAGAGCTTTAGTTACAATTCATTATATCTTCTATTTGAAAATGTTTTGTTCTATTTGTTGGAGAAAAACAATTCCATAATCGTATTTATTCTTGATGGTTATAATTCACAATTACAAATTTTAGTTCAAATATCTAAACACTCCCAAAAAATTTCTCTTCCTCACTACTGCTGCAAACCTGCCTGTTTGTAAATTAAAAATGTTATTCAAATGGTTGCACCCACCCCTGTTCTTCCTTTGTAGCCTCTCTATAATCTTTGTGCAGCCCCTTAATTTTTTATGTTTGCAAATTAAAAATGTTATTCAAATGGTTGTACCTTCCCTTGTTCTCCCTTTGTAGCCTCTCTATAATCTTTGTGTAGCCCCTTAATTTTTTTCCATGTCCGCTTCTCTGGCTTTTTATTAAATCTACACTTGTATTGTTATTTTGTCTGCAACTCTCTTTTTCTCTAGCTACCCAATCCCTATATCTTCCACTATTATCACGTAGTTGCTACTTTTTATTTTATTTTTTGTTCTTTCTTCTCCCACATGACCCATGGGTTCTTGATCTTTTGGTTTTCTCATACATCATTATTCTCTTCCAAAAATGGCATGGTAATTTTTTTGGTCTTTAATTTGATTAAATCTTTCAAATCAAAGGCTCTTGTTGTTGGAAAGACATCAAACTAATAAGTTTCAATCAAAACTATACTTTATAGAACTGGGAAACTTCAATTGTGCCACTAAGACGGGTACCAAGGTTGAAAACCAACTTTGGTCATAACTTTTGCCAAAAGCTCAAAAAAGTTCACAAAAATGGACATGAATGAGCATCCCAACATTCCTAAGATCTCTTCCAAAGCGTTTAATCTCAAGTTTTATAGAACTCCAAAAATTAATTTAAATATATATATATATCTCATATTAGCAATTATTTGAATGATAATGAGAATGTTTAAATTGTGGAGGGTGGTTATATAAAGATTGAGATGCTAGCAAATATTAAAAAAATATTCATAGCAATAACAAAAAGAAAAAATATAAGACTCATTTATGAAAATCTAAAATAAAAACTTTCACTTAAAAACAAATTTTCTTTTAATTTTTATTCATAATAATAATAATAAAAGACAAAACTATAAGATCAATTTATAAAAAAATAAAATAACTATTTTTAATATCTACACATCATTATTGTTAAATGTTCCACTCATTTATTAATAATATATTTCAATGTTAAAATACCATTAAAATTGTAATGATATAATCCAATGTTCAAATACTAATTATTTAATGTTTCAAGTAATTTTGATGAACTTGTCAAATAAATAAATAAATAAATATATATATATATATATATATATATATATATATCAAAAAAGGCGGGGGCCTTGACTAGGCATACAACAAGTTATATGGGGATCAAATTCTATTTCTATGATTAGTCAACTACAAGCTACAATATCATATTGGGGATGAGCAGGTAAATATCCACATTTTGACTCAAGTGCAATCAATTATATGATTAATCAACTACAAGCTACAATACTATATTGGTGATGGACAAGTAAATATCCCCCTTTTGCCTCAAATGCAATAATTCTATGATTACTCAACTATAATCCATAGTATCGTATTGGTGATGAGCAAGTAAATGTCCCCCCTTTTGGCTCTAGTGCAATCAATTCTATTTCTATGATTAGTCAACTACAAGCTTCAATACCATATTGGATTGATATATATGATTTTATACTACCATAAAAAGGTTGTTCTCCCCATATTGATCTTTGAAGAGCATGGAGGTTTGAGAAAGGGAGGCAAATTACAAATGAGATTAAAAAATGAGCATACTCCCAAATGTAACCTAAGCAGAGCTATTTTCACTATCCAAGCCACTCGATTTCAACAAGTGACAATCTATAATATCATTCATTATCTACATGTCCATAACAAAAAAGGAATGCTCATCAGATTGGATATTACCTTGAAGCCCATGACAAATCACCTGCATGTTCTTGGATAGGGTGCTAGAGAAATTTGGATTTGGACTAGACACAAGGAGTTGGATCAAGGGTTGTTACTTATCTACTAGATTTTCAATTATGGTGGATGGCTCTATAGAAGATTATTTCTCCTTTTCTAAAGGTCTTCACCAAGGTGATCATTTGTCCCCCTATCTTTGTATTACTACATTTTTAATCCTAGTATGAGAATAAGTTCAACTATGCTAGTACAACATTTTTTCCCCAATATAGATATAATTTCATATAGATGTATATATAAAAATTGAAATACTCAATATAATTGTAATTTATAGTGTTCCACAAGGAATGTCTCCCCCCCCCCCCTCAATCCACACCATCACAACTTGTCAAGGGATGTTTCCAATACGTCACTCTCAAAGAGGGGACATTTCTAAGACATCACCCTATTTTGGGGACTGCAAGGAGATGTCAAGATGTGCTTGAGAACCTCATGAAGATTCTTATCTTCCCTCAAACATAACAAAAACTCCTAGTCATCCCCTACATCAAACAACTAAAAAAATGATTTCTTTAAAGAACATTGAACATTTTTTTAATAGTCGAGCCACTAACCCTAACCCTAATCCTAATGGTTCCCATACCCTAAGCACTCACAAAATGCAAAAAATTAAGATCCCAACCTCAATACAAATCAATATCAAGTTTCAATAACACTGAGCAAGGTTGCAGATTGCAACACCAAGCTACAAGAGTGAGAAAGGTTGTAAGAATGAGAGCATTCAAATAGAAAAAATGAGACCTTTAACCAAACCTTCATTGAGTGAACATGAAAATGGCATGCACCATAAAGGTTTGTGTTGTTTCAAACTCCTTAATTCAAGGCTCAAAACCAAAATGGTGTCACCCCTCAAGCCCCTTTGGGGACCCACCCCAAGATCCTTGCCAACCACCATTTGCAAATCTAGGCCCTTAGTCCCCTGTCCATGAGACCTATCCCCCCATCCCCCTATCCTGAGACTCTATGGTACATACAAAATTTATAACTTTATATAATATATAAAGCTATAAATCATATAAATCAAGTTTAAGAATAGTTATAGCTTTATATATATATAAAGCTATAAATCATATAAATGATTTTATAAAAATCAAGTTTAAGAATAGCTATTTTTTAAAAATATACTATGAGATATAAAAAAAATATGATTATTATTATAAAGCCTCATTCTAGTGGTCTAACATAATTTCCTAATAACTTTCCTCGTTATTATTAAATAATAAATTAATAACCAAAATCATTTCTATTGCATTGTCTTTGTAGCAATCATTTGAATGATAATGAGAATGTTTAAATTGTAGAGGGTGGTTATTATAGATTGGGATGCTAGCAAATATTTTTAAAAATATTCATAGAAATAACAAAAAGAACAAATATAAGACTCATTTATGAAAATCTAAAATAGTTATTTATAAAAACATCAAACACTTAAAAACAAATTTTCTTTTAATTTCTATTCATAATAATAATAATAAAAGACAAAACTATAAGATCAATTTATAAAAAATTAAAATAACTATTGATAATATCTACACATCATTGTTGTTAAATGTTCCACTAATTTCTCATAGAAATAGAATTGATTTCACTTGAGCCAAAAGGGGGGATATTTACTTGCTCTCATCACCAATACAATACTATAGCTTATAGTTGAGTAATCATAGAATTATTGCACTTGAGGCAAAAGGGGGATATTTACTTGCCCATCAACAATATAGTACTGTAGTTTGTAGTTGATTAATCATATAATTGATTGCACTTGAGCCAAAAGGCGGATATTTACCTGCTCATCACCAATATGATATTTGTAGCTTGTAGTTGACTAATCATAGAAATAGAATTTGATCCCCCATATAACTTGTTGTATGCCTAGTCAAGGCCCCCACCTTTTTTGATATATATATATATTTATTTGACAAGTTCATCAAAATTATTTGAAACATTAAATCATTAGTATTTGAACATTAAATTATATCATTACGATTTTAATGGTATTTTAACATTGCATTATATTATTAAGAAATTAGTGGAATATTTAACAATAATGATGTGTATATTATAAATAGTTATTTTAAATTTTTATAAATTGATCTTATAGTTTCGTCTTTTATTATTATTATTATGAATAGAAATTAAAAGAAAATTTGTTTTTAAGTGTTTGAAGTTTTTATAAATAACTATTTTAGATTTTCATAAATGAGTCTTATATTTGTTCTTTTTGTTATTGCTATGATTTTTTTTTTAAATATTTGCTAGCATCCCAATCTATATATAACCACCCTCCACAATTTAAACATTCTCATTATCATTCAAATCATTGCTAGTAAGACAATGCAATAAAAATGATTTTCGTTATTAATTTATTATTTAATAATAACAAGGAAAGTTATTAGGAAATTATGTTAGACCACAAGAATGAGGCTTTATAATAATAATCATTTTTTTTTTGTTATCTCATAGTATATTTAAAAAAAATAAAATTCTTAAACTTGATTTTTATAAAATCATTCTTTACAATATATATATTGATTGCTATAAATCCTTCTTTACTATATATATATATATATTTCTTTAAATCATATTGATTTATATAATTACAAGCTACAACACTATATTGGTAATGGGCAAGTTCAATCATATAAACTTGATATATATACAAAGCTATAAATTTTGTATGTACCACAGAGTCTCGAGATAGGGGGATGGGGGGATAGGTCTCATGGATGGGGGAATAAGGGCCTAGATTTGTGAATGGTGGTTGGCAAGGGTTTTGGGGTGGAGCCCCCAAGGGGCTTGATGGGTAGCACCATTTTGGTTTTGAGCCTTGAATTAAGGAGTTTGAAACAACACAAACCTTCATGGTGCATGCCATTTTCATGTTCAATCAATGAAGGCTTGGTTAAAGCTCTCATTTTTTCTATACGAATGCTCTCATTCTTACAACCTCTCACTCTTGTAGCTTGGTGTTGCAATTTGCAACCTTGCTCAATGTTATTTAAACTTGATATTGATTTGGATTGAGTTTGAGATCTTAATTTGTTGTATTTTGTGAGTGCTTAGGGTATGGGAACCATTAGGATTAGGTTTAGAGTTAGTGGCTCAACTATTGAGAAATGTTCAATGTTCTTTAAAGAAATCAATTTTTTTAGTTGTTTGATGTAGGAGATGGCTAGGAGTTTTTGTTATGTTTGAGGGAAGTTAATAAGTTTCATGAGGTTCTCAAGCACATCTTGACATCTCCTTGCGGTCCCCAAAATAGGGAGATGTCTTAGAAATGTCCCCTCTTTGAGGGTGACGTCTTGGAAACGTCCCTTGATAAGTTGTGATGGTGTGGATTGGGAGGGGGGGGGACATTCCTTGTGGAACACTATAAATTATAGTTATATTGAGTATTTCAATTTTTATATATACATCTATATGAAATTGTATCTATATAGTTATTTTAAATTTTTATAAATTGATCTTATAGTTTCGTCTTTTTTTTATTATTATTATTATGAATAGAAATTAAAAGAAAAATTGTTTGTAAGTGTTTGAAGTTTTTATAAATAACTATTTTAGATTTTCATAAATGAGTCTTATATTTGTTCTTTTTGTTATTGCTATGAATATTTTTAAAAATATTTGCTAGCATCCCAATCTATATATAACCACCCTCCACAATTTAAACATTCTCATTATCATTCAAATCATTGCTACTAAGACAATGCAATAAAAATGATTTTCGTTATTAATTTATTATTTAATAATAACAAGGAAAGTTATTAGGAAATTATGTTAGACCACAAGAATGAGGCTTTTTAATAATAATCATTTTTTTTTTGTTATCTCATAGTATATTTAAAAAAAATAAAATTCTTAAACTTGATTTTTATAAAATCATTCTTTACAATATATATATTGATTGCTATAAATCCTTCTTTACTATATATATATATATTTCTTTAAATCATATTGATTTATATAATTACAAGCTACAACACTATATTGGTGATGGGCAAGTTCAATCATATAAACTTGATATATATACAAAGCTATAAATTTTGTATGTACCACAGAGTCTCGAGATAGGGGGATGGGGGGATAGGTCTCATGGATGGGGGAATAAGGGCCTAGATTTGTGAATGGTGGTTGGCAAGGGTTTTGGGGTGGAGCCCCCAAGGGGCTTGATGGGTAGCACCATTTTGGTTTTGAGCCTTGAATTAAGGAGTTTGAAACAACACAAACCTTCATGGTGCATGCCATTTTCATGTTCAATCAATGAAGGCTTGGTTAAAGCTCTCATTTTTTCTATACGAATGCTCTCATTCTTACAACCTCTCACTCTTGTAGCTTGGTGTTGCAATTTGCAACCTTGCTCAATGTTATTTAAACTTGATATTGATTTGGATTGAGTTTGAGATCTTAATTTGTTGTATTTTGTGAGTGCTTAGGGTATGGGAATCATTAGGATTAGGTTTAGAGTTAGTGGCTCAACTATTGAGAAATGTTCAATGTTCTTTAAAGAAATCAATTTTTTTAGTTGTTTGATGTAGGAGATGGCTAGGAGTTTTTGTTATGTTTGAGGGAAGTTAATAAGTTTCATGAGGTTCTCAAGCACATCTTGACATCTCCTTGCGGTCCCCAAAATAGGGAGATGTCTTAGAAATGTCCCCTCTTTGAGGGTGACGTCTTGGAAACGTCCCTTGATAAGTTGTGATGGTGTGGATTGGGAGGGGGGGGGACATTCCTTGTGGAACACTATAAATTATAGTTATATTGAGTATTTCAATTTTTATATATACATCTATATGAAATTGTATCTATATAGTTATTTTAAATTTTTATAAATTGATCTTATAGTTTCGTCTTTTTATTATTATTATTATTATGAATAGAAATTAAAAGAAAAATTGTTTGTAAGTGTTTGAAGTTTTTATAAATAACTATTTTAAATTTTCATAAATGAGTCTTATATTTGTTCTTTTTGTTATTGCTATGAATATTTTTAAAAATATTTGCTAGCATCCCAATCTATATATAACCACCCTCCACAATTTAAACATTCTCATTATCATTCAAATAATTGCTACTAAGACAATGAAATAGAAACGATTTTGGTTATTAATTTATTATTTACTAATAATGAGCAAAGTTATTAGGAGATTATGTTAGACCACAAGAATGAGGCTTTATAATAATAATCATATTTTTTTTGATATCTCATAGTATAATAATATCTATTCTTAAACTTGATTTTTATAAAATCATTCTTTACAATTTAATCTCATAATTTTGTATAAGTTTTTTTAATTATTTTTTTATTTTTAATACTTTTTGAAATCATAATTTATTTTTTAATTATTTCAATATCCAAAAATTAATTTAATCAAGTATATTTGATAAATATAATTAATCATTGATGAGACTTCAAACCCAATATCTCATCCCTTGTACTTATGTGGAAACTATAAACAATTCTTAACTTACGAGCTATGGTAGTAATTGTTTAATACATATTATAAGCAAATTTGACAATCTCTTCGTTACTATTAGCATACAAAGCCTTATTTAAAGGGTTAATACCATGAGGTTTGGTTCAAGCAGATTAACCCGTTGAGTCAGCAATTGGAGTCGAATCAAATCCTCTAGTCTTTATCAATCTACTAGAACTAGTTGCAAATCACCCACTCACACCGAGAGCTTTAGTTACAATTCATTATATCTTCTATCTGAAAATTCTATATTCTATTTGTTGGAGAATATTATGTAGACAAGATTATGACTCCCCAAAATAAACAAATCAATCTTCAAATTCACAACCATTACCATTTAAATTGACAACTTTAGATGTCAATTAAAATAATCCAAATAAACTTAAATGCAATTCAAAAAACAATTCCATAATCATATTTATTCTTGATGGTTATAATTCACAATTACAAATTTTAGTTCAAATATCTAAAAACTCCCAAAATTATGCTCTTCCTCACTCTTGCTCCAAACCTATCTATTTGAAAATTAAAAATGTTATTCAAATGGTTTCCCCTACCCCTATTCTCCCTTTGTAGCCTCTCTATAATCTTTGTGCAACCCCTTAATTTTTTTCCATGCCCCTTTGTCTGGATTTTTATTAAATCTACACTTGTATTGTTATTTTGTTTGCAACTCTCTTTTTCTCTAGCTACCCAATCCCTATATCTTCCACTACTTTCACGTAGTTGCTGCTTTTTATTTTATTTTATTCTTTTTTTTCTATTCTTTCCTCTCCCACATGGTCCATGGGTTCTTGATCTTTAGGTTTTCTCATACATCATTATTCTCTTCCCAAAATGGCATCGTCTTTTTTTTGGTTTTTAATTTGATTAAATATTTCAAATCAAAGGCTCCTGGAAAGACATCAAAGTAATAAATTTCAATCAAAATTATACTTTACAGAGCTAGGGAACTTCAATTGTGCCACTAAGATAGGTACCAAGGCTGAAAACCAACTTCGGTCATAACATTTTTCCAGAAGCTCAAAAATTCACAGAAATGGATAGGAATGAGAATCCCAACATTCCTAACACCTCCTCCAAAGCGTTTAATCTCAAGTTCTATAGAACTTGAAAAATTATTTTTTCGTATATCGCCGCCCAAGAATAGAGAAAATTGAATTCTTCCAAACTGTAGAGAATCTGGTTATGGAACCTTCACCAATATGAGACAAATACATCCTTTAATGTCTCTATAAAAGGAATTATGAAAAACCATCATATATTTCAAGTAACAATTGTTTTTGTGTGATGATGATTGCACATTTGTCCAGGTGCTCCTGCATCAAACACGCCGAATAAAACATTTATGAGCATAAGCTCACAAACGTGGAGTTGAGTATTCAAACTACTCTTTTTAGGTTGAATGAAACCTACAATGAACTCCATTGTTGAATCTCGTGCACCAAGCTATTCCTTCTTCCTTTTCTTCCAACATCTTGGTGGAACACTTGTCATCTTTCTCCAGCAATGTTGCACTCTCTTCTTCCTTCCCCTCATGGACTCATGTCCACCATGAACCGACCCCCTCCACCAAATACTCTCCACTCTTTTGTCATTCATGGGATTCATCCCATCGTAGACCAACCACCTCCACCAAAATCTTGTAGTATCCTTTATAATTTCTATGCACAAACTTGCACCATCTAGACACCAATCTACATCTACAACAATCTCCATTTTCTCTACATGCTTTTATTCTCTAACCATTTCTTCTTCTACCATCTTACCTGAAAATAAAATATTATCATAAAATAGATTTACCTCATCTTTGTTCACAACTGCAACTTGTATTTCCTCCTCTTTCATTGCAACATGCATCTTCTCATCTTTATCAACAATCTTCTTAAGCCACTCTTCTTCTATCACCAAAAATTGTGCTAACAAATCATCTTCTCCATGATCTACTGCTACAACCTCTTCGTGTTCCATTACTGCATTTTTTTTTTCTCCTCTTCAACTACCTCTACTAAAAGCTCTTCGCTATTCACTCCGTCCTCATCTTTCCTCATTTCTTTTTCCAGCTTATCCAATCGCTTGTTTATATTTTATATCATCCTCCATGTATTGGTTTCTTCATACCATCTCCATGCTTCCCAAATCACGAACCTCTTCCTTATGACTACACCCATCTCATCCCATCTTTGTCATGGAATTTATTTATGTCATATCCCTTAGACGTTATAGTCGTCAGTGGCATAACCTTCATTTCCCACCTCTTTTTGGTGCATCAATTCTCAATCGTTGATCTTGGCATCTTTCTAGAGGTTTGATCTTGACCGCTTGTGTCATAACCTCCCTCTTATGAATCCTCATCTGTTGATCTTAGAATCTTTCTAGAAGATCAATCTCATTTTTCTATTCGAATGGTTGTCTATAAAAGAGACCATTCTCCTCCATTTTGACCTTAATAGCCATTTATCTCCAAATTTCTACTTATAATTCACAGGTTATTGTACAAGTACAACTTCAAGTCTGAGGGAAAATTTGCAAAAGGAGAAATAGGAGAGACAAGAGAAGGAATCAATTGCAATGGGGAGTGCTTTGAATGCTTTCATTTGCTTGCATTTTGATTTATGTCCTTGTTTGTATTCTCTTGTTTAGATTGGGTTTCTAGTTTAGAAGTGTTGGCTGTCACTTTATCTAGACTAGAACTGATTTAACCCCATCTTACATTGGTGAGCCTAATGTGAACAATAGTTTTTGTAAGATTTTGTACAATTTTTTCTTGTTTTTGCAGATTTTAGGTACGAAACGACACAATTGTAGGTATGAAACGACACAATTGATCAACATAGCGATGCATTTTCTAGTAAATGATGAATTTGATCAAAACAACGACACATTTGATGAGAAATGATGCATTTGTTGAGGACCTGCATGGGCAGAAAAATTCAAATTCAAAATTACGATGCAATCACTCTGGTGTGACACGACGCAACAACATAATTGCTTAAAGAAACAACACATTTGTCTGCTCAGTATAAAGTTCTAGTTTTTAGTATCTTTTTTATTTTTCTTTTTAAGTTTTCAAGTAGAGTAGTGTTTTTTGGTTACTAATCTTTTGTTTGTAGTGTGTGGGTTTGGAATGGATCTCTAAAAAAATGTTTCTCTTGATACAACAAAAAAATCAGGCTCTTTAGTTTAGTTTTCTTTAAATTTTTAATTTAGTTTAGTTTCTTTATGTTCTAGTTTAGTTTAGTTGTTAATTTATGAATTTAGTTTAGTTTTTAACATTTTGTTCTAAGGTTTTATAGCTTTTCATTGGTCCAAGACATCTTTGAGAAACTACTAATGCATGGTTTTGCAGGTTTTCGAGTGTCTAAGGATTTATTTTGAAACTAAAAAATCTTGTTTGTTTTAGAGTAGATCACATTTCAATTGGGGCTTAAAAGGAAAAACTATCTTTTCTTCACATATATTTAACAGTGGGGTTAATAAACCACTTCTTTTGTGCTTGTAAGATGGTAGGTGTATGCTCTCACCTTGTGCAAACTTGGTGATCAGAAGCTAGACCCATCTCTTTATGTTTTAAATCCCATAGAAGGGTCTGCCACCCCAATTTGAAAGGTGGGAACAACCCAAGCGGTAATGGACTAAAGCCAAGTCCTTCTGAACTACTATATAAATGTGTGGTTGCAATGAAAGTTAGAATCAATGGGAAGTGGTGCATGATAACTCTCCCCCAGTATCTTTATGATACAAAAAGCCCTTGTTCTAAGGGTTGGGAGACCTCTTGAGGGATTTTATCATAGTATTCCCCGAACTAGATTCCCTTACTAGAAACCTTTGTCTAGTAAGCCAAAATCTTTCTATTTGTTGGCATAGGAGGTTAGACCTCTGAAGCCATCCCACACTTTCGTGGTTCATTGTAGAGATGAAAAATTTCTTGAGCTCCTTTTGGTCTTAGGGAATTCAAAACTTGGTACACTCGAGAAGTGAGTGTCATGGAGGGGAGCCAGTATTACCAAGTTCCTAGGTCATCTGCACTAAATAGGTGTGGCTAGAGAAATCTAAGTGGAAACCCAGTGAATATTGTCCCTGCTAGCCTAGGATTTGTGCTTGTATTACAATAATTAAAACATTTAAAAAAAAAAATCAGACCAAAAATAAGTTCTTGATATTGTCTTCTGTGTTTTCCAATCAGATCTTGTCAAAATCAATCAAAATCCATTCAAAACTAGATCAGAAACCAGTTCAAAAACATCAAAATTTCCAAGACAACATTATGGAAAACCACAACTAATAAAAACAAAGCCGCATCTGATACTGTGAACTACAATTGAGAGCTAGAAAGCTGTGATTGTCTACCTGAGCCACAACTGATAAAAATAGAGCCACATTTGATACCCTAAACCATAACTGTGTGACACATTTGCAGAAAATAGAACCGCAATTGTTTGCTAAACATAAACTCTCAAAATATTTGTCCAAAATTTGATCAAATCATTTTCATAGTGACCTTTGACTAATAAACCAAAGACTTGTAAGATTTACCAACTCCTTCTAGCACTGCCATTTAGGGAAACATTGCATTATAGGTTACCTTCTTGCATCCTTTGCATTGCATAAATTGAACTTTGATCCTTAGGCTGCATTTAGACCTTCATATTTTGACCATTGAAAGACCATTAAGCTTTTGGAAAATCTTTGGTTGCATATTCTATTTTTCATTGACTATTATCCTTCCTATTATCAACTTTTGTCACCTTTTTCCAACTTGAGTCTTAAGCTTGTGTCCTAGCCTTGACTCAACCTTGTCAAAATTATCCTCTTGTTTATCCTCTTTGTCAATGACATTTGGTATTGTTACCTCGGGTTCACATTAGCTTGATTTCCATCCTTTTCTTAAAATATTAGGACTCCTTTACCCTGATTTGACCTCATTTAGATCCATATTATCATAGATTTTATCATCATCTTTCCAAACTTTCACCTTCAACCTAGATTTCACTTTACACCTTTATCTCAAAAAAACAAAAAAATAGTTCATTTTCACCATAGTCTTAGCATCATATCATTCTCCCTTAATTTAGTTAACTTGGCATATCATTTTGCATCCATTTAACTCATTATACTTTTGCATTAGCAAAGCTTGCCTTCATCTTAACCTTAGAATCATTTAGCTACTTTAGCATTAATTAACCTTTAGCTTCCTTTTGCATTTATCATCCTTGCATAAACACCTTGCATTCTCATATCCTAAAATTCAAGAAAATCCAAAAACATAGTTTAGTTTCATCACCATCTTGCATTATCCCTCAACTTGCAAAAGTCTCACATGGTTGAAACAAGGTCAAAAGCCAAAAGAAAGGACATGGATTTTTCAAGTGACTCTTTTCATGACACTACCATTGGAATATATTCAAATAATTTTACACCTATAAGAGCCACATCACAAGGAGATCAAACCAACTCATGGGAAGACCTAAGCCTAGAAGAATTCAGCAAACAATTGACTCCTCAAGAAATTGAAAGAGCTTATCAAGACCCTATTGGTATGTGGTGACTGATCATGCTATATTGTACACTCTTTAGTACTGTACACTCTTCAAGTATCGTGACTTTGTAAACCTTAATTTTTTGAAGCTTCTAAAAGCTTGTTATGAGCGGTTGGGATAGGGAGTTGTAGTATGGCATTATTCACGATATTGTAATATGTTTTGCACTGGATAATAAAATCATTGGATGGCTGCAGTTTGGTGGATGTAGCCCATATTGGGTGAACCATGTTAAATTCTCTGTGTTATAATTTATGTGTGTGTTTTATTTCTCAGTTTATTGATAAAATCTACATTTAACTTGTTAAATATCTGCCTTCTAACCCTAACAGACCCAAGAATTTTAAGAATGGTTGATCAACTTGCTAGTGCTAACCCTAACAAATTTTTCTAATCACTATCTAGAAAAGGGTGCCAAATTACCTCAAGGCTTTGATGTATCAACCCTTGTAGAAGAGGAAACTAAAAATCCATTTTCACTTGGCATGCCCTCATCAAAATAAATGTCAAACATGCCCCTTGGGGCAACTACACACATGAGTACAACTACCACACATATCCCAAGCATCCCAAAATTTGGAAATAAGGTAACCCATACCACTACACAAGACATAATCTCACACTTGGAAATTCCTCCAATTCCATTGGTAAGACCTTTATAAATCCCCTCTTTCAAAATTCAAATCAAGGTTCCACTTCACAAGGTCCTATACCTTTGGCTCAAAATGAAAACCAAGGTCTTATACCCACACTTCAAAACACAAATCAAGGTTCCACATTACAAGGTCCCACACCTTTGATTCAAAATGAAAACCAAGGTCTTACTCCCACACCCCAAAACACAAATCAAGGACCCTTATTCCAATTTCAAAGAATACCTTCATCAATTAAACCTAGAAAGGTTCACATTGTCTCTTGAAGGATCCCAAAACAAAACAATAATTAAGGATCTATTCCAACACTCCAAAACAATAATCAAGAGTCCCTTCCATCATTCCAAAATTCTAATCAAGGACCTACACCTTCATTTCAAAATACCAATCAAGGACCTACACCTTCATGTAAAAATGTCAATCAAGGGACCATTCCTTAATCACAAAACATCAATCAAGGTCTTACACCTTCATGTCAAAACATCAAAAAAGGACCTACATCTTCATTTACAAATCAAGGACCTAATTTTAAAAACCAAGGCACAAATCAAGTGTCTACACCTCAAATCCAAAACATCGTACCACATGCAAACATGAAATTTGGAACAAACCTAAATGCCAATTTCATCCTAGATCAAAACAACACAAATCAATATGGCAACCGAGGTCCCACATCACAAAGAATCAATCCTGATTCAAATCCGACATATGACCTTAATACCAACATTATGACACCAAACCAAAACAATGCAACACCATTGCTTGTATAAATTTTGATACAACAAGTGTATACCCTCCAACAACAAATGACAAACATGCAATTGGGGACCAACAAGAAGACCTATCACGTGGAGGAATTGTGCCCCTTTCCATTTAATATAAATTTGTACATGCCACCCTTTCCCCCTCATTTCACAACACCAACTTTGCCTAAATACAAGGGGATAGGGGATCCAATAGAGCACATTCAAGAATTCAACACATCATGCATGTAAGTCTCATATGACCCAACCTATTTGATGAGACTATTCTCGCGAATCCTTATGAGACCAACTCTAGATTGGTTCGTACATCTTCCTTAGGAATTAGAACATGGGGAAAACTAGCCGACAAATTCATCAATCATTTCACCTTGAACATTAAAAATGATGTCACCCTTACAACATTGAGCACAACTAAACAAAAATAAGGGGAATCACTCACCTCATTTTACCAAATATGGCGAGGTTTGGTTACCAAATTGCCTTGTCACATTCTTGAAAAAAATTGGCCACCATGTTTGTAGAAAATCTTAACAGAGAACTGATGAGTCGAATTCAAATCCAATGCTGCACAACCATTGAAGAGATCCTTGAGAAAGGTGTCCTTATTAAGAAAGGTCTTATCACAAAAGGACTAGTCAAGGTAAACAAAGAAAATTCGAAACCCAATAATGATAAGAGAAAATACTAGTCTCGAAACAAAAATGTCACAAATGATGGAGTTATTGATGCCAAAATAATAACCAAACACTAACTCATTTGACTGAAAAATACGATGAAAATTTCCGATGAAAGATGTATAATTAGATGAATCGTCGGGTACATGTGTATTTAATGTGAAATTTTCATTTTTTAAAAAAATTTGTGCCCGATGTTCGTCGAAATTTTGACGAACGTGATTGTCGTCGCTTTTTTGACGAATGTTTGGCATATAGCTTTCTTGTACATGTATTTTGTATTACTATCATGTGACATTGTATGCATAGATTGATTTATTGTATATATTATAGTTTTACCAACATATACTATTGTATGCTTGCATGGCTTCTTAGTTAATATATATTTTTTTATTATTGATCTTTTTGATATTTTCTACAAGTTATTATTAGATGATACACATTGGATTCCTTTTAATTTTTATTTATTTCAAGATACATAACTAATTACAAGGATAATATAAAGAAGATATATCTATATATGTATCATTTATGAGTTTCTAAAATATTTTACTTCCATGTCAACCACTTTCTTTACTTCAATTGAGAAACATAATACCTCTATAATCTTGCATTTATCAAGTGTCAATAAAATAAAATTCAAGTACTTAGCTATCAATTTACTCTTTATTGATCTAGTAATAATATACTAGCCAACTAGTACTCATCCAATGATAATATCTTGCATTGATTTGTGTTACTTTACCATCACATAATTGAACCAAGTACCACTTTAGAAATACCACATACATAGTCTTCTCTTTCTACAAACCCCCCAATTGTATTCATAAGGGTTTTATTGTAGGTCCCATCAAATACTATGCCCTAATCAAGTAACAAGTAGATACGTCATCTTTACTAAGGTCAAACAAGGTTGTTTTATCACAAAATACAATAGTTTTTAGTTTTGAGTGTTAGATTTATGTTTTGATTATAAGGTTTATATTGTAGGTTTAAGATATGAATTTAAGGTTCTTACAATGAATTTTTAACCAATGGTATTATTATATCCTATCTCTACCATTATAGTTCTAAAATAAAACATACAAATCAAACTTAACTAGCAATCACACCTTAGTGTACAATGGGTACACCGAAAAAGTGTGGAATTTCAATTAGGATAAATTTTGGTCTATTTTTTGCATAGATAGAGATGGAAGAGATAAATATATAGAGAGGGATAGAGAGTGATATATATGGATGGATAGAGAGAGGGAGACATGTATAGAGATAAAGGGGGAGAGAGAAAAATAGAGGTAGGGATGAAGATAGAGTGAGAGAGGAAGAGGGAGACAAATAGATAGAGAGATATAGGTATAGGGAGAGATAAATATAGAGAGAGATAGGGATAAAAAGAGGGAGAGATAGTGAGGACAAGATAGAGAGATATAGAGGGAGAGGGAGATGAAGAGATAAATAGATATAGATGGTGAGATAGAGTGATAGAGAGATAGAGATATAAAGAGATATAGAGAGAGGAGAGGGAGATAGAGAGAGACAAAGAGATAGACAAACAAAAATAATTAGATATAAGTATATAGAGATGGAGAGAGGGAGAGATAAATAAGGAGAGAGAGAAAATGAGAAACGAGTATGGGGAGATAGAGATAGATGGGGAGAGAAAGAGAGAAAGATAGAGATATATGGGAAGAGAAAGAGAGATGGAGATATATGGGAAGAGAAAGGAAGAGAGGTGGAGATAGAGAGATGGATAGGGCGGATAGGGAGGGAGAGATGGGGAGAGATAGAGAGGGGGAGATAGAGAGGGGGAGGGAGATAAAGGGATATAGATAGGTAGAGGAGGAGAGATAGAGAAGAGGCAAAGAGAGGGAGAGATAGGTTGAAGATGAAGAGAGAGAAGAGAGGGAGATAGGTAGGTAGAAAAGGGAGAGAAAGAAGAGTGGGGGAGAGGGAGAGTGATATGTAGAGAGGGAGAAAGAGAAGAATATATGGGAGAGAGGGAGAGATAGCTCAATATATATAGAGGGAGAGGGAGAGACATACAAAGGGGGTGATATAGAGAGATAGAGGGGGATGGTGAAAGAGATAGAGAGATTGTGATAGAGGTAGAGAAAGATATGGATATAAAGAGATAGAGAGAGGAGTGAGAGGGAGATGAAAAGAGAAATAGAGATAGAGATAGAGATATAGAGTAGGAGAGGTGGAGGGAGAGATAGAGTGAATGATAGAGAAAGGGGGGAGAGGGAGAGATAGCTCAATAGGTAGAGGAGGGAAGAGGGAGTGACATAGATAGTGGGAGATATAGAGAGATAGAGAGTGATAGGGAGAGATATATCAATCACCCTCCTTTTATCTCTATATATTAATCCTTATATATTTATCTCTCTACCTCTCTCTATCTCGTTGTCTCCCTTTATATTTTTATGTTTCTCATTATCTCCCTCTCTCTCTATATTTTCTTCCCTCTATCTATCTTTATCTCCCTATCTCTTTATGTGACTCTATCTCTATCTCTATCTCTATCTCCCTTTATTTCTATATTTTCTCCTCCTTTATCTCATTTTACTTCCTCTCTCTTGACCTCTTTCTCTTTTTTCTCTCTCCACCTATGTATATCTTATCTCTATCTCCCTCTCCCTTTTCTCTTCCTTTCTCTTTCTCTCTTTCTCTCTCCATATATTTGTCTTCTTAAGTGTGAAATGGGTACATTGAAGAGGTCTTAAAGGAGAATTATCAAATCTTTAATCAAATGGCATGCTACCTTGAGCATAACTCCCCAAGGACACATGCCATCCTTGGATTGTTGACATGAAAAAACCAATCAATGCTCACCACCTTGGATTTTTCTTTGAAGGAACTTGAGTTGGGACATTACTTGAGCTACAATGGGGATTATCTATTTCCTTTATTTAAGAGACTTCCCTCTTGTCTTCTCAATATTTTGGGTGTCTCAATGAAATCTCAAATGATATTTTCAAGGAGAACCTCCATCCATTTCTCCATCTTGTCAATATTTCACATGCATTTCCTTGTGCTTTCAACATGAATCTTCATCTTCATAATCTCTCTTGATAAGAGTCTTCTGACTTTGGGGTGCTCCCTTTTTATCATCATGTTGAGTCATGGTTCCTATTACTTGTTAAATTTTTCATCCTTGTGGATACCTCCTATTGTAAGAGAATAAAGTCACCTTTGCCTATAGCTCTTGTTGATCTTGTCAAAGGAATAAACCTTCAAATATGACCATAACATAGATTTTGTACAAATAAAGGACTATTAGAAAGCTATGCCACAACTATATGATTTGTAATTAGACCAAATTTATGAATTCTAACCTTTTTTGCATGGAACTTAATTGAATTATGATTGAAATTAATCAAGCTACACCTATAATCAAATTATTTACTTAAGAAAATGTCATATATAAAATTGAAGTGACTGCAAGAGTGTTGGAATTCTAAGATTGTTGTACTGTGTAAATTTAGCATGATTTGTTTCACTTGTTTCGAAATTGTTTATTGTGAATTTGATTGTTATCAAATCTACACATTTTAGTTTTTTGCAAGGTCCAAATTCAACAACCATGAACTTGCCTAATTTATTATTTTTCATAATTGAGAGTAGGTAAGGGTTCCATAATTATCTAAACCATTATTATAGTCTCCATTATAGCTCTCTCCTAACTTTATTTCGATATATGTTGACCATTATCTCTTACAATTAAGTGTGAACTATACATTTACATTTCATGCTCATGTTCCTCATCTCTATTAATGTTATTTGACCTAAGCTTAATCCATTTTAATAGATCTCTTAAAAAATCAACTATAATGAACACTACTAATAGTGATGTGCAATATTTTACCACACAACTTACAAGATATAATCTCTTTGTATTAGCTCTAACCTAAATTCATTTTCCATGGTCAATAAATGCTTCCCTGACCTTTAATTAACATGATACTCTAAAACCTTCGTCAAAACCTTATTTTCAGGTTGTAGCTCATCAAATTGGAGAAGTGAAAGGTCAATACTAGCAAGGAAGAGTTTGGAGGAGCGAAAAACCATAGTGATTTAATTTGAATTTCACATGTTATTTTGATTTTTGGCCCCACGTGTGCAGGAGCACCATGACATAGCTTAGTGCAGTTCACCAAGACCCTAACTAGAAAAATAGGGCAGGAGGAAAGCCAAAGCGACGAGATTGAGGGCACTTAGAAAGGGAAAATCGATGACCAAGGGACAATGAGTATTGTAAATGATTTATATCTTTTATATTGGCACCCCCATTCTCTTTAACCTGCAATTTTACTTCCAAATGGGATTGAAATCCCATGTTGTTCTTCTAATATTTCAACTATTATGATGAGAAATTGCAGTTTCTCAAGTGAATATAACTTATATAGATATAGATAAAACCATTTTATCACATAAATCTAAAACTATATAGATAAATCTAAAAAAATGTTGGTAGGAATTTAAAAGATTATAGATGAATGTCCATGGGGTTGAGCTTAATTGATTTTTCACCATTGTTGGGCTAAGCCATGGCCCTTTTGTCACTATTCTACAAAACCCTCCATTTTTCCTTAATACACCAGGGTTTTAGAGAAACACCATATACTCGACCTCCCTAACTCAACTATTGTCTTCAACACATTAAAATCATCCTACAATGGGACAAACAACCTTCATTCATATTATTCCATCCATCAAATTGACAAACCCTGACTTAATAACCATAAATTCACAAGAAAATTGCCCTTGTCAGCCCTAGGGCATCACTTCAATACCAAGTTTCTTGATTTAACAAAACCCTAAATGCAATGAATAGATAAATAACTTATAATCATTCATAGGACACCATTAATGCATATAGGATCAAATAGCTTTAAAGTAATCTTGCAACAATAGCACCTTACCCTTACATAAAGGATTGCAGATACACAACCTTCTACTCCTCAAGGAACATGAATCTTCCTATCCACTTTTTGATATAAAAATTAGGATTAAGACAATAAGGTCTCCATAATTATTCACAACTCAACCACTTCCAAATGGCTCCAAAGGCCATCAACCTTACCAACAAATATGATCATAACCAAGACATACAAGAAATTTCCCAATCAAGGTACATTCCAATTACCCTCTAATGTTCATAAAACAAGATATAAAGAACAAATACTAGTTTGTACTATTGCCTTAAACAAGGTGACTAGTTCTGATTTCAATAATAACCAACCCTTTATCCAAAACAAATATGGTCACACTCCTCACTCAACACTCAATACTTAAAAGGGCTTACCATCATACATAAAACAATCCCCTTTTACTCTATCAAATTCATATCTCTGATCATAAGCATAATAAGCCTCTGTAATCTTTATGATTGCCCTAAGTTGAATGACCATTGACTTTGCATTTAGTTGACTATTCCTTTGTCTTAGCACTATCACCTGTATTCATCAAATCACTATGCATTGTTGATCTTTCATCTCATAGTCCATTTTATTGATATTTTCATACATTGTTTTAACTATTAAGACCATCCTTTATTGATTATTGATTGTCTTTTAAATAATTTTCTACCTCTCATGATTTGGCATCTTCTTGAAGACTCTAAACTCTTTCCATCATTGCTCACTTGGTGAGGGGGACTGCCACTGTACTTGTTTAAAATGCTTGTGGACTGTCATCCTTTGAATCTACCTGTTATGCCTTGCATAACCGCCCCATCTTTTGCCTTGGTCAAAATGGGTCCCCCTTTAATGTTTTTGTCCTTGTTTGATATTCAAACAAAGTTTGGAGTCTTGCTTTTCCAACACTTTATTTTTCTTTGGTTTCTTCTGTCGGAGCTGGAATCGGGTTTTGAATCTTGTTTTAAGGTTTGATTCTGATCCCATCCTAACAATCTTCTTTTTGCCTTTTGTTTTTTCTTTGTCAGAACCGAAGCCGGAGTGGAAGTTAAGTCCGAATTTATTTGAAGTTTCAAAATCAAATCCCGTGCCACTTCCACCTCTGCTTTTTGGTCTTTCGTTTTAAACTAGGTTTTTGTGATAAGTTTTCTCGTTTTGGTCTTTTTATTTTATTTTGTCATTTTGTTTCGCTTTTATCTTTGTCGACAGAATCGGAAGAGAACGGGAACTGAGTTGGGAAATTACCCAACTTTCCAAATCTGTTTTCATTCCAATTCCACTCCCGCCGTTTCTTAGTCATTGACTTTACTGATGTCGCACAACAGTAATGTGCTAGTTCCCTTTGCAGTTCCGACTCTTCTCTACCACATTTATGGCATTAATTATAGGTGCCATGCATGTGTGAAACTCCAAGTTTTTACCTTAATTAGGGATTAACGGGTAGTTATCATCATTATTGTTAAAAGATAAAAGAGCAAACCAGAGTTGCAGTGGAGCATTTGTGTGAGTGATTCGATTGAAAGAGAGATAGTTGCATGTGGATTGCTTCAGGGAACTAACCTATTTAATTGCGTTCGAGGTAGGGTTTTCTATTCTCCTCTTTTGTTGTATTTCGCGTTTTCCGTTTCTGTTCATTTTAGATTGTTTGGTTTTGTGCGAATTCATGATTCTCTATGAGTTCATGTGATTCATTTCCTTTCTCTTTTTGTTTGGTTTTCTTATTCTTATTTTGCTTTTATGGTTTTGTTTCTTGTCTGTTTGTTTTTAACATGACCATTTTCATGTTTTAATCGTGACTGTATCGTGATCCCCTAGTTTTAAAAAATGCATAGGTTAGTTACTATTTTACAGTGAGTAGGGTTTGGTAAATTGTCATTTTTACTTAGGAATCCTATTGTGCATCGATCTGGTTAATTTAAATGGGGTTAAATTTGTGCCCTAGTTATTTGAAATCGGGGGTTTTAGTTTAGGGTTTTGATGTGTTTGTGTTTTTGACGCATTCCTATTTTAAATATGATGCCCTAAATAGTACAGTCGCCTCTCGGTCATATGGGGATGGTCTTTTTAGGTTATTTTTAAGCCCCTTTCATTTTGGTATGACCTAGTCCTTAAATCATGAAGTTATTTATCGAACTGTTAAAGTCATTTATGATGTCATGGTTATTTTAGGTAGAAGCGGGATCAAAATTGATTTAGACTTTGAACTATGTTTTTGTAGTAAGTTTTGATTCCATTTCCATCCCATCTCTGACTCCGCTTATAGTTAGAAGCAGAATCCCAAAATAACAGTGACCTAGTCGGAACCAGAACCGAAACTGAATGTGAAATTAGAAAATCTTCATGAAACCAAAACAGTTTCCGTTCCGATCCTGATTCCGGTTACCATTACAATTCTGACTCTGGTCCTGCTTGTTATTATTGGAATCTCAATAACGGTTTTGGCTCCTATCCTGAGAGTGTTTTAAAAGAGACTATTTATAATGTTTTTTGCTTGGTTCCGCCTTCGGTATATATATGAAGGGTAATATTTTAAAGCACATTTTGTAATATTTATTCAAGGATCTAATTTGAGGTTTTGTTTCAGGAAGCTAAAGAATGTCAGGAGTATCAGGAGAAGCTTCCCAAAGGAATCGTCCTGCAGAAACTAAGCCTAAGAAGATTAAGCCAAAGCAGCTACCTTATACCTTGAGATATAACCATAGGGGTCCTATTGTCATTGCAAGCATAGTGGAATTTGATTGGTCTGACGTAACTGACACCAATCTAGGCCCATTCAACTTTGAGGAGTTATATTCAAAAAAATTCACTGAGGATGTAACAGGAAGAACTGTAAGAATAGTTGAGTCCAGCTTGGCTCACATCACCTTATTTCCTCTATCCATCTAATGCCTAGAGTTGATTATGACAGCAACAGGAGCTTATAATCTGAACACTAGGCAATGTATGGATTCATAGGATAATGTAATTATGGATCTAACTCCTCAAATGTTTCAACACATGTTTAGTGTCCTTCATCCAAAGAAACTGGTACAGTTGAATGAGGAAGATGCTTTAGGTATATATTGCAAATACAAGGAGGCTAACAAGGCTCACTTGAACAAGAAGTGGTTGAGAACAAAGAAGAAGTCTCTGAACAAGCTTCATGATCAACCAAAAAGGACAAAATTTTACAAAGAAGTATCGGACCTGATAATGATGTTGTCTAGAGCCTTTGGGAAGAGGGATGAATTTCATTTCAAGGAGTGGATGTTTCCCTTCATTCATACAATCTTTAATGGCAACCAACAGTTTGATTGGCCAATGATTGTCTCAAATACCATTCATGACCAGTTAACCAGAATTAGGGAAACCAAGATCTTTTTCATGACTTCTTATGTTGTTTATGCAGCAGCTAGAGGAGGCATCTTTCTAGGTTTGAACAGAGTGGGAATATTGGGAGAAGTTGATGGAAAAAAGAGAGTATGGAATCATTATGATCAGCTATCCCTACAGGTTCCTGAAACATAATTTAGGAGAGTTAATGATGCATTCTTATATGTAATCACTAACCAACTTAATGGAGATGTAGGGTATAGATTGAGTCAGGAAGCCATGGCCTTTATCACAGAATGGGGATGTTGGTATATCCAATACCCCAAGTTCACTTATTTCAAGTTGGCTGGATTTGAAGGTCATCCCCACTTACTTCCAAGGTGTTGCAACAACAGGATGGTTTTGATGGAGTTTGTCTATCAAGCTCTGGGGGTCAATGCTCGATTTGGGTTAAAGCACAAGATAGGTTGTCATAAGTTCCTCATGCAATTGGGTGAATATAGCTGCCCACACCTTGTGGGAGCTAAGGTGGTTTGCAGTGAATTGATACATTTGAAGCTAGGTTTGTACATGGCTTGGAAGCACTTTGATCCAAAGAAGAAAATGAATGCTTTGATGCCTTCGGTCTTTGACAAACACTTCAATCTATTTCAAGATGAGTATGACCTCAGGAAAAGGAATTATGAGAGGTTGCCTGTTTCACTCATGGTAGAATTTGGGATCAAAGATGATATCCCTGATACATTAGTAGATGATGGAGTTGTGTTGGATCCATCATATGAAGCATTGAATATTGGCACCAAAATTTTGGATCCGGTAGACTGGGATGGTGAGGAGACCATAAATATGAAGCAAATAGGGAGATCAGTCTTGGATAGGAGTATCCACTGGGTTGTTATAAGAACTAAAACTCCTTAGGGACCAGCTCCTATGAAGGGGAAGGGATATAAAAGAATAAAGAGGAAATTTCCTTCCAAGGAGCCTTTGGAGTTCTTCCCTCCTAACATTGAAGAGATCGAGCTTGAAGCCTCTACTCAAGATTTACCTGGAGTACAAGAGGAGGATGCCCAAACGGGACCAGTGGTTTCAACACCAGCAATAGGTGAGTCATCTGCTCAAGTCCCTCTTACAGAGCAACCAAACGGAGAGATTCCTGAAGGAACTCTTCATGGAATAGCTGAAGTATTAAAGGGAAAAGGAGTAGAGCGAGAGATCCATGATGTTGAAACAAACTATGATGAGACCTTATCAGAGAAAGATGCACAAGAAAAGATTCCTTTAGAGGAGGAAATTGAACATATTTTAATAGAGGAAGATCAATGAGCATTGTTTGAGGAAGCAAAGAAAGCTTCAGATGCTCAAGCACATGCATAAGCTATGGAGAAGAAAAAGGAAATAGATGTTAAGGCACAAGTTGATGCCTTACTTCAACAACAACAAATAGAATCCAAATGAAGAGCTGATGAAATAGAAAAACAGCAAAGGCAAAAGGGGCAGGAGCTCAAGATCAAAGAAGAGAATGATAAGCTGGAGTTAGTATAGAAAATTCATGATCTAGAGGAAAAGGCAAAGCAACGAAGGGAAAGAGAAGTCCTTGTAGCCAAATTAAAGCTTGTTGAAGAGGCCTATAAAAAGAAAGAGGAAGCATAACATATGCAAAAAGAGAAAGATGCCGAGGAGCTGGCCAAGCAGTTGCAAAAGGAAAAGGAAGATGTAGATAAACTTAAGGCATTGGAGGAAGAGAGAAATTGAGAACTTGAGGAGAAAAGATTAGAAGAAGAAAAATTGAAGAAGGAAGAAGAAGACAAGAGGATACAAGAACAAAAGGACAGGGAGGAAGCTGAAAAGCTTGCACAGAGAAGTGTAGAGCAAGAACAACAAGAAGTACAAGGGGTTGCTTCTCAACCTAAAGTGAATGTGCCACAACCCTCTACTACTGCTGCTTCTTCTTCAATTATAATGACCACTACTCCAAGTGCTCCCACTTGGTTGAAATTGGATCTTCAAAAGAAATCAATGACACCCTCATAGCCTCTCAATTGGGATGATACGATGAAGGAGATTGAAAAAGATAGGCCCAAGAAGAAGGCTAAAATATTGCATTCCACTAGACTCACTAACAAAGGAGAAATTATTGTTGAATGTGCAATACCGATGGTGGACAAGGATGTGAGGGACATGCAGCTAACTGATTACTAGTTGGGAACGGTTAACTTGGGGAGACCCACAAGATATCAACAAATGAACTTGATAGATGTGGTAGAATCATCCACTAAATCAAGAATGATGAAGGATAAACAAAAAAAGGATGAGCTTAAGGCTCAATTGGATCAATTGCATACTTTCTTGAAGAGTGCTTCTGCTATGAGGTCACAACAAATTGCCACCATTGAAACACCAATTTTTCTTAGCAAGAAAGAGGTGGATGATTTGGTGCAAGTAAGGAGTAAGGAAGAGATGTTGGATAGATGGACTGATAAACTAAATCAAGAAATAGGTGAGGTGCTGGACAATAGTTTTGAGGTTCACAAGATGACAAAGGAGTTAATAGAAGAGATGAATCAGTATGTCAAAGTATTGGGAGAATAGGAGGAGGAGTACAAAGGATATAGCCAAAAGCTGAAAGAGGTTAATAAATTGCCGAAGTCCAATCTTCTAGAAAATTCAATACTTGAAGAGGACAACAAAGATTTCTTGGAAAAGACCTCCAACATACTCCGGTTTAGATCTGACTTTTTATACAAGCATAAAAATGAAGTTCAAGATTCTGTCAAGGATCTGAATGAACAGTTTGAGGAGTTAGAAGCAGTTATTGCTGTTATAGTAAATGTTGATATACCCGTAAAGGAGGGCCTACCTTTGAGCCAAATAAAAGAGAAATGGGATGATAGGCTTAAAGAGGTCATGCAAAAGGGAGATGATGGAGAGGATTTTTTGTTAGATCGATTAATGGATATTAAAGAAGAGGTTAGGGAAGCTAAAAGGGAGTTGACAAAGCTAAAGGACATGAGAGGATTTGCTGCTACAAAATTAGAAAGGATCAAGTTTGAAGACAGTTGGGTTGATGGGCCGGATTTGGACATACTTCAACAAGTCTTCTCCAGTTATGATGAGTATACTACAAAGCAAACTTCACATGCATAATTGATAATATCATGCGCGCATGGCTTTCTTCTCTTCTTCACATGCAGGACTGGCAGTCTTAGAGGCACATGGATTTCTTTTCTCTTCTATCTTCTTCTCTCCAGTTTAACAAAATGATCAAGGTGGGAACTAGAGATCAAATTGATCTGAGTTTCCAAGAAGACTTTAATTCCTAAAATGGTGGATCGACTTAAGATAGAAATTACTTCGGATTTTTGTACATCTATAAATACCTTTGGGGTATCATATTGTAAGGGTCGGCTGATGAGAATAAGATTAGCCACCTGATAGTAGGAGATAGAATTTTTCATAGTTTTTGCAAAGATACTTTGTTATTTTGTTTACAATTGAATATAATTACGGGTTTTTACAGAATATGGTGTGGGAATTGAGTTTTATTGGATAAGGTTGATGAATTATAGTCTATCTATATGCCAGTGATTGTGTTGAAGCATAAGTGTTTCTTTTGTGATGAAAATCCTTAGAAGAAACCAGATTTAAGGATTATTTCATTAAAATATCTATGAATTGAATTTATTGAAAGTCTGTTGATCTATGATCTTGGCAACGAATGAGAGTGTGTTCTTTTATCTTTGAAATATTTATGATGTGTGATTGTGATGTTAAATTAAGTACCTTAGACGCATGCAATAGTATGGAATATTTTGTAAATTGCATCATGCTATGGTTTTTTTTATCTGTAGGAAGAACATTCGTTGTTGAAGATATATGTCTGGATATTAGATAAGTTTTATTCATGTTTTACTGATATACACCCTGATCTATCTTTTTCTTTTATTTAAAACCCCCCTTTTTATTAAGAACAGTTTGATGAATAAGTCATTGTTTGCATTCCTTATTACCAGCAAAGTCCCCTTGAATATTACAGCTGCATGGACCGATTGAGTGACACCAACTACCAGGACCTTGGGATTTAGGCTGCTATATGTTGTCTTTCTTTTTTAGGAGAAATAGAGTAGAGATATTATGTTTAAACGTTGTTTGTGTCATTTTCACCATCAACACTACCCTTTACATTACTATCTTCTATTGCCCTTAGTTGATAGTCCTTCTACGTGACTACCCTTTATATGTGTGGTGATTGTCTTCTTTGAGCAATCGATTTGAGTGTCATTTGAATATCGATATTTTCTCTTTCATGCCTACTAGGTCTATGCTCTACTCCTCTTTTGTGCCCATTGAACTCATACATTTAATATGGAAATCCTTTAGTGATCTTGAGGTTTTTCATCATGATTCATAGTCAAAATCTTTATAACACAGTCATAAAGAGACCTATTGGGCACAAAACACAATCATAACTTATAGTGATTAATCACTGTCAAAAGTCACTATAACTATCCTTTCAACTTCACAAGGTCACTGCCATTTAAATTTTCTAAAATGACTATCTCTTGAAGACATTTATGACTATCCTAGGTTTTATTCATGGTGTTTGATATTTTTACACCCTCATTACTATCATTTCCCTTGTGAAAATCATCTTTTGTTAGTTGATTGTCATTATTTTTCCTTGATATTGTACCCCTTTGTAATTTATCATCAAAACTCTATATATTTAGTATTCCTCCATAGCACCGCCCCTTTGTTACACCATACATTGTGTATTGCTTCTTCCTCATGAATATCGGTGCACATGACTGTCCTTGCAAATATATGGTCTATCCGTTTGTGACTATCTTTTCATGCTTTTGAATTCCTTGTTGCACTTGCCTTGTAACTATCTTTAAATCATGCCATTTTCATAGGTTATTAGTCATAAAAAACTATCCTTTCAACTTCAAAAGGTCACTCAGTATTTATCTTTTATCCTTGGAATATCATCATGACTATCTTGGTGATCGTTGTCCATCATTGAATATTTTGACTCACTTTCCATGTCTTGAAATTTAGGATGTAAAACCTAACTCATGTCCTCATATGCTTCATGCCTCCAAGTCTGTCCACAAAAAATTCATGGCACAAGTCTTTCCACAAAAATATTCATGCTCTATGATATGTTTTCTTGCATTTGTTCTCTCAACGCTATTCCTTTTATATGTCATTGCATAAGACTGCCTTTAAGTGTCACCTTCTTACAAAACCTAAGGTTTAATGCATAAGGTATTTGTTAATGCTCTTTGCACATAATTCATTGTGGGAGCTAACTCTATCCATTAATATCTGCACCCTTTTCAATGTAGGGTGGCTGCCATAAAACATTACCCCTTTCCTTCTTTACAATCACTGTCTTAATCACATTGGATGTGACTTGAATACTCTTCCCTCTTGAGACTTGTAGATTTCCCATTCAATCTTTGTCATGTCAAACATATCACTGGTCATTTGATCGTATTTAACCCTACACTTGCATTCATTTTCTTTCACAATCCATTTTATTGTCACCTCTTTATGCTTGGACTATACTATCTTCTCATCAACTAATGACCTCTTATGGTAGTCACAAATACCTATGATTGTCCTCTTCAATGATCTCATGTCTTTATTCATTAGTCTTCATTTCATTATTGCACTTTTTTCATTATCACAATCATTTATTTGTATTTTGTATCATCCTTGGTGCCCATTAATAGGTGACTATGATGTAAAAATCTTGCAAGAAACCTATCCTCTATTGATGATCTTTTAAATGTCATAAATGTCATGGTATTTTAGCTACTATCATCAATGAAATTCCTCTTGTTGTAGCTTCAATGAGTGTGCTTAGCTATTGTTATAACTGTTATTATTTAAAACTCTTTCTCTCTTCACCTGATCTAACTAGGGTTTTAAAACTTTTTCAAAGCCTTGGTGAACTCAATATCTTCAATGGTGTTTTGGTTGTGGTTTCTCTTATTGTCGCATAATTAAACTCTCCACTTAATGAAAACAATCGACATAGCTCAATATCACCCATTGTTGGCTTCAAGTGCTCATTATAAGTAGCCATTATCCCATGAGTGATGTAGTAATAACTAGCTATCAGTCCTAGATCATTAACCTAGAAATATCCCCTTTTCTAATCATATTTCACCAAATTACTTTTGTCCAAGATAGTTGCAGCTGAATGTATTTGTTAACATAAATATTTCAATTATCAGAAGCACTAACAAGTACCATTAAAGTAAAATGCAAGGGTCATACTTGTCTAACAATACCATAGTAAAATTACTATGTACTAAATTTAAAATCACAACTATGCTTACCAAGTCTGCCCTTTTATCTTCTAAGGTATTGTCTTTCTGTAAAGCATTTCATTTAGAACACAATTATGTCCAGGCTTGTAGAGAATATTGTTGGACAAGTACAATGTGGCAACCTATTTATTTTGAACAAGTTTGGCATAGGTTTGCGCAAAGTTTGTGTTTGTTGGATAAAAGTTCTCCTAGTTTGAGAAGTTGTGGTTGTGCGAGTTTAACATTGTATTGATTACCTAAACTGGTAGTCTACTAAGATAATTGATTGCCTTGTCTGCTTGATCACTTGAGGGAACTGCTATAAGGATGTTTTCCAATTTTCTTTGTGTATGTAAGAACTAAAGTAGGTTATGATGGGTGTGAATGATTCTTTCCTTACCCAAGATGCAGTGGCACCATTGCTTGATAGCTTCTATGGTGGCATACAACTCCTTTTCATAGGCAGAGTGATATTGAAAGTCTCATAATGATACACGATCTAATGTTCATGTGTATGGGGTGGAGTGCGTAGTTAGATGCATTAGTTTGAATTTCAAAGGGGTGTGCTATGTTAGGAATTTTGTAGAGGAATTGCTTGATCTCCTTGAAGGCATGTTGTGTAGGTGTCCATGAGAATGGTGTCTTGGTGTGCATGATTTGATTGAGTGACCATGCAATGTGAGAAACTAAGAACAAATTTGGGATAGAATTTGGGAAGTTTGAGGAAATTGCACAAGTCAATGAGGCTATGTTGTGTTGGTCAATCTCAAATTGGCTTGATTTTGCTAAGGTCTACATGTATATTGGTGTGGTCAATGATGTAGCCCAAGTACTAAATCTATGTGGCTCCAAAAGTGCATTTTATGAGGTTGGCTTGCAACTTGAATTGGTGTAGTGTATCTAGTATGCATGAGACTTGCTCCATGTACTCCTCCTAAGTTTTTCTAAAGAGGTGGATGTCGTCTAAGTAGACAATGATGGAATTGGTGAAGGTTTGTAGGATATCATTCATTAGGAACATGAATGTGGCTAACCCATTATGCTTCACTATGGTGGCAGATAAATAATTTTTTTTTTAAAACAACAATGTTTCATAAGAATTTCAACGAACATCATCTTACGAAAGGAAAAAAATTTCGACGAGGTTGTTGTACCAGCAATGAAATTTTCATCGTAATGGAAACTCCACCTCGTCGAAAAAATGATGAATGTTTGTTGTTTTTTCGATGCTTTTAAATGGGCACTTTGAAACGTTTTTGTCATCGATAGATAGACGAAATTGCGTCGATTTTGCGATGAAAACCACCAACATTTTCTATGGTGCTGACTAACAATGGTGGGTCGTGGTTTCGATGAATAAACGTTTGTCATTAAAGAAATGAAATTCCAATGACAAAATTTAAAATAGTGTTTTTTCAGTAATTCAACAATATTTTGTCAAAATATCACCAAACATTCATCAGAATTTGCAGTCAAATATAGTAGTGAAACGTCCAACCATTCAACTTAAGGGTCCTTCCTCATCAAATACACCAAGTATGTCAAGCACACAGACCCACAGTCAAAACCAAATGCTAAATGTTGTCCAAAACAATCAACAATGAAGAGGACCTCCTCATGCCAAAAGAACATACACTCAATTAGGTGAACCCATCAAATCAATCCTTAAAAAGATTTTACAATATAATATCATCACACTACCAAAAACCAAGAATTATGAACCTACCTTGATCAAATCGGATTGGTGGAAATAAGACAAATACTGTGAATATCACCATGGAAAAGGACACAAAACAACTAGGTGTTGGACACTCAAGAACATTATTCAGGACCTCAATGAAAATGGAACCATATAAGTGAGAGATTCACAAGGAAAAAATAATGTTGATTATACCATATTCAAGACTCCCTTTCAAGACTATGATAAAGGGAAAGCCTCCAGTTCAGGGAACAACAATAATGCCAATTATGTCTTAGTCAAGCATGACTATAACACCATTATTCTTAATATGACCCTTGATGATAACATTGCCACCATTACCATAAATAAGATAAAATCATATTATGTTGTTGCCACTCACAGAACCAAGATAACTATTTGAGGTCCTCCATCTAATTCATAGCCAAAAATTCAAAATAATCTCTTGGATCAGTTGGGAAAAACCCCCACGCAAATTTATATATTGGAGATCCTTCACACATCCCCACAACACATAGCTATCCTTGAGAAAGCATTACAAGAAGCATTGGTCCCTGCCAACCTAGATGTCAATTTATTTTAGGCTATGGTGGGATACCTAGCTATGCCACACCATGTCACCTTCTCTGAGAAAGACATTTCCACACAAAAATTTGATCATAACGAACCCCTAGACCTTGAAAGTCTACGTTAATAAATGAAAGATCAGATGAGTCCTAGTAGACAGTGGAGTAGGTCTAAATATTTGCTCACTAAAATTGGTGAAATCCTTGGGATAATCTAAGAAATGTATAGACCAATCCAAGAAAATTACTATCAAAGCTTATGATGATGTCAAACGCTCGTCCAAAGGCGTAATTTCACTTCCCATAAGAGTTGTCCCAACAATACAAGACACACTATTTCATGTCTTAGATTTGGATTTGCATTACAATCTTCTCCTTGGTCACCCATGGATTCATGCTATGAGGGCTATTCCATCCACCTACCATCAATGCCTTAAATTCCCACATAATAGCACTGAAATCACTATTCTAGGTGACCTTGATCCTTTTTAGTATTGTTCAAACCTAAGAGGATATACTAAACGTCAAGTGCCCATCAATCGAGAAGCCTCGCCTTCCACTTCATCCACTACTCTATCTCACTACATTGATCCATCTACCCTTGTCAACTCATCCACTCCATTCATCACACCTTCTATGCCCAAGATCCAGATCCAAGACAAAGGATGCAGATAATATAACATGAAGAGTCTCTTTTTCATCGGGAAGTTACCTAAATCACCGATGTCATATGAAAAACCACATCCCCTGCATCCTAAGGTTATCATCCATAATCCCCCTACCACCTTCACTAGATGGGGGGAACATGCCAAATAATCTCTAGATGATCATATCCTCACATGGTTGTACAAAGAAGAGGAGGTCAATGAATCTAAAAAGTTTCCAATTGAACAATATCCAAAAGGGTTCCAAATAATGAAGCGACAAGGATATGATGGACACAGTGGTCTTGGCCTAAATAAACAAGGAATTATGGAACCCTTGCAACCTCCTAAGTTAATCAAACACTAAGGGATAGGGTTTGTACTAGTAAAAGTGACTATCCAAGGTATCGGGTTACCCTTGAGTGAGGTTGCTAATGCTTTAGATGAGATCAAGACATATGAAGATTCTTGGGATTATGAGACTGATTCCAATGAATATGAATGGGATTCCCTATCCTCCACTACCTTTATAGACCTAGATAAACTATATTTAGTATTTGATGAGCCTCCCCTTGAAAAGAGATTAAGTCAAATGCTTACCCTAAATACCCCGCCAAGCTTTCCAAGCCTTCGTCCACAAGTCCCTTCGAAAGAGAAGAATGGATCAAACAATTTTGGGAAACCATTGGTGTTGCTTCTTGGGAACCTAATGAATCTACCTCTGTCTTTACCCTATCTTCCTACAGTATGACCCTTGATAATACTAATGATGGCTTACCCCTTGTCTACCCACAACTCATAGATTGGGATCAACAAGACCCACCAAGTTTGGACACTTTCAAGAATGACGAAGCAATTGCTGAGTTCATGGGAATTCGCGAAGAAATACCAAGTGGGGATCATAAGGCTGGATTTTCCATAGAACTTGATAATGTAGCATACTTTGGTCAGGCAGCCCCATCCTCTAGTCATAAAATTGAAAATAAAAATAAAAATTGTAGGTCTTCAGGTGAAAACCGAAAGGTGCCTATTGACTGTGAAAAAGTAAAAATAAAGGATGTATCCGAAGGTGAAAACCTCCTTGAGGCACCTAAGGATGGAGTATTGGACAATCTCTCTATAGACTAAGAGATATTGTCGTTGCTAATAGAAGAAATGAAAGAAGTGAACATTGGGACACCAGATAATTCTAGAATCATATAGTTAGTAGCATCTTTGACTACCAAGGAAAAGCCTAAGTTCACAACATTATTTTTAGAAAGAAAAGTCAATTTGTCTTGGTCATATGTTGATATGCTTGGATTGGATCCTGAACTGGTTCTACATCACTTACCACTGCTACCAAATTCCAAACCATAGAAATAGAAGCTAAGAAAAATACATCCACAACTTACACTCCTTATCAAGGCAGAATTGAAAAACTTCCTAGATGTTGGGTTTATTTGTTCTATTGATTACATAGATTGGATATCAAACCTTGTTCCTATCACCAAGCCAAATGGTCAAATCAAAGTATGCAAATAATTTAGGGACCTCAATAAAGCTTGTCCCATAGATTATTTTCCTCTACCAAAATTTGACATTAGAGTAGACCTTGCAAATGGATACAAAATTCTATCACTTATGGACAAATTCTCAGGATATAACTAGATAAGAATTTCCACTAAAGATCAACCAAAAAAAACTTTCACATGCAATTGGGGAACTTTCTATTGGAATGTGATGCCATTTGGAATGAAAGTTTTTGAGGCTACACATTAGAGATCCATGACTACATTTTTTAATGACTACATGCATGTGCTTATGGAAGACTATGTTGATGACCCTCTCTCTAAATCTCTGGAATGAAGTGGACACTTAACAGTATTGGACAATATTTTCACATGATTAGAAAAGTACCAACTTGCATTAAATCCAAAGAAATGTGTTTTTGTGGTCCAATCAGGCAAGCTTCTTGGATACATTGTCTCGCGCATAAGAATAGAAGTTTATCCCAAAAAAGTCAAATCTATTTTAGAAATTCCACCACCTACCAACATGAATCACTTGAGAACATTGCAAGGAAGACTACAATCCATCTGTAGGTTCATTGCTCATCTAGTAGACTTGCTAAATGGGTTATGATATTAAGTGAATATGACATTGAGTATGTTGACTGAAAAGCAATAAAAGGACAAGTGATAGTAGATCAACTTGCAGATGCTCCAGTAAAGGTAGATCATCCTTTGATATCTAATTTTCCAAATGAATCAATCTTTGTTATAAACACATCAACAACATGGAAATTATATTTTGATGGATCTTACACAAGTCATGGTTTAGGAGCTGGAATTCTATTCATTACACCTCAAGGATATTCCATTCCCAAATCATTCTAAATAGTATTCCCATGCACTAATAACATAGCAGAATATGAAGCATTATTGATAGGACTTCGAATAGCAATAAAGTTGAAAATCAAGGATCTTAAATTTTATGGTGATTCTCAATTAGTGATTAAGCAAGTCAATGATGATTATGACACCAAGGATGAGAAATTGATGCCCTAGAAGTGTATTGTGGATAGTGTCAGATTATACTTTGATGCCATCTCTTTTGAATAGATCTTGATAATCTAGAATAAAGCAGCTGATATAATGGCTACAATCAGATCTCTCTTGGACATTCCTAACAATTCATTGCAATATGAGTTCTTGGTAGAACAAATGTTGATCCATGCATTCAATGTCATCGAAACCAAACTTGTGTGTGAACTTGTTGGTCTTGATTCACCTTGGTACAAAGACATTTATGCCTATTTACATGACCATATTATCCCTCCTGACTTGTCCTCCAACCAATGCAAAACCTTTATCTGAAAAGCATCCAAATATGCCATCATTGGTGATACCCTTTATTGTTTTAGCCTAGATAACACCCTCCTTCGATGTCTCAACTCAAATGAAGCATTCATAACCTTACAAGAGGTACACCACGGTATATGTGGAGCACACTTTGTTGGTCCTACCTTAGCCAAAAAGCTCATGAGGACAGGATATTATTGGCCTATAATGGAACATGATGCCTATCACTTTGTGAAGAAATGTCACCAATGTCAGATTCATGGAGATCTTATACATGCCCTAGGTTAGGAATTACATTCGCTTACTTCGTTGTGGCAATTTTTTCAATGGGGACTTGAACTCATAGGAAATATCCATCCCACCTCTGCTAATGGACATAATTTTATCCTTGTCGCTATTGATTACTTTATAAAATGGATTGAATTCATCCCACTAACTTACATCACTTGAAAGCAGATAGCCAAATTCATCCTGAATTACATCATTTGTCATTATGGTATCCCACAGTCCATCACTACAAATAATGGTCACCCTTTGAAAAACTAGGATTTCCATGAGCTTTGTGAAAGGTTTCATATCCAACATCATTTTTCTACTCCATATTACCCCCAAGGTAATGGTCAAGCTGAGGCATCTAACAAGACTATCCTAAAAATATTAAAGAAGTCTGTTAATGATGCTGGTTGTGACTAGCACCTACAACTTAATCCTACCTTATGGGCCTATCGCACTAGAATTCACACCTCCATAGGAGCCACACCATATTCCCTTGTCTATGGATTTGAAGAAATACTTCCTATAGAGGCCGAGTTACCATCCCTACGAGTCTTTATGAAAGGGTTGATTGATCAAGACAAATACTGTGTATCCCATCTACATGAGCTAGAGCTAATGGATGAAAATAGATAGAATGCGTTGACACATTTTCAAGCATACCAAAATCACCTTCGATGTAGTTACAACAAGAAGGTTCATCCTAGAAGTTTTGACATTGGTGACTTAGTTCTGAAAGAAAATCTAAAGAATCAAGTAGAATGAGAAAAACTTGGGAAGTTTGAGCCTAATTGGTTGGGCCCATATATTGTCACAATAGTGTATGGATTTGGTGCTTATTTGCTTTCTACTCCTGAAGGAGAACCATTGCTTGAACCTATCAACAACATGCACCTTCACAAGTACTGCACTTGATTCTCAGAGTATCCCTTAAAAAGTCAAAAATACAAAAAAATAAAAAAATTAAAAAAAAGTCACCCTAATGAAAACTTGGCAAATAGGTGTCTTGGTGACAAAAAAAAATTAAAAAATAAAAAAATAGTAAAGAGAAATAATTCATCCAAAAGTGAAAACCAGTTCGGTGGCGCTTTCGATAAGTACCATGGTCAAAACTTGGCAAATAGGTGCCATGTGTAGTCAGTTTATGCTCCTTTGTCTACTGTCACTCCATTTGGTCTTCCATCCTTTGCTTATTTGTTCACACACATCCTTCATCCATAATAAAAGCTTTGTCATTCTTCCATGGCCTGAAAACCACTGACATTTAGTATCCTTTGCATCATTTGCATTCACCACTACCCTTTATGCATAATAAATTGGTCCTATACCTGACTAGGGGAAATTCCTAGACTTAAATCTTCATGGGAAATAATGCATGGTATCAGCCTCATAGAACCATCAAAATCCAAAAAAATCATAAAACCATCAAAATCCAAAAATCATAAAATTATCAAAAGCCAAAAAACATCAAAACTGCCAAAAATAGAGTCTAAGTCTAAGTCAGTTTATGTTAGAGTGGTCAAACTAAATTGTCTTTGTGCATTCTCTACATAGGAAAGGCTCATCTTAAATGAGCCCTTGAGACATTAGGTCAGTCCCTTAGGTTTTCCAAATAAAGTCAAGTCATGTCGAACTACGAGGCCTGTGTGTGTATAATGTAGGCAAGGCCATCAATTGATGAGCCCCTGAGGCCACCTAGGTTAGTCCTTTAGGGTTTGTCGAGTCTGCTCATATTCATGGTCCACAAGTAATCATCATTTGAACCAAATCATGAATTAATAGACAAACATAACCAACAAATCAATCAAGCTTCAAATCAATCAATCATCTTGTCATCAATCAATCAATTAGGTCATTGGTCTTATATCAGAATGGGACATTATGTCATTTGTCTCATTCGGTCTTATCTCTTGTCTTTTACCAAGATGCATCCTTCTTGAAATTAGACTTTGTCAAATTGGTCATTCACCTTAAGCAGGATGTGTCCTTCTTGCAATTAGGTGTCTTGTCAACATTTGTCACTTGATCAACTTTATCAGAAGTGTTCCTTGCCTTAAACAGGACATGTCTTTCCTAAAATTTAGGCATTGTCACATCGTTTGGCCGATCTTATCACTTAGTATTTCCAACCTTGTCAACCAACCTTGCATTAATCAGGATGTGTCTTTCTTGAAATCAGGCTCAATGAATCAACCTCGTCAACTTTATCAATCAATCTCATCAATCTTAGTTGATCAATATTTCCTTAATTAGGATGTGTCCTTCCTGAAACTAGGCACAATCAATCAAATCAATTTGTCAACTCTTGCCAATCTATCAATCAAATCAACTAGTCAAATTTTTTCAAACTATCATCAGTCCTCATCAAACTTATCAATCAATCCTTGTCAACCTATCAAATCAAGTTGGTCATCTTGGTCAACCTAATCCATCACATCAAGCATTATCAGTATCATTATTGACAAACACTATCTCTTTGGAAAATACTATGTTGGTCTAGATTTGTCTTATCTTTTTGATTGGTTTTGGGTCATGTTAATAGTTACCTCGAGGATGTCCTGTTAAAGGATTTAGAGGAACGATGGTGGATCATGACCTCTTTTCTTTGCTTGATGTCTACAGATTGTCTTGGCTAAAATACTGGGATAATTGGGTCCTTAGTATGAGTTGGGGCATTCCTTTTCTATTGAATTTGTCTTTTGGATGCTTGTCTCTCACAAATGTTCACCTTGCACACCTTGGTCTATATCATACCATGGTGTTTGTGTTCCATTTGTGACACTTTTGACGCTTGATGATGATTAATATAAAAGTATGAAAGTTGGTCCCCTATCATTTTGTGTCTAACAATTCATCCTCCTTTCCTTTTTTCATGCTAACATCTATCTCTCTCATCTCTTATGTGCTAACATTTCTTCCATTTTCATCCTGACAGAGTCCTGTGACACACACAAATAGAGTGCATGCATAATCATGTTAGTCATCACCATAGAAATATTTTTCATCATAAGATAGAACTATCACATTAAGTCACATATATTTGCATAAGAAAATACAAAAACATAGAGATCATCCATATAGAATTAACATTTTATCATCATATTAGCATCATCACATTAATACATTTTATTGTATTGCACATTCCATCATAGCATCACATTCCATATCGCATGACATTTTACAACATGATTCATTATATCATATTTCATCACATATCACATTGCATTGCATTGCATTTCATATTACATCACATCACATTTCACATCATTTACATTCCATACATATTAGATCACATTAATGCCATTACATTTTGTATTCATATTAAACATTTTCAATCATGATATTTTTCTTTATCATGCACATCATTTCAGCACATTCATAACATTAGTTCATTTCTATTACATTCATCACCCATACATATCATAATAAAATAAACATCCATAATCATAAGTACATCACATTGCATCTATCAAATTAGGTCATGTGCACTGCATTTACCATCCATACGCATCATAAAAGGCATAAACATTCATAACATAATCATAAATGCATAAGTCATAAAGCATATTAAACCATCACATCATCATATAGAATGCATCAACAAACATTATAACCATAGCATAAATATCCATATCTATAGCATGTCATCATCATAAACATAAATTCGTAATAATATAACAACGCATATCATCAACTGTCACCAAAATCATATCATATATATCACTCAAAAAATGATGTCACAGGTACAATGTCATGATATATCCAATAAAAGTGGAGCTCGTAGGCTCGATAATCAAAATATAGTGTCCATATAACAACATAAATAACAAGATGCTCTATCTTGAGCTACCTTGCTCTCCTATCTCTGGGACATCCATGTCCTCTCAGCAAGGTGACTCTCTGGCCCTATGCTATGTAGTAGGAGGCCTATCATATGGTGTAGCCCATCTAGCATCTGAATTCTTCCCCTCAAAACTACTCTATGTTCACCTGCTATAGGTCCTGCTGCGTGATCTGCCCCATGACTCGCTATCGATCTCTAAAAATGAGGGCTCCCTTCTCTCAGGTGGCACCACCATCTCATATAGGTCTCTATAGTACTGCATGGCCCTACTAGCCCGAGCATACTCCCTAGCAACATCAACAATGGATCCACTACATGTAGCCATAAAATCGATCATCTGTTGATCCTTTTGTTGTTGGATAATCACTACTAAGTCCCTCTCAACCTAGAAAGCATCCCTCTTGGCCTTAAAGTTGTCTCTCTCTACAATTACAATCCTCAGCTCGACCTCTAAAGATTGCACCCAAATCTATAAGGCATCTATCCTTTGATTCGCCGATCCCTCATCCCCTCTAGCCCCCACCTCCTCTGGCACCCCATCGACCCTCATGATGATACTCTCATAGAGGACACTCTCCACCTCATCCATATATGCCTCCTTATCTCCATTCTCCTCTACCCACTCCTCTTGTCCCTCCTCTCCTCTAGTTGTGCCACCTCCTAAGTTGCTACCTCTGCTACCACTCTCACGTCAGACTGGTCCTCCTCCATCTTCGCCTCCTCTCTAATCAGCGACAACCACCTCACCAACTGCCATCCCCCATCTCTCCTTCTCTGATGCCTGTCCCCTCCTTATCCTCCTCTCCCATCTCATCCATCATCACCCCATCCTCCTCCATCCCTCCATCTCGTCGAACTCCACCTCTCTGCCCCCTGTCACCTTGCTAACCTCTTGGCCCCCTACCTCTGTGCTCTATTGGTGTTGGCTATTGTGGATATGTAACTAGAGCAAGTCTGTGTATCAACAACCAGGAATCATATTCTGGTGTCATCCCTACATCGACATCCCCTCCTCTCCACTCCCAATATAGTTCCTACATGGCATCTATCTCCTGCTTAGTTGTAGTAATAACAATTTGTGGTCCCCATGGATGCACCTCTTAGGAGGACCGCCCATACTTTGTTGTTCCAACTAGAACACCCTGTCTCTCCCCAAACTTCCATCTAACCCTCTCTGAGAGATACATCCCTATGATGTGTTTTGACTGCACTATCTATCTGATAAAATATCTCAATTGTCGACACCATGGCATATGGTCATCCTCATTGATCCACAATTGACAATCCATATATGGCTTCCAAATGAAGCTCACCAACGTGTCTAAACCATGCCTCCAATAACCCACATCACCAACATGTGTCCGCATCAAAGCCCCCTGATACATATATGCATATGGTGTGTTGGTCGCTAACTGTCAAACCACCGAAGGTCATAGCTATTGGAATGATGGATGCACAGGGTCCCTGATGAAGCTGGAGTCTTTAATGGAGGACCTTTTCCAGGAAGAAATAATCAACCACACAAAAATTATATAATAATGGCATTCAAAATAGGAGATTCTATTATGATGATCTAGATAATTTACAAGAGTACATATGCCTGATTATATAGGAAAGAGCTAAACCTAGAATGCACAAGATGTTTCCAAGTGTTCTAATCACACTACATGAGAGAATATGAAACCCTAACTAACTACCTAGGGAATGATAACAAGATAGAGATAATTTCTAGAAAATACAACTCATCTTCTAGAAGGGAATCTTATCTCAACAACATTATTTATTATTTATTTAATAATGCAACCTAGGACTAAATGATTAAATGCAGACCTAAGTTAACTTATGCTAGTGTAATAATTAATTAATTACACTAACACCCCCCCCCCCCCAATAAGTGCAACTTAGGGAGGAAATGAAAGTGCAATGATTATGCAAAGATGATGACAAGTCCCGGTTGATGGCCATTTTAGGTATCGATGTACATATGAGAATGAAAATGCAACTAATCTCCCACAAATGAAGAAAAGGGGAAAACCTAGTGGGAAGAAAACCCCTCTCCAAAAAGGAGATGAAATGCACAAAGGTTATGATTGGAGGACTCAACATCATCCCCCCAAGGAAAACAATCATCACAAAAAGATCAAAATTAGAAGACTAGATATCCCCCCCATAAAGGAGAGGTGTCCCCTCAAGATGTCTTCAAAGATGGTGGAGAAATTAGAAGCCAAGTCTGCAAGACCTGTCATGAACCCATTTGGATGCTGCAAGTCTAAAGAGGAGAATGATCCTTGTTTTGTTGAAAAAAATCTCAACTAAGAGGAAGATGAGGAAGAAGATGGTGCAAAAAGAAGAGTCAATTCAATCCAACCACCACAACCCTGGCGAGGGGGAGGAGAACTACTTCCTACCCTAAAATCTGGAGAAGCTGGAATAGAGGGAGTATGATCCCAAAACTTGGTGAACTTGTACACCCGTGAGTGATGATCAACCTCACCATAGGCAATGAGAGTATTAAACTGATCCTTGATGATAGATAGATCAGATGTGAACTCAATCTTAAGACCCTCTTGAGTAAGCTGATAAACAAAAAGAAGATTATGAGCCATTGAGGGAATATAAACAACATCAGGTAGAGGCCCCCCATCCAAAGTAACATCACAAATAGAAGCTACATGTTCAATGCCTACATTTTCAATGAATATCTTATCAAAATCTGGAGGACACATAGTCTCCCAAAGAATGTGATCCCTGGAATAGGTGATGTGCCTAGAAGCACCTGAGTCAATGACCCATCCTTCCCATCTATCAACTAGGGTAGTGACAAAAGCGTGTCCGTTGCCTTGCATCTCAGCTGTGGCAATTCTTGCAATACCTGAAGATGACTCTTCATTGGAAGAAGAGTGGGGTGAGTGGATAGAAGAAGAAGGAAGAGTGATGCTATGATCCTTGAGAATCTGTCTCAGTTCATGAATCTCCTTCTTAAAACAAGTCTCCTCATGATGTCCAAGCCCGTTACAAAAGTTGTATTTGGGCCTCTCCTTCTTAGGATTTTCTTCCTTGTGCTGTGATGATTCATAAGATCTTGTCTTAGATTTTCCCTTATTCTTGCCTTTCCCTTTGGATGGTGCTGCAATGAGAGCATGAGACTTTGAAGATGAATCAACTTGGCTGAGTTTAGATTGCTCCCTAGTCAACCGCTCACAAAAAATATCGAATGAAGGCATCACAAAACTGTCTCCAAGGCCATCCATTGTAGAATAGAAGGATGTAGAAAAGTAGGAAAATGAACCTTTCAATTTGGACAAGATCATGAAGATGCATTCCTTGTCAGTTTTTTCCTTACCACACTCTGATAGTTGAGTCCTCAAAGACTTGAATTTCACCAAGTAATCATCACAGAGGGAAAATAATCAACTAAGAGTGAAGCAATTTGTAACTCTAACTGAAGTGCTCGAATATTACTTACTGATCCAAACAATGTCTTAAGCTTGTCCCAAACTACCTTAGCAGTAGCACACCCCTTAATGTGGAAAAAAAGTGAATTGGAGACATGAAGAGAAATCAATCCCATAGCCTCGTCACACTTGATTCGATGCGGTAACTTCTCATATTCCCTAGTTAGATGAGGTTGATTCTCATCCAATGTAGACCATAGGCCCTTAGACTAGAGGAGACACTGCATGCCGATTTTCCATGTGTGGTAATTGTGGGGAGTTAGAAGCTCAAAATCGGATTTAGCCATTAGAGAGAGAAAATGAGCACAAGACAAAATATATCTGAAAGAGAATGCTAGAAATATGATGATATTATTGAAATTCAGAAAAAAATATAGTAATATCTTGTTGATGGCAAAATTTCAAGAAACTAAAAAAATATATCACCTCCAAAACCCCAAATTAGGGTTTGCACTTCAAGTGAATGGTATTTCTGATACAAAATAATCTTGAAAAATAGAGTGTGCCACTGAAAATTAGACTCTGAGACCTTTCCAATGGTATAGTGTTTGTGAAATTTTGATATCGTATGCGAAAGATATGGCCTTCGGAAGATCACTGCTATATTGCACCTACACAAACTAAATAGGCGCAAAAAATAAGCATCTAGGGAAAAAAATGAGGCCCTTGGTCATTGATGTGACTGCGAGCTAGCTGGCTGCAAAATAAACACACGTGTCGTTGGATAAGCGGTGATGGAGTGGAGCTGGTGGCGGTTCTGTGGCAGAGCTGGAGGAGTCACTCGGTGAACGAAGCGACTGGTCACCGATGGAACCAAGGTGAGGGCTAACAATGGGGAGTCTTTGGAAGGAGGAGAGCTATTGACGGTGTGGAAGACCCATCGATGAGAATGGTCGACGGGGCAGGGAAACAACACAGCGGTCAAATGATGTGACGGGCCAAAGCCGACAAGACCGGTGATGGGAGGATGATGGCAGCGACGGTCGAAGTCTGCAGACTGAGTACGGGCTGACCGAAAAAATTTGAATAATGCAATTTGCAATTCAAATTTAAGTATAAATGCCGATGTAAATTTTTAAATATAATCTGTAGAAGAAAAATATGAATGCCGACCAAAAAATATAAATCAAACCCAAACTATTGAAGCCAGAGAAATTTTTTTGATGCCGACTGTTAATAAAAATGCTAGGTCGCTCTGTGAGTTAAATTTTTGCAAAAACTATAGGAAAATTTTTCTGTTTTTTGAAATAAAAAATGCCCAATGACGTAAAAAAAAAATCCATGATGGAGGGCTGAAAAGGGAAAAAAAATCCTGCAAACTTGTACGGATTGTATAAAATGCAAAAAACCCTAGATACCTGAAATGGCTCTCGGTGAGAATATCTCCAAATTTGATGAATGGGCAGGCGATCTTTAGGTTTTGAGGCCTTCTGAGCGCAATGGAGAGGTCAGATAGAGCCTGATCTAAACTAGAAAAAATATTGGTCTCCGAGTGGTACCAACTAGCCTGCAAGATAAAACCCTTAAGCCTACAAAGAATCTCATAAGCCAACTCTCTTGATCCTAGGATGAGTCTTCACTGGAAAAGCTTTGATACCATGTTGGAATGATGGATGCACATGGTCCCTGATGAAGTTGCAGTCTTCAATGGAGGACCTTTGCTAGGAAGAAATAATCAACCACTCAGAAAGTATATAATAATGGCATTCAAACTAGGAGATTCTATTATTATGATCTAGATAATTTACAAGAGTACATATGCCTGATTATATAGGCAAGAGCTAAACCTAGAATGCACAAGATGTTGCCAAGTATTCTAATCACACTACATGAGACAACATGAAATCCTAACTAACTACCTAGGGAATGATAACAAGATAGAGATAAGTTCTAGAAAAGATAATTCATCTTCTAGAAGGGAATCTTATCTCAACAACATTATTTATGATTTATTTAATAATGCAACCTAGGACTAAATGATTAAATGCAGACCTAATTTAACTTATTCTAGTGTAATAATTAATTAATTACACTAAAAAAATAGTACTATGTGCTCCCAAGCCCAAATTATTAGTAAAGTCACCCTACAACTCAAACTCTGTCCACCCCTATATGCGATGTTATGCAGCTAAAAGTAGAACATCACCAATAGACATGGCCCCCACACATACACTATGCCATACCGAACCATGGATCTGAGCACCTCTCCCCAACCCACTGGAAATCCATGTGCCCTGCGGTCAGGAATCATCACACCTGCTATCAGTGCACACATAACACAGTCATATATGTCATAGATCTCTACTAAGGTCTCCCATCAGATCTTGTAGCCCTGGATCCCGAGCTCTACGTCGTCATCACAATGGTAGTACTCATACAAGGCCTGTAGTACTTGAGAGAGGTCATACCATACCCACACCTTGCAAATCAGTAGCTGCAAGATCCTATATACATCCTCTAGGGTGACTATCACCTCCCCTATCCACAAATAGAAACTTCTCATCTCAGAGAGCCACCGCTCTACCAATGCTATCAACCTCCCTCTGTTTTCCCTAATCACAGGAATATATGTCACATAGAACAACCCTAAGTCCAACAGTGTTTGTCTCTCGTCCTTGCCCAGCTAGTCCCACAATCAAAAAACATCTGGTCTCAACTCCCATGTTTAAATCGAAGGTAGACACTCCTAAAATCATCCAAAAAGCCATTATGTCAATCCACAACCTTCAGTTTACCTATTGAACCTAAATTGACCAAGTCAAAATTTCCTAATCTGAGGAATTTTTTTAACCAAGCAATTGCATCGCACTTTTGTCAAATGTGTCACATATTCTTTTCACTGGCTCGCAACCGTGATTGCATCACTCAACTATCATATATGTCATTTCATACTACACATGTGTCATAGCCAGTTATTTGCATCACTCCCATCCGCATATGCAGCTTAGAAAGTCACTTGTGTCACAACACAAATGCTTGTACCCTAACCCTAATGCAATTGCATCATGTCGAGACAACTACAGCGAACCACTTATCGAATGCATTGAACATGCATGCAATTGCGTTGCAAAATTCTGTGATGCAATTGCTTGCTAAATTATTTCCTAACCTAAATGTACCCAAATCAAAAAATTAAAAGTGTGGGCTAGTAGTACGCACCGGAGGGTGGTCCCTCAGGTTGGAGATATCTCTGGATTCGGTATGCATGGTGGGCAACCTCTGGAATAGGTGACATCTCTGCAGCTAAATCACTCTAAGCTCTAAGAATTTCTAAAATTGGAATATAAAAATGCCCCTTTTTCATACTCAAATTGCTATTTATAGGTTCAAAATTAGGGTTTTGACCTGCCTTGTCTATTGGGCACACCTTTTGATGCCTTTGACCTTGAATTCAACCCCTTTCTTGATCTTGAAACTCAATTTCATCTTCACCCTTTGATTCCTAGCCATCAACTTGTCTTATTGGGATAATTTCCTCATTTTTTTGAATTTTTTTGAAAATTTGTCAAATTTTCCCAAGGGGGTATACCTGTATCCTGGCTTCACTGGGGCATCCTTCAACTGAATTTGTTTGGCACAACATGATGAGCTCCATTACGTCAAAGAGGGGAAACATGTACACTGAAAAAATGTTCTAAGTCTGCGAGCACCATTTTTCTTGCTTGTCACCCTCCGATAATTGAATAATTTTAATTATTTAATTATACCTAACCATATTCCTCTATTAATTAAATAATTTTAATTATTTAATTAATTCACTCTTTAATCTTTAATCTATCTCGATCAATTAAATAAATTAACTGTGTCGCTAATATCCCCCTTTCTTTAATGATTAAATGAATTAATTTTTATTCAATTAGTTGCTTGTCATATTTCATATATGGTTAAATAATTAATATTAATTATTTAACCATTCACTTCCTCTTTTAATTCATTTATTATTAAATAATTTTCAAAATTATTTAATTGTCCACATGTCTCTTGTATTAAATAATTAAGTCAATTTAATTATTTAATCCCACTTTTCACATTTCCTCTCATTTAATTAAAATAATTATGCAAATTATTTTAATTAAAAATCCACGTGTCCATTTTCTCCATTTTCCCTTTTTCTCGAATAAATAATTTGAATAAACTATTTATGCCTCCCTTTTGGTTAAATATGCCTTGCTCATTAATCTTTGTCATAGTTGTCTCTGTCATGGCCTTTATTTCTATCATAGTCGTCGGGCATCAGAGCCTTCATTTCCCACCTCTTTTTGGTGCATCAATTCTTGACCGTTGATCTTGGCATCTTTCTAGAGGTTTGATCTTGTTCGTCCATGTCATAACCTCCCTCTCATGAATCCTCATCCGTTGATCTTAGAATCTTTCTAGAAGATCAGTCTTGTCTGTCTATTCGAATGGTTGTCTATAAAAGAGACCATTCTCCTCCATTTTGGCCTTAATAACCATTTATCTCCAACTTTCTACTTACAATTTGTAGGTTATTGCACAAGTACAACTTCAATTCTAAGGGAAAGTTTGTAAAAGGAGAAATAGGAGAGACAAGATAAGGAATCAATTGCAATGGGGAGTGCTTTACTTTGAATGCTTTCATTTGCTTGCATTTTGATTTCTCTCCTTATTTGTATTCTCTTGTTTAGATTGGGTTTCTACTTTAAAAGTTTTGGTTGTCACTTTATCTAGACTAGAACTAATTTAACCCCATCTTACAATTAATAAAGGAATCATTAAAATACTCCCCAAGGATGGAGATAATACTTTAGTCAAGAACTAGAGGCCAATTACCCTCATAAATGTTTACTACAAAGTCTTGGCAAAAATCTTAGCAAAAAAATTGACAGATGTCTTGCAAACCTTCATAAACAACACTTAGATAGGGTTCATAAAAGAGAGATACATTTTGGAAAACCTCATCACCAACTAGGAGATGATGGAGCGGGCCAAACAAACCAAACAAGGGGTTGTTGTGTTCCTTTTGTTGGAATCAAGGAACACTGAGAGGGGGGGATGAATCAGTGTTCTACAAAATTTAACTTTATTAATCTGATCTCTGAACCACTTACAACATTGAACCATAAGAAAGATGCAAGAACACAAAGAAAACAACCACAACACCATAACACAAGGATTTTTATGTGGAAACCCTATTAGGGAAAAACCATGGTGGAAGGCCAATCCATAATTAGAGTATACTCAAATATAAGTGTTTACAAATGGGAATGCACATGCATTCAGGCACACTGCCTAGAGCTCACTGCTCAGATACAAAATGAAGACTTATTGTCTTACAGTCACTTCCAAAAAACTACTGGAGTAGATGAACTATGAAGTAGCATCTTCTAATGCCTGAGCATAGTTCCAGTTAAGCACATCAATCACATTCTCGACCTTCTGTCTGATTCTACTATTCTACTCTGCTTGCTTAAATTTGCATCACAAATCCTTTTATGCACAAGTTAAACTATACATAATCGCTCTATAATCCTTCTGAATTTTCATGACACACATCAACATACTTTTCTCATATATCTAAATGATATAAATGATCGCTTATATATATCTGCAACTAACGATTTAATCAACCACATGTCGGCATCAATAAAACATAAAATATTTATAAACTGTCAGCTCAATCTATAGATAATTTTCAATGCGCACCAACCAAAGTTAGTCACAACATAATGAAGACCCAAAACAACATGCTTGAGCACAAAAAACTTCAACCAATTACCCCACAAAGATCCATAACATGCTATATTCACTTAGTTGGCTTTCTTGCACTATTAAGCAAAAGATCAATCAATGGAATCTTCTAACTTGCACACGAATGATCGTGAACCTCGATGATTATTAGATAGGATAGTACATACACCAAAATATCTTCCCTAAGATCCACAACTCAAAATGATTACAAATAATTGCATATGAATTGAAAAACGTAGCTCTGTCAGATGCTTTGTTCTTGCTTTGACAAATAATACATTTCTTTGATCTGGCTTTCGGTATAAGCAACTACTGAAGTGCAGATCGAATCATTGACCAGGGTTTCCATCAATGAAAACACCACATGACATGTGCAGTGTCTCTTGCCAACAATCTCCCCCTTTGGCATTGATGGAAACACTTAGTGAAAAATGACTAAGTGTCAGATCAATACCAACATGACTACACTGCCAACCTTCAAAACTTCAAAACACAACTCCCCCTGAGATGAATATGACATTTTTCACTGTCCCACTCTCCCCCTTTGACATCAATGGAAAAGACGGGAATCCACATACCAAAAATCAAACAAAATTTCTATGTACAAACATGCTTCTACAACTTATATAAACTTGAATATGTCTGCAAAATTATTCTTCAACAAGCTCAAACTTGTGTCCCAACTCTTTTTCAAACTCTCCAAAATAGTCATGTGACCACATAATAAGTAAGATTACATATCTTCTGATTCAAGATTTAACGGATCACTGACAACCATAACATTTTGTGCTTACTTCAATGCACTAAGCATTGTCTCCATCTTAGGACCAATTAGTCCTCTAAACTCGCATGCTCTTTCAATAATTCGGCCTTCTTCATGCTTCAAACTTTTGATTTTGTCAAGCATGGATATGACTTGACCTTCATGCTTTCTCACAACAACTGTTAGAGGATCAAATGCTTGATAAATATCTGCTAACTATTTCTCATATTCCTTCAATTTATTTTTAGTGTCCTCAGTGAACTTAGACAATGTTAAGCATGACTTATAAATGTTCCCACCTTCAGACAAAGCACCTTGAATATTCTTTACATAGGTAGATAACAAAGATTTATTATTTACAATCATTCCCTTCGGTCTATCAAATCCGTTTGCATCAAATTCCTTGTGAACCTTATCCATAGCTGACTTTTCAAGAGACTCAAAGTGAGTACTTACATAATTGACAAGTTTCTTCAGCTGATCGGATGGAAAATCAGATGAATCCTTGACATATGTAGGCATGATATTTTCCAAAATACCAGATGCAAGGCTTAGCAGCTCACTGTCCTCAATGTGAGCTTTCAATATCTCTTCCCTTCCCTTGTTCATAGCAAATGATGCTACCTTCAACTTCTGAATAGGAGATAGAGTAGACAAGTGGATAGGACCTTCAACCAATTTAGGGTCAAACTCCTCTTGTTGTTCTTCCAAAAACTCCTTTACAGCCTTAGCAACGTCTCTTGTTTCCATGTGAATCTCCTTTGCTTCAGCCTTCTTTTCTTCAATCAACGATTCTTCCTTAACTTCAGGAATCTCAATTTCATCAACTGACACAAATTTTGGAGCTTCAGTCTTCATAGAAATTTTAGTAACTTCTACATCTAGAGGATTTTGAGTGTCCTCACCTTTATCTTCATTCACTTCTTCAATGTTAACCAGATCATCTTGAGCTTCTGGACTAGATGGAACATCTTTACTATGAGCTTCTTCAGAAACAATAATTATATCTTATTTTCAACAACACTTCCTTAAGGATTTTCTCAGTGTCTTTTGCAACTTCTTCAGTCTGTCCAACCATCAGCTTGTTCACCCTTGTTTTACTCCTAAAATTCCTTTTTGCATCACTTAAGATCTTCTTCATTTCATCCATTGATATCACCGGACACAGATCAACATGTATCCGTTCTCTCGTATTCTCTTCTTCATTTCTTGCATTCACTCTCCTCATTTCCAAGACTTCATACAAACTGTTAGGTAATTCAGACATTATTTCAGTGAGAGTCTAATTGAATTTATTCAAATACTTTATTGTGGCTTATGTTGTGCATTTTTTTGCACACACGCCCCAACGAAGGTGGGGACCCTCTTTTTTCGCTTTTTGGTGTCTTGAGCCTTCTTTTCTGGGGGTTTTGCTTGTTTTGGGCCTATGCTTTAATGTCTATTTTTCCAATTGAAGTGGCACACTTATGAATCTTATTGAAAATCTTGAGTTCTGATTTAGTTCCAGAGTTTTCACTGTTTTCGGGAAAATCCGCTTGAGCCAGATTCTCCCAGGTTTTCTTCGATGTCCAAAACTGACTGTCTTTTGGCCCGGATCCGGGAAAATCCGCCTGGTCAAAATTTCTTCGAAATCCATTACCTTGTCGAATCCTCGGGTTTTTTGTGGTCATGGTTGTCTTGTCGAATGCATTAATGGCATTTGTGCAGAGGTTTTGGGGCTTTGATATATTGGATTTTGGGAAGTAATTGATCATTTGAGGTTGTTCATTTGCTATTATTTGAGCTTGAGTCTTGGAGTTTTGGTGTTTTGATGGATTGCGGATTTCGACTATTGCGTTTGAGTTGTGGATTATTTCCTGCTCGTGCTTGACGATTATCTGTTGGCATCACTAGTTCCAACCTTTTAGCTCCCATGGTATGCAAATGTTCCCTTTTCTCTGTTTGATTTTGATTGCTTTGCTTCGTTTGCTTTGGAGTCCTTCGTGGTTTCCTGGTTTCCTTGGGTGTGATCATCTTGTTTGGGCATTTTGGGGGTTTTTGTTGGTGTACCAGTCCATGTGGTTGATTGAACATTTTACTTTTGGTCTGGTATTGCCTCTTGTTTGGGCATTTACTTGCATTGGTTTTAAAATTCCCCATTCTGGTGTGTAAGCAAGTTGTGCCTGGTTCTATGTATTTTCATGGTTGAAATACTAGGGTTCTTAACCTAGGGCATGGCTAGTCCTCCTTGAATTACTCTGAGCAATGTTCTAGATTTGTATTTGATCCATTGGAGGTTTAGGTTAGCTTAAATTCAGAGTTTAGGCTCGAGATCTAGAGTAATTTGAATCATTTTGGTGAAAGTTAGGAAGATAGGGACGGGTTCGGGTTTTCGAGGTCTTCACGGAATTCTGCTTCCCTTGGATTTCCTCGGTTCTCCCTTTTCTTTCTCTTTTATCAGTTTTTCCCAAATTTGGTCTGTCTCGCCAAAATCCGCTTCCTTCGGATTTTCCCGAAATTCGCAGTCGGGTCGTTTTACTGATTTCATTCTTTGGTGTTGATATCTCCCGTTTTCGCCAAAATCTGTTCCCTTCGTATTTTCCCTAATTGTCTGTGTCTCCTCATTTTTCCTAGGTTAGTTGTAACTGATGCTGTTTTCGCCAAAATCCGTCTCTGGTGGATTCTTTCGGGTTTTCTAGGAAAATGTTAAATTTAATGTTAAAAAGGAAATCTATTTACTGATGATGTCTTTTATTGATGAAATGAACTTATGCTAAGTGTTTCTAATGATATTCCTTTGTTAATTGATGGATTTGAATGATGTTTTGGGATTTTGCATGCTTGGTTTGCTAGAATCCGCTTGGTCCAGATTTTCCCGAAAGTCCTCACCAGGGTGGAATCCGCGAGGGGATCTAAATCCCAAACTCTGATTTCCTGCACTTATTGTTTCTTGTGGATCTAATTTTGGTCATCTTCATGTGTTTGCAGACAGGATCAGGACAAGGTGTTGCTGGTCGAGGCAAAGGGAAGGCATCAGACCCAGTTGCAGAGACTTCGGCCATCACAGATGTAGAGAAGGTAAAACTAGACATAAGGAGTAGGATTCCTGAGAGCAAATTGACCTCAATCTGGTCAAGAATTACAAATACAAATGTGGGCATGTGGGACTATGAGGAGTTCAAGGCCGAGATGTCAGCACCGAGCCCTCCTTTGTTGGCAAAAAGGATGGTAGACTCTGGATTGGCTCATGTGGCGGGTTTCCCTTCCACGATGCAATGCTATGAACTGGTGCTCGAGTGTGCCAAAAACTATGATAGAGGGACGCAAAGGATAATTGGTCCTCAGGGTAGGATCTTGGCTGGTTTTTGTCCTGTCTCCATTGCTGCAACCTTTAATTTTCCGGGTAGATCTCATGTGGTGGGTTTTGACATGGAGGTTGCTAGAAAGTATTATGAGGAGAATGCAGTTAAGTCTCAGTAGGTGATTAACTCTTGGCTAGAGAAGCCTAAGTCCCATTTCTCCAAGTTGCCTAAGAAACTATTTAGGCTTTAGTTTAAAAGAGAGTACTACAATGTCATCACTCTTCTCAGCAGGTTGGTGGGATTGAAGAGTGCAGGTGTATTTGAGACTTGGATGTTTAATGTAATTGCTAGAATGGAGCAGGGAACTGACTATCATTGGGCAGGTGTCATTAGTGCGGTGATTCATGAGCAATTATGCAATGTCTTGCAAACCAAGACTTTCACTATGACTTCTTACTTAGTGTATTCATTGGCTAGACTTCACCCATACAAGGGGTTAAGCACTAGAGGTACCTCTGGGCAGGATGCCATTTATGAAGTATATCCACAGTTGCATTTGACTGGAGGGAGTTATAGGAGATCCAATGATGTATTCACAATGTACATCACCAGATTGCTCCAAGGTGCGAAGCATATGAGAATCTTAGATAAGGCTAAGGAATTAATAAGAAGATATGGGGCATGGTTTATCCAGTTCCCAACTTTCTCCTATATTAGAATTGATGGTTTCCAAAGGGCTCCCTACAGACTCCCTAGGTACCCAACTAATCATGTCATATTGTTGGAAGTCACTAGACAAATTTGTGACTTTGATAATGTTGTGAAGGGAGAGATGTACCAAATAGGTTTTGGGAATGACTTTCCCTTGAAGATAGGAATGGGTGAGGTTTGTGCTTCCATTCAGACTGCTCATGCTTCTAAGGAAGAGATGAGCACTTTTTGGTTTCTCTTTCCATTCCAAGAGAACAAGGTTTGACATCACTGGCGAAGCTCAAAAGAAGGACAGTAGGGAATATAGCCATAAGGCTAATATTGAGGATTACTAGATTAATCTTACTGATGAGTTTGAGGTAAGAAAGAAGAAGTTCTCTAGATTGCCAGTGGATTTGGTAAGGTTGTACAATGTGAAGGCCATCCCTGACCAGGTGGAAGAGGACGAAAACTTAATCCAGGGCCATGTTTATGAAGCAGTAAAGGATAGGCTAGTTGGAGAGGTTGACTGGTTAGAGGAAGAAAAGACTGAGTTGGACCAAGTCATGGCCCCGGTGGTCAAGTACACCAAGATGTGGTTGAAACATAAGATACTGGAATTAGAGAGTGAAGGTATTCCATGCACCTATGATCTGATGGGAGACTTAGAGTCTCACTCTGCTTCCGAGGAGTCACTTGAACCAGATCCTAAGGGAAAAGAAAAGGTGGATTCTCATTTCAGAATCCAAGTGAGGGAAGTTCAAGTTGAGAAGGCTGCAGAGGTAAGTAAACAGAGGAAGCCTGTTGCTAAGAAGAGAAGGCATGCTTCAAGGAAGGAAGCTGAAAAAGACAAAGAGGAGGAAGAGGAGGTAGAGAGTGCTCATCCATTGATGAAGAAAAGAAGAATTACAAGGCCATCACAGAAGGTGGAAGAGGCTCCTAAAGTTGATAAGGAGGATGGGCCACCAATGATAGATGTGGAAAGCTCAGGGGAAAAGATAAAAGTATATATGAGGAGGTCAAAGACTCCTTTCCCAAGGGATACTGCGACAAAGGAGGATGTTTCAGTGAGTATTCCTGTTGTTGAACAAGTGAGTCCCTCCATTCCTCAAGATGTTGGTAGCGTACGGGGAGAACCAAAGAAGGATGATGGTCCTAAAGGGTTAAGTGAGGAAGAATTTTAGAAGGGAGACCTTTATAATATAGAGACAAAGATCAACAAGGTAATACAATCTCCCTTAGTATCACATGCAGATTAACCTACAAAGGAACAAGTGACCAAGTCTCCTCAAAAGGAGGAGGAAATACCAGCTAGGGCTCCTTCACCAGCATAGGTTGTGGCGGAAGAACAAGTAAAAGAGAAGGAGAATCCAATCATAGACATTCCCAAGGTGCCTAATGTTGAGAAGGATGCAACTAGTGCTCAACAGGAACAGGAAAAGGATAGAGAAAATACAGTGCCTATTGGATCTACTATTCTGGATTGGCTTGATAAGAACTTGAAGAGTAAAATGGTGATAGTGGAGGATTCTCCTCCTAACTGGGATGTTCTTATGGCTAATGTAGAGAAGCAAAAAACTAAGAAGAAAGCAAGGGTTGTGTCCCAGATTGAAAGAGATGAATTGGGTAACAGAGTGGCTCACATTGCTACCCCTGCTCCAAACAAAGACAAAGATAATGTGACTGCCCAAGATTATTATGTGCAAACTATTGACTTGGGGCGTGCTACTATAGAGCAGGACATTGAAGAATATGAAGGCTCCAGTGCAGTGATTGTGGGCAGGTTGAAGAAGGTTGTACAAACAAGGCATGAGCTAGAGAAGGAGAATGAGAAATTTAATAAGTACTTGCAAGAGTTGATGAAAACCTTGCAAGCTATTGGCTCCTCCTCCTCTGCTGCAGGTTTCTTTCCCCAGGAAATAATCTCTGAACTTGAAAAGATGAAGGACACCACACATGCTACAGTTGCTTGGTTATAGGGTGTCTAGACTAAGGGAGATGATGCTATCAAGAGCATTTTGTCAACTGGAGGAGATGCAGTAAGATCAATGGACTAGCTAAAGGTTGTGTTCGCTCAGGATAATGTGGATACTGACCTCCTACTACAGAAGACCACAACTATCATGGGATTCACTGAGGAAAAATTGGTAAAGTGTGGGATTCTTCCCTTTCCAAGAATTTTTGAACCTTGGGAATGGTTTGAAATCCTACAAATGAGGTAGAAGGCATTGAAAAAGATCCATAAACAGGTGAGATAGATTGAGGATACATTGGCTGGTATCCATGAAAAGTGTATTTCATTCTTTGAGGTCATGACTGGAAGAAAGAAGTTTGCTCCAAAGCATCTCAATTTGGAGCAGCTTAGGAAGTGGTGGAGAGATGTTTATTCTCCAGTCAGTGAAGGGCCAGTTACTGGACATCAGTTGGATGATGCTACAACTTATATTGTAGTCATGGACATATACTTAACCAACAGGGTTGATTGGGATGGTACAGCTAGGCAGGAAAAAGATGACATTAAGTCCCTTGAAATAAAGATTAAGGTTCTACCTATGCCACCTATTGCTGAGCTGGATAAGGTTTTGTTGGTCGTACATGGTGAAGAAGATCGAGCTAAAGACAAGGATGGGGAGTGATTATATAGGGTTACATTGAGATTTGTGCTTCCCATTATTCACATGTATTGGGCCGACCCTTTTGATATCTTGGCAGTTTTGGATGAAATTGGTGCCAATGGCACATTTCATATGGTGTTCAAATATCTTTTGGGGCCGACCTCTTGTAGGTCATGTTTTATTGTAAAATTATCTTGTGGCTGACCTATCTTAGGGATTCTCTATAAAACAAGCATGTTGCCTCATTTGAGGGATAGAGATATAGATATTTGGATAGATGAAAAATAGATAAGTGATATTAGAGTGAATTAGGGTTTATTCTCAAGCAAATGTTGTAACAGAAAATTGGAGTTGTTGCTACTTTGGATGATTTGATATAAGAGAGATATTGCATTTGGTATCTATCTTGTGGAATTTCATTTGGCATGGTTCTTGTTGTTCTATCTTTCAAATTGCTTATTAGTTTATGATTAAATGGTTTGATAATGCTTAGGTTTTCATGTTTGGAATATTTGCAGCGATCTCTAGTCCATACTTTTTGTAGTTAGCGATTGTTAGCTGCTTTGCAAAGTTAGCCCGGACTTAAAATTGTGCTTAGTTCAGTTATAAGGATTTATTCATCTCAATTGCAATAGAGTCGGTTGAATGAAGGCTTGTGATTTGAAAATATTTAAATACCTTAGAAGATTGCACTATTTATATAAAATTGCAGATTCATCTGGGTCAAGTAGAAAGTAGTTTATGAGAGATCGGTCCATTTTGAGCATTTTATCTTTTGGCATTTTCAATCTTAGGGTTAGAAATAGTCTTAGAATTATCTCTAAAACCTTTATCTTTTGCTGTTTCTTTATTATCAGGGTTCAAATCAAGTTTCAAAGTATTAATTTATTGTTTAGATTTGATAAGTTCAAATTCCAGTGTTTTCTTGTAGTAAGGTCCCATTGTGATTACCAACATTTTCACATTTATCACTGAGTTGTTTTGTTGCATTGTCAAGACCTGACAGTAGAGACTTTGGGGTTATCTCTTTTCCCATAGAGATTTACCTTTCGAGAGAGATAGGATATAACATTCTGTCTGAGTTGTTGCCATGCAGAAAACACCATCAACAAATTTGACAGAGGGCAACGAGGGCAACAACCTAGGCAAAATAGATCATGGAATATTGGGCCAAATAATGGAGGGATTCCTACTCCCTTGGATCAACCCGCTACTCAGGAGAAGGCTCCGAATGGTGTATACTTAGCAGAAGCAACTTTTTCTGGATGGTGCAGGCTCCATAAAACAAGTCAACACTCTGAGCTAGATTGTGCTGAATTTCAGACTGCAGCTTCTATCTTTCAATATGAAGTGGAGAATAATTCCATTGGACAAGAAATTGTACCTTCAAATCCATATGATTCTTCAGTAATGGTACTCAATCATGCCCCATTCCCCAAAAGTGAGGAAAATGAACCAGAAGAAGTATCTATTATAGAGGGTGAGGCAGAGCAGGTGTTAAATGAAGATGAGATCTCCCAGTTGTTTAATGAGGAAAATGAGAATGATAATGGTCCTTTAGATGAGGATGAAGTTAGTGTTGAAGAAGTTCAGATGTTTCAACAACCAGCGAAGAAATATGATTTAAGAAATAGGCCTAACAGGGGTCCACAGGCTGGAGGTTCTTTTACTACTTCTACCTCTCCTAACAATTTCAATACTCCACCAGATCCACAAGCTAGTAATAATCCACCTTATCCTCATGTGCCAACAAAGTACCTGTCGAAGGGAAACAATGCTGAAATAACCAAGGATAAGCAGGCCAGTGGCTACAAAGAGGCCCATACTGACCTAAATATGGAGCAGTTTGGTGAATATGTGACTGAAGAGTTCAAGAAAATAAAGGTAAGTCTTTCCGCCTTTGAATTATTAAGAGTTTCTGCTATTAGAAATGCGGTTCTTGGATCATTTTGTTCTAATATAACATCAAAAGGGGTAGCTACCAATGAGGCTGGTACTAGATCTTCCAATTCCCAAACGCCTAGAAGTCAGGTCCCACCTATAGACAAAAGGGGAGATAAGGATAAGGGTCAAGTTGCACAAGCTGATACTCATCTGAATTTATTTCAAGGCAAAATGGAAACTCCTCCTTTCCTAATCTCTGTTCGTATCTTTGGAAAGAATTTGCATAATTGTCTTCTAGATTCAAGAGCCTCTACAAATGTTATGCCCTTTTCTATTTGCAAAGCATTAGGTATTACCCCTATAGCCTCTCAAAAGAAGGTTACTCAATTGGACAAAACAGAGGTAAGTGTAGTTGGAGAATTGAACATGATCCCTACGTAGCTTGCATCAGACCCTAGGGTGCAACAAGTGATCAATATCCAAGTTGCTGACATCCCTGATACTTATGGTTTGATCTTAAGCAGGGATTTCACTAAAGCTTTGAATGGATATACATCTACAGACCATTCTGATATGTGGTTACCATGGAAAGGAGTCCCAAATCAGATCAGGATTGAAAGAGAACCCCGAATGAAATATGTAATCACAGAATACCAGAATATCTCAAATGAGGTGTTGGTGTCTGAGGTTAGCATGGGGAACTATGTGCTGGCTGCATCAGTTACAGAAGATGAAGAGGTTTTTGATGCTATGGGATTCTTCAGATGAACACATTCCAGAGAGTAGTAGTCCTGATACATTGATTGAACAAGAGGATGAAATAAGTGATCAAGAGGATAGGCAGCTTGGATTGTTGGATAACTTTCAGGAGTTTATCCAGAAGTGTATGGAAGATCAGGTACAACTAAAAGGAAGCATGACGTTTGAAGAATTATTGCACCCAAATTGGTGTAGAGTCCATGATGCCCCTCATTCTGAGATGGAATGTGACTTGTGTTATACTATTGTCCAACATATACAAGAATGTATTAATCCAGTTCCACCTATTGGACTTAATGTGCAGGAAGAATTGAACAGTGATAAAGATAAAAACCCAGTGCTTCCTGAAAAGCCCACTATTATCAACAAAGAACATGGGAAATTAAAGCCAAAGGAACCTGATGGCAGTTGGACATTAAGATTTGATGGATCTAAATCCAAACAGGGTGCTGGTGTAGGATTTGAATTGATTAGTCCCAATGGTAAGAATTATTTTTCTGCTCATAGGCTCCAGTTCCAATGCACTAATAATGTTGCTGAATATGAAGCTTTGATCCATGGCTTGTTAATGGCATCAAGGAAGAAAGTTAAGATATTACAAGTATTGGGGGATTCGGAGTTAGTAATCAAACAAGTAGGAAAACAATATTCGTGCCGTGACAAAAGAATGACCAATTATAGACACAAGGTGTGGGATCTCATTGAAGGGTTTGATGCTTTTAATATTCAGTTAATTCCTCGAAACAAAAATCAAGTTGTTGATTCTCTAGCACAAGCTGCTGGTACCTTACAACCTTTATCACTCTCAGGCTTGAAGAAATTTATAGTCGAGCTCACTCCAGTGCCTTCGGTGCCTGACAACGTTACTAATTTCCAGGTATTTGAAGATGATAAGCATATTCTAGACTTTATTACAAGCTATGATGTGTTTGCTTCCCAAGTTATTGATGAGATAGAGCCTCAGGAAGCAGAAATTGACTTTGGAGGAATCATTAATCTGAAGACTAATACCATTCCAAGAGGTATGGTGCAGCTTGAATGGATTTTTGATTTAGATAAGATAAGAGATCAAGAATAACAGACTAAAAGAGAGTCTATTAGCAGCCAGTGTGAGGCATATAATATGGGGACATCAGAAGACACAAAAAATGTTTTTATTGGCAAGGTATGTACTCCAGAAGAAAGAAAGGGAATTATTGATACCTTACATACATATCATGATGTAATAGCTTGGAGTTATGAAGATTTGAAAACATATGATACTTCAATCATCACACACACCATCTCTTTGAGGTCAGATGTCAAACCATTCAGGTAGAGACAAAGGCCAATCAATGCTTTGTTAGAACCAATTATTCAGAAGGAGGTGCAGAAAATTCTTTCAGCACACATTATATTTCTGGTAAGACATTCTACTTGGGTGGCGAATTTGGTTCCAGTAAGGAAGAAGAATGGAGAAATTAGATTATGTGTAGACTTTAGGAATCTGAATAGAGCATCAAAAAAGGATAATTATCCAGTTCCTTCATTGGATGAGGTGCTTCAGATTGTTTACGGGTCTCAAATGATGCCCTTTTTGGATGGATATTCTGGATACAACCAAGTTATGGTGCAGTATGAGGATAGGCACAAGACTTCCTTCACTACTAAGTGGGGAAATTTTGCATACAAAAGGATGCCATTGCACTTTTCCACCTTGCCAATGCACTTTTCCACCTCCCAAAACTTCATTCATGAAATAGAAGAATAAACATAGCAACAGATTACCATACTTAAAAATATTCTTCAAATGTCCTTGATTTTCCCAAGGTTCTCAATTAGCTGGCTTCTCTGTAGCTCACATAGGTCATACTCTGCATTTTCTTTGACCATCTGATATGCTACATAAATTGTAGTACCGAATATAGAATTATCCTGACCGGAGTGATAGGTTTTGTAACCAATAACCATAGAGGCAAATTTGACATCCACTTCAATGATATCATTAATTGTCATGGCTCTTCTGTCAAAATTTGAACCGATTACATCTGTGACTGTTTGGTTTTTCACGGATTTCAATGTTAGCAACCCATTGGATGAATTCAAACCAGTAACAATCCTTATAACTTCCTTTGTGATCTTGAAAGGCTGGCTTAACCACATAAACTCGGCATGCACTAGACTCAATATATACCGAACCCATTCAGTTTCGTCAAACACGGGAAACTTCACAATTTGTGTGAATTTCTTCTCCTCCAAGGTCTTGAATTTAGGTTTTACAAAGAAATCTTCTCCCATAATGTGATTGGTATACAAATTTAACAATTGGAAGCTTCCTAATTCTTCAACATTTGCATGAATGTATTCCCTAATATCTTTGATATGCAAAACACCGTATGAAACTGAGGAAAATGCACCTAATGGTTCTATCTCGATGGATTTGAATGGGTGCCACTTGAATTTAAGATGGGGCCTATCCTTAATATCAACAACTAATAGAGTATCCATCTCTAGAATTTTCAAGTTCACGAGTTCACAGATAAATACCTTTCATCGGATTAGGGTTTGATTGTCGAATCACCTTCAGACTTGAATCTTCACCAAAGTTCGCTTCAGAGCTCTCCAGACTTCTTCTTCTCAAAGTGCAATGTGAAAAATGAGAGATAGAAATGAATTTATATCATTCATGCACCTAACTTTTTATTCGCAATAAATTCTTTTTCCCTAGGTCATCTGGATACCCTGTTTTTACAAACTGTGAAAGAAAATTCGTCTGCAGACCTTCAATTTTGCATAAATATCCTCCAAAAGAGATCCCAAAACATCTATACATCACGAATGTAATCAATGTCATCTGCCACATTCCAGTATCAACTACCGACAAGCAGGTTAAAATATTTTCTTGAGAACTCCCCCTAGGCGAAAGGCCTTAAACTAATTATCAGATGAATTACCAGAACCAAATTCTAGTGTTGACTCATTTTTAGCAAGCGAAGGACTCTTATTCACCCATGTCTTCTTCATTTGCTTATCGATATCATCTATAGTAACTTTTCCTTTTCCCTTTTCATCCTTCTGCATGTTTTTTCTTTGATTTTTCAGACCCTTTCTACTTCTGCAAAATCTAGCAATGTGACCAATTTTGTTGCAATTGTAGCACACAACATTTATTTGTCCAGACCACTTGTTCCATTGATTTTCTCTTGATCTGCACTGGTTAGCAATATGGCCAAATCCATTGCATGCATAACATCTGACATCTCTATTGAAAAAGTTTTTTGACATATTTTTGCATTCAACTGACTTATGACCATACTTATTGCAATTGAAACACTAACCAGGAAATGATGGACCACTTGGATCGATACTACTTCTACATTGAGTAGCCATATGACCAAATTTATTGCAAAAAAAATAGTAACCATTGAACCTTTGAGCATTAGGTTGTCTTACCAGATACCTTCCAACTTTGTTCATTTGATTTCCTTGCCTAAATCTCCTTTGTCCAGATCCGAAGCTTTCTCCTTCCTCATATCCAAGACCTTGCTTGTCACTTCTAGTCCTCTAAATTTTAATTAATTCATCAAGCTTAGCTGAGCTAATATTGAACTTCTCCTTGTATTCATTTGTAGTGGCACGTTCATCTATGAGGGTAACAATATGTCTTTCAAGCTATTCTTCATTGTTTCTGGATTGCTGCAATTCAAGAGCCAGATTAATGAATCCATCATCAATTCTGTTGCATTCTTCAGATTTCTCTTTCAAGGATTGAGCAAGATTCTCTTCATTCTTCTTTTTGTATTCAATCTCCTTGGTCATCCTCATCACTATAGATTCCATCTCATGCTTTAGGACAACATTTTCTCTAGTGAGCTTTTCACATTCTTCTATCTTTTCCTTCAAGGCTTGACTTAGGTGTTCATCTTCCATGCCTTTATTTTCTTTCTACTTGATTTGATCACAAAGTTCCTCTTGTTTCCCTTGATTCATTGATTTTATCTTTCAATGACTAAATGAATTTCTCAACATTCGAGAGGCTTGCTTGCAATTCTCGGACTTCAGATTTTGATTGATCAAGATCATCTAGTGCCACCATAAGTTTTTGTTGAAGACTTCTTGAATCCATTGAATCAATTTACCGGATCTTCCCTAGGCTTTTAAACTTCTTCCAAGGAACTAGGCTCTGATACCAATTGTTGGAATCAAGGAAAATTGAGAGGGGCAGTGAATCAGTGTTCTATAAAATTTAACTTTATTAATCTAATCTTTGAACCACTTACAACATTGAACCAAAAGAAAGATGCAAGAACACAAAGAAAACAACCACAACACCATAACACAAGGATTTTTAAACGGAAACCCTATTAGGGAAAAACCATGGTGGAAGGCCAATCCACAATTAGAGTATACTCAAATATAAGTGTTTACAAATGGGAATGCACATGCATTCAGACACACTACCTAGAGCTCATTGCTTAGATACAAAATGAAGACTCACTATCTTATAGTCACTTCCAAAAAAATACTGGAGTAGATGAACTATGAAGTAGCATCTACTAATGTTTGAGTATAGTTCCAGTTAAGCACATCAATCACATTCTTGACCTTCTATCTGATTCTTCTCTTTTTCTCTGTTTGCTTTAATTCACATCACAAATCCTTTTACGCACAAGTGAAACTATGCATAATCGCTCTACAATCCTTCTGAATTTTTGAAACACACATCAACACACTTCGCTCAGATATCCAAATGATATAAATGAGCGCTTATATATCCACAACTAACGATTTAATCAACCACATATCAACATCAATAAAACATAAAATATTTACAAACTATCAGCTCAATCTATAGATAATTTTCAATGCGCACCAACCAAAGTCAGTCACAACATAGTGAGGACCCAAAACAACATGCTCAAGCACAAAACACTTCAACCAATTGCCCCACGAAGATCCACAACACGAAATATTCACTTAGTCAGTTTTCTTGCACTGTTAAGCTGAAAATCAATCAATCAGATCTTCTAACTTGCACATGAATGATCGTGAACCTTGATGATTATTAGATAGGATAGTACGTACAAAAAAATATCTTCACTAAGATCCACAACTCAAAATGATAACAAATAATTGCATATGAATCAAAAAACAAAGCTCTGTCGGATGCTCTGTTCTTGCTTTGACAGATAATACATTTCTTCGATCTGGCTTTTGGTATAAGCAACTACTAAAGTGTGAATCGAATCACTGACTAGGTTTTCCATGAATTAAAACACCAGATGACATGTGCAATGTCTCTTACCAACACCTTCTAGATTTTGAAAAATCATATGACATGATTGAATGGTCATTTGTAATGATGATTTTAGAGTCTTTTGGATTCCCTAGCTCTTTCTGCAATATGGTTAAAACCTTATTCAATGATGCAGTGGCACAAGTGGATATAAATGGAACCCTCACAAAGGAGTTCACATTGGAGAGGTCGATAAGGTAAGTCTACCCCCTTGCCCTATCACTCTTTGGAATTTCCTTTGTTGCATTGCATTATCTGTTAAGGGATAATAGCTCATCCCCTATGGTCAATGGTTTCACCTCACCAGACACTAAGGAGCTCATTAATATTCAATTTTTCCTAATCTGGAAGAAGAGAATATGAATAGGCTTATGGATAATCTCAGTACCTTTTGTCAAGCTTCGGGTGCCAAAATTACAAATGCCAAATCCTGCATATTGGGGTGGAATGATACCCCCTGAATGGATAAGGAATTTCAATTTTCAATGTGGATAGCCTCATAAATTGGTAAGGTATCTAGGAATCCCCTTTTCCATTGACCCCAACTTGAAGGAGATGTGGCTTTGGATCAAGGAAAAGATTAAAAATAAAATTGAAAAGTGGAATAAATAATACTTGACCTTGACTGGAAGACTACATGTTTGCCAAAAGATTTTATCCTCATATAGCATATATTTTTCTTCAGTTTTTTTTTTTAGTTATTATCAAATTAATGAAATCCAAAAAATGATAAGGAAGTTTTTGTGGTCTGATGGGAAAGGGAATAGGAAAAGGAATGCAGTAAAATGGGAGTGGTGTACTTGCTAAAACAAGGGGTGGCCTAGGCTTGAAGGACTTAAGACTGCAAGGAATTACCTTGGCTTCCAAGTGGATAATTTGTGCTTTAGAGGGTGAGGAACCTTGGAAGGTCCTTATTAGACAGAACTCAATGAATGCAGTACCCAAACAAGCTAAATCATAGAAGCTTGTTCCTTTGTGTGATATTCTTAGTAGTGCCTTCCCTATAACCCCTATAGGTTCCATTGTATTTAAAAACATCTGGAAGGCATGATAGGTTGTTAAGAAGAACATAACCAACTGCAACTTCATCAAGAATGGTAATAGTACCATTTTGGCACACAGGTCTATATGGTGGAACTTAGAGCATAAGGGTAGACACCTAGCTGTAATTCAAGGTTGCTTGACAAAAAGTTGGGCACATAAGGGGATCAAATGTTTTAATGATATTCTAGCAAATGGTAACTTGAAGGGGTGGAATGAACTAAGTTCTTAATTTAATCTCCCTCTAAGTAGTTGGAGAACATAAACTATGTTAAAAGAAGGCTATAAAAGAATACACTTTCCTACTGAAGTAAAAATTGATAACCTTCATTACCAAGAACTACAGTGGAAGGACGAAAATTCCTTATTGAAAATAAATGCTAAAATAATTTACTGTTTCTTGACTAATAAAATTGATTTAACTAAGAAAGGTAATCAAATTTGGGTTATTAATTTGAACAGTAATCAATGGCAAAAAATATTTAAGAAGAATTGGTCAAAATAACTGGAACCAAAAAAAGCTTGCTTTAGGTGGTTATTGCTGCTACAAAGGTTACCATTCAGGATTGAACACAATGCCATAAATATTTGTAACTTATGCAAGGTACATGAGTATGTCAAGCACATTTTCTTTTATTGCATTTATGCTAAAGAAATCTAGAAGATATTTTGCAATGATCAAAACATTTGGGGGAATAATGATGTTCCAATCCATCAAACATTCTTTTTGAAATTGATAATAAAATGAATAAAGATATCTCTCTCTTTTGGTTGTGTTTATCCACTGAAATCTTGTGGTTATTTGGAAAGCTTAGAATGATGACAAGTTTAAGGGACATGGGAGGGTTCTTATTGAGTCTTGCAAAATAATCATTGTGTATAATGTTGCTATGTAGGTATATACAACTATTGAGCTCTCAAAGGATAAATTCTAGAAGTTCCTAGAGCAGAAAACAGTGAACATAGATATACAAGAGGCAAGATATGGACATACTTGGCAGGGCAAGCATCTAGGGGTTGAGATATTCCTAAAAGCATTGCATGACTTTCAGAAGGAACTTAAAGAAGGCACAAAGAATAAAGAGGGTGAGACACAAGTCAATAAATATATGGATGAGCATGAAGCAGTATAGGCTCTGATCAGTATGAAAGGTACAACAAGCATAGTGACTGGTAAAGAAGGAAATTTTTGAAGGGATAGTGTAGTTATAATACTATATCTCCAATACACTAGTACATTTTGTAATTCAACATGTATGTAACTAGAGTATATGTTGTAAATTTTGTAATCCTGCTATATGTATCCATGGTGAATCATTGTAGATGACTATAACCCGGTGTAATATGGGATGCAAGAATCTAAAATGTTGTTGGCGAACAACAAAACTCTCGATATGTAATCCTTTATATCTAATATAAAAAAACCTTTGGTGTCTTTAATTTATGTTATTATAGAGATATTTTATTTACTACATATTTTATTTTCCTTTGAATTAGGGAATAAAAATATATTTCTTTAAAAAATAGAAATTTCAAAGGAATGAAATTTGGTCATGTGATCATTTGTATTTTATTCAAATATTTAAATTTACAATAAATTTATAAAATATTTATGTTTAATTAAAATATATTATTATTTGTATTAACAAGTTAACTACCAACTTTTAAACTAAAAATATTATTTTATTTAAACAAAAAATTAAAATAAATAAATAATGTTATATTTTATTTAAAAATCACCTTTAAATTTACAATAAATATATTTATTTTATTATTAAAATTAATAATTTATAAGATTATAAAATACTAAATATACATAAAATTTATGAATAAATATAAATAATTAATATTTTAACTTAATTAAAAAATTAATATATTTAATCAAGGGAGAAATAATTGTATATAAATAAAAACTATTTATTTTATATAAACAAAAATATTTTGATTATGCATTTTTATTTTTATATATTAGATTATAATAATATGAGGGAGCAACATCTAAATTAGAAGTTATCATTTTTTAAACTATCATAAGTAAATAATCCAATCCATGAAAATTATTGAAGGGGACCAATTAAAGATCAATCATACCAAAAAATTAATCTTTGATAAATGACATAATAAAAAATAGATCATCATTAGGGCGGTGGGCCTAGCTTGATTGGCTAAAGCATCCTGTTGTAGGCAAGAGGTCATGAGGTCTAGTCTCCCCACCATCCTCGTGGTATCGGAGGGTGTGTCATGCTAGTGTCATCGGTCACGTGAAAAAGGCGCATTGCAGTTTATAGGGGGACAACTACCCGATCAATTATTGCAGTCTAAAAAAAAAGATAATCATTCTCACGATTTAAATAATACTACTAACTAAAATGAGACCTTTGTATATTCAGAATATATTTTAAATATATTGCAAACTAATTTAAACAAAAAACAATTAAATGCCAGTTAGTCTACATTTGGTTCGATTTTTGTTTGTCTATTGTTGGTTTGTGGTGTATGTTTTTTGACTTGGTCTCTAATGTTTTTTGGACTTGGACTTATTGGCCCTAGTGGCTCTCTGTGTTAAGAGCACATCACCTTATAAATGTTGCTTACTGTATCAAAAACAAAAAATAATTAAGACAAGGCAAGCACAAAAGAAAGACAAGCACTATCCACTTGAAAAGTTAACCCCAACTCCCAACCATATAAAAGTGGAGTCAAGATATTTTTTGAATGGTCTCTTAATGAAAAAATATAGAAAAATATGATTACATACAAATTCCTATGCTCATAAATCTCTTTTTTCTACTTAATGCATGAATTTTTTTTCGTTCAACAATTAAATATCCACATTACGATTTTGTTTTGTTTAAATATTTATAATAATAATTCAATAGTTTAAATTTTGGAGGAAATTTTATGGTTAACACTTAACACTTAATGCAACTAGGTGGTTTTTAAGTCTCTCTCTTCCTCTCTATCTATCGAGCTATCTCCCCGTCTCTCCTCTCTCTCTCTCATTCACTTAATCTCCCCTCCATCTTCATACTCTATATCTCTATCTCTATTTCTCTCCCTCTTTTGATCTCCCTCTCACTCCTCTGTCTATCTCTTTCTATCCATATATTTCTCTACCTCTATCTCCCCATCTCTCTATTTCCCTCCCCATCCATCTTTATCTCTCTACTTCACCCTCTATCTATATCTCTCCATCTCTTCATCTCCTTCTCCCTCTCTATATATATTGAGTTATCTCTCCCTCTCTCCCCCTCTTCTTCTCTCTCCATCTCCCCCCCATCTTCTGTCTCCCCCCCCTCTCTCTCTCTTCCCATATATTTCTCTCTCCCTACTTCTCTCTCCCTCTAGATATCTCCCCCTATTTCTCTCTCCCTCTCTGTCTATATTTTTCTATCTATACTTCTCTCTATGTTTCTCTTTGTCTATGTCTCCCTCTCCCCCTATCTCTATATATCCTTATATCTCTATCTCTCTATCACTCTATCTCACCATCTGTATTGCTCTCTATGTCTCCCTCTCCCTCTTCCTTTATATTTCTCTATCTACTCGTCTCTATCTAACCATCTCTATCTCCCTATCTCTTTCTATCTTTATCTCCCCCTCTACCTCTCTATCTATTTATCTCCCTCTTCCTCTCTTGCTTTATCTTCCTCTCTACCTCTACCTTCCTCTCTCCCCCTCTATCTCTAAACATGTCTCCTCTCTATCATTTCATCTCTCTCCCTCTCCTTCCTATAACTCTATATCTATATCTCTTTGCATCTCTACCTCTATCTCTCCATATTTCTTCCATCTCTTCCTCTATCCCTACATCATCATCTCCCCATCTCTCTTTGCCCCTATATCGCTCCTCTCCATATATCACTTTCTATCTCTATCTGTATCTTTCTTCCTCTCTCTCACACATTCTCTCCTGCTCTCTCCCTCTCTATATATGTATCTCTTCCATCTCTATCTATCTCTATTTCATCTCTCTTTATCTCCACCTATCCTTCTCCATCTCCACTTTTATCTCTATCTTCCTCTCCATCTCTATCTCTTTACCCTCCCCCCCCCCCTCTCTCTCTCTCTTCCCCCTTCTATCTCCCCCTCTTTCTATCCCTACCTCTCCATCTCTCTCCCTCTCCCTATTGCAAACATAACGTGAGCCTATTGGTAAGGGAGGCCCATTATCTTCTTGATTCAAAGGTTTTTTGAATCATGTTTGGATCCCTATAAGTAGATGCATAGTTGATTTGCGGCTAGCACTTCTCCATTGATACCTTTGTTGGAGCATATTATGGTGCCCTCTAATAAATACATTCACCAAGAAATGTGTATGCAAAAGATATGAAAGGTTTGCTCCATCTTCATCTCCATCTCTTTCTTACTCTCTATCTCTATCTCTCTCTCCCTATCACTATCTCCTTACCTCTCCTTGCATCACTCTCTTTCTCCTCTATCTTTCCCACTATATCTATCTCTCTATCTCTCCCTCTTTCTATCCCTTTACATCCCTCTCTCTCCCTCTCTCCCTATCACTCCCTCTTTCTATATCTATCTATTTTGCCTCTATCCTCTCTCTATTTCTCTCTCCCTACCTCTCTATCTATTTATGTATATCTCTCTCCCTCTCTCTCTCACTCACACAAACATAAAGATCCTATTTATCCCTCCTTATCTCTATCTCTCTCCACTCTCTATGTCTCTCTCTCTCCCTCTCTCTCTATTACTTGTCTCTATCACCTCCTTTATCTCTTGCAAACATAACATGAGCTTGTTGGTTTAATGGAGCCTGATAATCTTCTTGGTTCAAATGTTTTATTTCAATCATGTTTGGATCCTTATAATTGGATGCATATTTGATTTGAAGCTATCACTTCTCCATTGAGACCTTCATTACACAAACAACATCATTTTTATCTAAAAAAATAGACCAATTTTTTCCTATTTAACATTCCACATCTCTTCAGTATACCCATTGCACACCAAGGTGTGATTGTTATTAATAAATGTAACCTAAATGAATGTTAAAGAACAACTTAATAAAAATATACTCCATTACTTATTAGATTTGGGAGTCCAAATCCTTGTCATGGACTTGCCTATAATATGTAACGTGACGTAACGTAGAGTTGACGATGGGGTGGGCTCTAATTAATGATCTTCACTCTATTCACCACAATAGTTTCCCTGCTTCACACTTGGCCCGCCTAAGAAGGCGTGGGATACTTCTTTGTTCCCAGTGGAGGAATGAACGTCTTCAAACCCTCACTATTGCGAGCGCAGTCAAGTCTTAAGTGACGTGCATATGTAACTATTTTTTTATTGCTCATTACTTACATCAAAATTACTCAAGGTGGGTGGGCAACTACTGACAAACATATAGCATTTAAAGCCGTGCATAAACTCTTATGGCGACCTTGGATACCTATTCAACTCTCTTCGGCCAAATCAAATTAGATTTTCTGTAGAAATTTTGATACCGAACATTTCATTCTCATCATTAATAGAAAAATATGCGCAACTGCCCACCGCCCATTGCATGGTCACACACACTTTGGACTTGACTCATCAGTCAGTGTTATCGCATTTTCATGAAAGTTCACATTTCCTCTCCCACCCCTTCCGTCCCCTCCCAAAAAACAAAACACAACTTCCTCCTTGTCGCAAAGGCTTCCTCACACGCTACTGAGCAAAGAATCCATTCAAAAATATTTTTCACTCTTCACCAAGATGGCCAAACTAATCGTAAATTAAAGGGCAATGGACATTGTCATAGACCACCATTTTCATATGACTACGTATTCAAAAGTCTTTGGCACATACCAAGTTAAATTTTCACATATCATATTCATTATTAAAGTTAATAGTGACTTCTGAGCAATCAGCAATAATGGTGCCCCGTGCAATTAAAGGGCAATGGACATAGTCATAGACCACCATTTTCATATGACTACGTATTCAAAAGTCTTTGGTACATACCAAGTTAAATTTTCTGAAGAAAATTTGGCACATATCATATTCATTATTAAAGTTAATAGCGACTTCTGAGCAATCAGCAATAATGGTGCTCCGTGCAACTTTAAAGGGCAATGGACATAGTCATAGACCACCATTTTCATATGACTACGTATTCAAAAGTCTTTGGCACATACCAAGTTAAATTTTCTGAAGAAAATTTGGGACATATCATATTCATTATTAAAGTTAATAGCAACTTCTGAGCAATCAGCAATAATGGTGTTAGTTGCACGGGGTAAAAGGAAAGTAAGAAATTTTGCCTTGTAAGATGCCAAAAGATGACCCGTACCCCTAGTTTTGATTTCCCCACTGAAGATTATTTGCATTATTTTCATTTTTAGCCATCTCCAAGTTTATATATAGATATGGATGAATATATTTTTAAAGAAAGGAAAGGAAAGGTCCTTTTAAGGTCCTTTTATAGTCCACGATATCAGGCGATCTGTTTTTGGATCTACAGATGGTTTACAGTATATGGGACTCCTCGTACTCCCAATATAAGAGAGGCACCTAACTCGTGCTCCATAAAAAGAGGTGTACATACCTTACCCCCTGCAGGATTTGAACTTGTGACCTCTCTTTCAAGAGTAAGTTGACATAAAGTTTAGAGTTACGAATTTCAAGATTAGAGTTGGTAGAAATTTAGGATTGCAAATTTCAAGTTTACAATTTTGTAAAAGTTTAGGATTTTGAATTTAAAATTAGGGTGATAAATTTGAGAATCAAGTTTACAAGGGTAAATCTAAACTCATATAAAGAACAATTCACATTTCAATTTGTAAGGGGAGAAAATGTACATGAATTACATCAATGAATTCAATCAAAATGAAACCAAAGCAAGGATTAGAACCCACATACTCATGAAATGTAATTACCATAGCTATGAATTCAAACAACAAGGTTAGCATAATCAAATTGAAACACAAATGAATTCAAACTACACAATCTTACCATCCCATGGTGGAGTGTATTTGTGTTGATTTGATATGTTAGATTGTCTTTCAACACAAAGCCTTCATGATTGCAAAAGCTTGGTAAGATGACCTAGAATGCAATGGTGAATGCTCAATTTGGTCAAGACTCATTTAGACATAATCTCTTCACAAATTCACTAGATGAACTATGAGAGGGGTGGCTTCTTTTATAGATTTGGAGAAATTGGATCAATGGATGAGATTGTGTTAGAAACCTCACAAAGAAGGGTTGAGATTGATCAAGAACATCCACAAAGGAGAGTGAATCAAAGAGGATGGATGTAGGAGATTAGTTAGAACTCAAGCTTTCCCCACCATTTTAAGAAAATGGTTGAGATATTTAAGATCAATGGATGAAGATTGATTTCAAGATCAAGGGTCATAAATGGTTGAGACACGTTGGTTGAGATATTTTAAAATGAGATATTCTAAAAGAATATGCTTTATGGAGGGGAAATAAGATAATTTAATAATTAGGAATTATTTAATTCATGTGATAAGAAGATTAAAAGGTAGGATAATTAAATAATCAAGATCATTTAATCATGATGGGATTAGAAGAAATGTAGAAGACACTAATTAAATAAATTTTAGGATTATTCAAGATTAAGGTGATAAAGGGGAATTAGTGATAAAATGGATGAATTAATTAAACAATTCATGATTATTTAATTAATAGAGAAATAGGGTTAATTGATGAAAATGATGTTAAAAGAGGATTAAGATGCAAATGAAGTGAAATGCAAGGATGAGGATGAAAATGATGCCGATGATAGAAAAATGCAATTCAATATGTATGACATGCGTTAAGGAATTTTGACATGTCTACATTTTCCCCCTCTTTGACATAATGTACTTGCTATGTTGTTTCAAAGAATTCGTTGCTTAAATCAAGAAATATTTTTTTTATGCCCCACTATGCCCCAACGGTCAATGGAAGGATGATAGATTTCTGATTTCACACTATGTATTGACGGACAGTGGAAGGATGATAAGACATTGGGCTACCCCCTCGAGAGGTCGATCGAAAAAAATGTTTTTTTCAGGTCAGGCTTGCGATAAGGTTTAGGAGTAGTTCAACTATGCAGAGGACAAAAAATTAGGCCCTAGGGATCACATTTAAGGTTCATGATGATTTAGGGTGCTCAAAATTTAACCTAAGAGGGTTTTCAATGGTAAAAGTTAGGGTTTCGGGGGCTAGATAGTGAATTAGGGTTGATTTACCCCTCATTCGCACTTTCAACCTTAGGAAATTTTAGAGCTTTAGTGATCTTTTACTATGATTGTTGATTCATGATGAAACAATTTCTGAGTAGACACGATTCGTCAATACCAACAACCAACTGACATAGGGATTGCGATACATACTCTTTTTGTTTTCACTTTTGTCTTTTTATGTTTCTATATTTAATGTTCAAAACTAATTAGGATGATAGTGGTAATTCTCTAAGATGGTCGCTAATGATGTGATAACACCACTATCATAGTATGTAGAATGATCACTTTCGTTAAATGCAATCACTATCATAAAATTGGACCACTATAGTAATAACCCATTTCTATTGTTTGACCCCGGTCATTGAAAACAATTGCATGTTAAAAAAATTAGAAATATTAATGCTATCAAAAATCTCAATCGCTATCGTGGTAAAATAGGCTCGCTATTGTCTAGGAGAGACACCATCGTCCTAAAATAGAGCCATTATTGTAAATAGGGCTGCTATCGTAGTAGAAAAAGGCTCTCTATTGTTAAAAATGTCTGTTTAAACTACTTTGATTGAAAATTTAAGTTCTTGATTTTATTTTCTAGCAAAATTTTGATGTTGTGGATTAAATTTTTGCAAGCGGTTCTTAATCTGTTGTATTTCAGAGAGCAATACCTTCAAAACCTATTGGAATTCATAGATGGATTCTAGGAGCTCGAGAGGGACTTCCTAGCTACAGTAGGCCTTTGACATATTACATACATACTTGAGATCAGAGTGGATAGGGCTATGATGACTGCATTAGTTGAGAGATGGCGATCATAGACTGTTTCATTTCATTTACCTATAGGAGAGTGCACAATCACTCTTGAGGATGTATGGAGGATCTTGAGGATCTCAATTCATGGAGATCTTATCACTTATGATTTCAAACTAGGTACCCTTACCACAAAATGATTACTTGAAGTGTAATAACTGCAGGTTATTGACTCAAAGATTGACCTGACTCCTTTTGTTGATGATGCCAATCCTATGGTGATGGTGTTGGTAGGACTTATCATCGTGCCTTTGATGCCTGATAGGAGGGCTAGAGGATTCTCCATTGGCTGGGAGATTTGCATTGAGTAGATGATGGAGCATGATATTGTATATGCCTAAGGTCCATGTGTTTTTTCCCACTTGTATAGGGACATGCATGAGGCATTATATCACAGTGGTAGCAACATTTATGTTGGGATGACTCTCCTTCATGTATGGGTATGGGATAGTATTGTAGTGACTAGACTTGATAGCTTAGTTTGACGAGATCTTGACGAGATCCCTATTCGTACAAGTATTCAAACTATTTTCATTATACATAACTAGAAAGGTTATCATATTGGTGAGCCTTTTTTTATGATATGACCGAGTTCATTTGGTGCCCCATATAGCTTGTGAGGCATGGGTAGATGATCAAGAGAATTTGACATACTACTGATAGACCAATGGTTTATAGGAAGAGTGGATATTATACTCAAGAGATACCTTCCAGAGAGAGTGCTTTGTCATTTCAGGGAGAGACAGACTCGATCGGTAGATGATTATCATGCTCATTATGGATACATGACCCAAGAGGTCAATGCATGGGGACTGAGGGTAGATTCAGGGAGAGTATTTACAAAGTTTTGAGCACTAGCTCCTATTGGTTGGGGTTGGGTTGTTGGTCCTCTAGATCCAAGGACTACTAGATATTATGGTGAGTGGTGGGTCTGCAAACGACCATTACGGTTAATAGTTCTTCTTGGTGTTGGGCCAGTTATTGGATAGGTTCATAGGATGGTTGGTATTGGTGGATGTAGGGGAGATATATAGTGGTTGTGTATCACACATGAGAAGATTCAGAGAGATTGAGATGAGCATGATGGGGATTAGTAGCAGGATGACCAAGTATAGCATGATGGGGACTAGCAACAAGATTAGTAACATCAGGCTCCATAGGATCCTTCCCCCCATAGGGAGATATGGTTGCACATATAGCCCAAATAACAATAGAGATAGATGCGAGATATAGAGAGAGGGATGTTGAGATTGCTTGATGATAGGTTGTAGAGGCATAGGTTTCTATTATCATTTCTAAGAGAGATACCCTCATAGGCGAGAGAGATTCTTTTTGATAGGAGAGAGATTCATTGAGACAGGAGCTAGCCAATGAGAGGTAGCAAAATATTATAGTAGAGATTGCACTTGCTTTGTCAATTCCTTGGGCACAGTACAAGGCGAAGAGGGATCAGTATTTTGCATAGGCTATTTATTATAGGACACTTTATGAGTCTCAGGTTCCTATAGGACAGAGACATCCTTGCTTTGGGAATCCTAGCTCAATTACAGGTGTAGTATCCTTAGGGGGATAGTCAGTGAACAAACCTTTGAGATAGCCTTCTCATCTGCTCTTGCAGCCTCATGAGTCTCCCATACACAACCACATGGACTAGCATGATGGGGAGAAGCCCCCTCCTGAGAGAGAGGGTGGACATCAGGGATTATATGATATTTCATGATCTAACATTTATGTTATTGTATCACATACTTTGATGTAGACACATTTTTTGTATATACATTCATCAGCCAGTTTGAGGCCTCGTGTATGCTTTGATCTCATTGGATATTATATCACACATGACTTTTATGACTTTTGATGTACTTGCCATTTTCCTTTTCTTGATGATATACGAGATACCATTTTTGATGTGGCATATGATGTGTAATATAATGCTTATGAGATGCTTATATGTTGATGGATGCATCATTTATGATGATTATCTGTTGATGTTGATGGATGCATGATTTTTTGTACTTTTCCAATGCTTTTATATGACATGGATATATAGATGATTCATGTATGCAATGGATGATGTTATGATATATTATTATTTTAACAAATTTGTGCATGCAAAATGCATGTGGTACTATTGATTTTATCATGCAGGATGGAGATGTTAGCCAAAAGAAATGTGAGTAGGATTATATGGTAGAATAAATACAATGATTTGATCCAGTTTCATAGATTACATAATTATGATTGATTGATGAGATGATATGCATGATGAGTGATTGATGTATGATAATGACGAGTTTGTTTTTTCTTTCACAGAGAACTAAGTAGTGTTTTTAGCAATCCTTATTAATATAGAAAATAGACACGATGCACCAGGGTATTAATGACCAAGGTATCTTTGTATCCATTATGTGGAATTTGACTCTGCAAAGAAGGAGTGTTCTTGTTCATACTAGACATACATAATTTTTTCCATTTTTCCTCCACTTCCTATTTTGAATCTCCAGCATTGATCAATTTTAGTCTTCTTTTAATCTCGATCATCTATCCTTAGTCGTCCCTAACCCTACCTCTTCATAGTGTATGCAACCTTGACCATTGATCTTGGCATCATTTTGTCTTTTGCTCTTGATCGTCCATTCAAGTAGCTTTTCTATAGAAGAGAGTTGTCTCCCTCATTCTAGTCTTACAACCACAATCTCTGAAATTCTTGCTAGTCACTATCACATCACTGTCACTTGTAGGTACTTGCATACACAACATATAAGGGAAAGCTTGCATATACAACAAAATGGAGGAGATGCAAGGAAGATGAATATAGTTTAGCATGAGAAGTTTGGTATAGCTTTGTTCAAGTGTTTGATTTCCTTTGTTAATTTGTACTTTCTTTTTGGGATTTGGGTCATTTGGGTTTAGATTTTAAGTAGTTGTGGTTGCTACTATTGATCTTTTCTTTTATGATAAATTTTAACCTGATCCTACATACAAAATTAAAATATGGGGGCCCACACAAGAAGATGAATATGGTGGTGAATTTTACTAAGGATTTTTAAGAATTTTGTAAGCATACTATAATTTTAAGGTGAAGAATAAACCCTCACACATTGCAACGACATTTAGTTTAAAGGTTAAATAGAAAATTTCTTGATTAACTGAGAGGAATTATGGGTAGTGCAACTCTAAGACATGATTTCTACACTAAGGCAACACAAGTACCACATGCTACTTGAAGAATAGGTCTCCTAATTTTGTACTAGAGAACAATATGCTATATGAAATATGGTTTGGAAAAATATCAATTGTTACACATTGTGAGTGTAGTGTAGGAAATTGTATACCTTTATTTAATTTCACACTATGTTTGGGTCCCTTAATTAATTGGAATTAATTAAGCTCATAATTTTCCAAATTTTTCTCATTTCCTAAAAGGGGAACTTATATCTAATTAATGCAAATAATATTTTAATCACCCTGAAATGAATGTGTCCTAGAATTTTGGGCTAGGAACCATTCACCCAAGGGAGAGTGGGTCCTCCTTAGGTCCGAGGTCCAAAATTTTAATATGTTTTTGGCAGTATTTTAATGATTCAAATTTCATATGCAAATTTTTCCTTTTGGAATCAATTTTTTGGGAAATTAGATAAACACCTATAAATACATGTCTTTTTATCAATTCAAACTAAACACACTTGATCCAAATTTCACATGAGAACATATTATTGTCAAGAACATTCAAGTGTAGGTTTTTGAGTCAATTGTTGCAGAATTCAAGATCCTATCATCATGTTCAAGATTATGTGTGTTCATGTCATCTTGTGAAGGCTAATTTACATTGTTGATCCTAAGCATCCAAGCATTCAAGTATCCAAAAAATCAAGAAAAGAAAGATCTGATTCTTTGGAGTGATGTGTTTGACTTCAATCCTTTAAGGGAAGACATTAAATTCTTGGTGATTTGTAGCAAGCAAGTTCTCATTCATCATTCCTTTCATTTATAAATTGTCATTATCTTTCTATCAAGGCTTAATTACCAAATATTGAGTTTTACTAAGGCAAACCCCCATCCATAATAAACAATTTTTCCTCTCTATATGTGCAGATTTAGAGTGAAAGAAAGATTGAAAAGATCTCAAGGAGAAATTTCATATTGTTTTCAAAATTTTCATCATTATTGTCAAGCCAATGAAACTCAATTCAGATACTTTTTCCAACTTTCTAACAGTGGGACCTGTACTAAACAAAAGCTAATATATAGTACCTAATGATTGCCAAAACTGATTTTAGACACCCTATTTAGGACACATTCACCCTAGGGTGAAGTTGTCCTTCTACAACACTCATAATTTAATTTTTATGCCAGCTACATATATTTGAACCCTTCTTAGATCTTTTATAAGCTATCAATTTGATTTTGTACCTTCGAGCTCTTGTATTTTATTATCTAGGTCATATAGTTTCACTATTTTAGTTGAATCAAATAATTTCCAATTAATTTCAAATCCTACTATCCTAAAGAAACCAGTGGATTTAGGTTTGATTGGCTCATCTTAAGGTTGAAATTCAATCCATACACCTTGCGATCCCCTAATTTCAATGAAATTTGGGGAGAGGGACACCATTAACTTTCCTAAGTTCTTTGTATGAAGGACCTAGGACACCCCATTTTGGATCTGCCCCTTTTCCCAAAATTTCATTTTGGTGAACTCGACATTGTGCATCATACCTTTTCTAATTTGGAGATCATTGAAGCCCTAGATCTAGGTTTTGCATTAGCTAATTTTGCATTATATTTAGTGTTACAATTTGCATAATTTCACCATTTAAGAAGAAAAAAATATAGAAATATTGCATACATTCTACATATTAGATTGCATTAATTGCGTTTTAGTCATTTAGATCAAAATTAGATCAAAAATAACATTTAAAAAAGTTGTCATTTTGTTCATACATTGTCACAAAATTGTATTTCTATTTCATATCAATTTTTGGAAATTATGTCAT
>CM021104.1:66804620-66831491 GCA_007115665.2 Sequoiadendron giganteum | reverse complement strand
TTCTTTTATAGATTTGGAGAAATTGGATCAATGGATGAGATTGTGTTAGAAACCTCACAAAGAAGGGTTGAGATTGATCAAGAACATCCACAAAGGAGAGTGAATCAAAGAGGATGGATGTAGGAGATTAGTTAGAACTCAAGCTTTCCCCACCATTTTAAGAAAATGGTTGAGATATTTAAGATCAATGGATGAAGATTGATTTCAAGATCAAGGGTCATAAATGGTTGAGACACGTTGGTTGAGATATTTTAAAATGAGATATTCTAAAAGAATATGCTTTATGGAGGGGAAATAAGATAATTTAATAATTAGGAATTATTTAATTCATGTGATAAGAAGATTAAAAGGTAGGATAATTAAATAATCAAGATCATTTAATCATGATGGGATTAGAAGAAATGTAGAAGACACTAATTAAATAAATTTTAGGATTATTCAAGATTAAGGTGATAAAGGGGAATTAGTGATAAAATGGATGAATTAATTAAACAATTCATGATTATTTAATTAATAGAGAAATAGGGTTAATTGATGAAAATGATGTTAAAAGAGGATTAAGATGCAAATGAAGTGAAATGCAAGGATGAGGATGAAAATGATGCCGATGATAGAAAAATGCAATTCAATATGTATGACATGCGTTAAGGAATTTTGACATGTCTACATTTTCCCCCTCTTTGACATAATGTACTTGCTATGTTGTTTCAAAGAATTCGTTGCTTAAATCAAGAAATATTTTTTTTATGCCCCACTATGCCCCAACGGTCAATGGAAGGATGATAGATTTCTGATTTCACACTATGTATTGACGGACAGTGGAAGGATGATAAGACATTGGGCTACCCCCTCGAGAGGTCGATCGAAAAAAATGTTTTTTTCAGGTCAGGCTTGCGATAAGGTTTAGGAGTAGTTCAACTATGCAGAGGACAAAAAATTAGGCCCTAGGGATCACATTTAAGGTTCATGATGATTTAGGGTGCTCAAAATTTAACCTAAGAGGGTTTTCAATGGTAAAAGTTAGGGTTTCGGGGGCTAGATAGTGAATTAGGGTTGATTTACCCCTCATTCGCACTTTCAACCTTAGGAAATTTTAGAGCTTTAGTGATCTTTTACTATGATTGTTGATTCATGATGAAACAATTTCTGAGTAGACACGATTCGTCAATACCAACAACCAACTGACATAGGGATTGCGATACATACTCTTTTTGTTTTCACTTTTGTCTTTTTATGTTTCTATATTTAATGTTCAAAACTAATTAGGATGATAGTGGTAATTCTCTAAGATGGTCGCTAATGATGTGATAACACCACTATCATAGTATGTAGAATGATCACTTTCGTTAAATGCAATCACTATCATAAAATTGGACCACTATAGTAATAACCCATTTCTATTGTTTGACCCCGGTCATTGAAAACAATTGCATGTTAAAAAAATTAGAAATATTAATGCTATCAAAAATCTCAATCGCTATCGTGGTAAAATAGGCTCGCTATTGTCTAGGAGAGACACCATCGTCCTAAAATAGAGCCATTATTGTAAATAGGGCTGCTATCGTAGTAGAAAAAGGCTCTCTATTGTTAAAAATGTCTGTTTAAACTACTTTGATTGAAAATTTAAGTTCTTGATTTTATTTTCTAGCAAAATTTTGATGTTGTGGATTAAATTTTTGCAAGCGGTTCTTAATCTGTTGTATTTCAGAGAGCAATACCTTCAAAACCTATTGGAATTCATAGATGGATTCTAGGAGCTCGAGAGGGACTTCCTAGCTACAGTAGGCCTTTGACATATTACATACATACTTGAGATCAGAGTGGATAGGGCTATGATGACTGCATTAGTTGAGAGATGGCGATCATAGACTGTTTCATTTCATTTACCTATAGGAGAGTGCACAATCACTCTTGAGGATGTATGGAGGATCTTGAGGATCTCAATTCATGGAGATCTTATCACTTATGATTTCAAACTAGGTACCCTTACCACAAAATGATTACTTGAAGTGTAATAACTGCAGGTTATTGACTCAAAGATTGACCTGACTCCTTTTGTTGATGATGCCAATCCTATGGTGATGGTGTTGGTAGGACTTATCATCGTGCCTTTGATGCCTGATAGGAGGGCTAGAGGATTCTCCATTGGCTGGGAGATTTGCATTGAGTAGATGATGGAGCATGATATTGTATATGCCTAAGGTCCATGTGTTTTTTCCCACTTGTATAGGGACATGCATGAGGCATTATATCACAGTGGTAGCAACATTTATGTTGGGATGACTCTCCTTCATGTATGGGTATGGGATAGTATTGTAGTGACTAGACTTGATAGCTTAGTTTGACGAGATCTTGACGAGATCCCTATTCGTACAAGTATTCAAACTATTTTCATTATACATAACTAGAAAGGTTATCATATTGGTGAGCCTTTTTTTATGATATGACCGAGTTCATTTGGTGCCCCATATAGCTTGTGAGGCATGGGTAGATGATCAAGAGAATTTGACATACTACTGATAGACCAATGGTTTATAGGAAGAGTGGATATTATACTCAAGAGATACCTTCCAGAGAGAGTGCTTTGTCATTTCAGGGAGAGACAGACTCGATCGGTAGATGATTATCATGCTCATTATGGATACATGACCCAAGAGGTCAATGCATGGGGACTGAGGGTAGATTCAGGGAGAGTATTTACAAAGTTTTGAGCACTAGCTCCTATTGGTTGGGGTTGGGTTGTTGGTCCTCTAGATCCAAGGACTACTAGATATTATGGTGAGTGGTGGGTCTGCAAACGACCATTACGGTTAATAGTTCTTCTTGGTGTTGGGCCAGTTATTGGATAGGTTCATAGGATGGTTGGTATTGGTGGATGTAGGGGAGATATATAGTGGTTGTGTATCACACATGAGAAGATTCAGAGAGATTGAGATGAGCATGATGGGGATTAGTAGCAGGATGACCAAGTATAGCATGATGGGGACTAGCAACAAGATTAGTAACATCAGGCTCCATAGGATCCTTCCCCCCATAGGGAGATATGGTTGCACATATAGCCCAAATAACAATAGAGATAGATGCGAGATATAGAGAGAGGGATGTTGAGATTGCTTGATGATAGGTTGTAGAGGCATAGGTTTCTATTATCATTTCTAAGAGAGATACCCTCATAGGCGAGAGAGATTCTTTTTGATAGGAGAGAGATTCATTGAGACAGGAGCTAGCCAATGAGAGGTAGCAAAATATTATAGTAGAGATTGCACTTGCTTTGTCAATTCCTTGGGCACAGTACAAGGCGAAGAGGGATCAGTATTTTGCATAGGCTATTTATTATAGGACACTTTATGAGTCTCAGGTTCCTATAGGACAGAGACATCCTTGCTTTGGGAATCCTAGCTCAATTACAGGTGTAGTATCCTTAGGGGGATAGTCAGTGAACAAACCTTTGAGATAGCCTTCTCATCTGCTCTTGCAGCCTCATGAGTCTCCCATACACAACCACATGGACTAGCATGATGGGGAGAAGCCCCCTCCTGAGAGAGAGGGTGGACATCAGGGATTATATGATATTTCATGATCTAACATTTATGTTATTGTATCACATACTTTGATGTAGACACATTTTTTGTATATACATTCATCAGCCAGTTTGAGGCCTCGTGTATGCTTTGATCTCATTGGATATTATATCACACATGACTTTTATGACTTTTGATGTACTTGCCATTTTCCTTTTCTTGATGATATACGAGATACCATTTTTGATGTGGCATATGATGTGTAATATAATGCTTATGAGATGCTTATATGTTGATGGATGCATCATTTATGATGATTATCTGTTGATGTTGATGGATGCATGATTTTTTGTACTTTTCCAATGCTTTTATATGACATGGATATATAGATGATTCATGTATGCAATGGATGATGTTATGATATATTATTATTTTAACAAATTTGTGCATGCAAAATGCATGTGGTACTATTGATTTTATCATGCAGGATGGAGATGTTAGCCAAAAGAAATGTGAGTAGGATTATATGGTAGAATAAATACAATGATTTGATCCAGTTTCATAGATTACATAATTATGATTGATTGATGAGATGATATGCATGATGAGTGATTGATGTATGATAATGACGAGTTTGTTTTTTCTTTCACAGAGAACTAAGTAGTGTTTTTAGCAATCCTTATTAATATAGAAAATAGACACGATGCACCAGGGTATTAATGACCAAGGTATCTTTGTATCCATTATGTGGAATTTGACTCTGCAAAGAAGGAGTGTTCTTGTTCATACTAGACATACATAATTTTTTCCATTTTTCCTCCACTTCCTATTTTGAATCTCCAGCATTGATCAATTTTAGTCTTCTTTTAATCTCGATCATCTATCCTTAGTCGTCCCTAACCCTACCTCTTCATAGTGTATGCAACCTTGACCATTGATCTTGGCATCATTTTGTCTTTTGCTCTTGATCGTCCATTCAAGTAGCTTTTCTATAGAAGAGAGTTGTCTCCCTCATTCTAGTCTTACAACCACAATCTCTGAAATTCTTGCTAGTCACTATCACATCACTGTCACTTGTAGGTACTTGCATACACAACATATAAGGGAAAGCTTGCATATACAACAAAATGGAGGAGATGCAAGGAAGATGAATATAGTTTAGCATGAGAAGTTTGGTATAGCTTTGTTCAAGTGTTTGATTTCCTTTGTTAATTTGTACTTTCTTTTTGGGATTTGGGTCATTTGGGTTTAGATTTTAAGTAGTTGTGGTTGCTACTATTGATCTTTTCTTTTATGATAAATTTTAACCTGATCCTACATACAAAATTAAAATATGGGGGCCCACACAAGAAGATGAATATGGTGGTGAATTTTACTAAGGATTTTTAAGAATTTTGTAAGCATACTATAATTTTAAGGTGAAGAATAAACCCTCACACATTGCAACGACATTTAGTTTAAAGGTTAAATAGAAAATTTCTTGATTAACTGAGAGGAATTATGGGTAGTGCAACTCTAAGACATGATTTCTACACTAAGGCAACACAAGTACCACATGCTACTTGAAGAATAGGTCTCCTAATTTTGTACTAGAGAACAATATGCTATATGAAATATGGTTTGGAAAAATATCAATTGTTACACATTGTGAGTGTAGTGTAGGAAATTGTATACCTTTATTTAATTTCACACTATGTTTGGGTCCCTTAATTAATTGGAATTAATTAAGCTCATAATTTTCCAAATTTTTCTCATTTCCTAAAAGGGGAACTTATATCTAATTAATGCAAATAATATTTTAATCACCCTGAAATGAATGTGTCCTAGAATTTTGGGCTAGGAACCATTCACCCAAGGGAGAGTGGGTCCTCCTTAGGTCCGAGGTCCAAAATTTTAATATGTTTTTGGCAGTATTTTAATGATTCAAATTTCATATGCAAATTTTTCCTTTTGGAATCAATTTTTTGGGAAATTAGATAAACACCTATAAATACATGTCTTTTTATCAATTCAAACTAAACACACTTGATCCAAATTTCACATGAGAACATATTATTGTCAAGAACATTCAAGTGTAGGTTTTTGAGTCAATTGTTGCAGAATTCAAGATCCTATCATCATGTTCAAGATTATGTGTGTTCATGTCATCTTGTGAAGGCTAATTTACATTGTTGATCCTAAGCATCCAAGCATTCAAGTATCCAAAAAATCAAGAAAAGAAAGATCTGATTCTTTGGAGTGATGTGTTTGACTTCAATCCTTTAAGGGAAGACATTAAATTCTTGGTGATTTGTAGCAAGCAAGTTCTCATTCATCATTCCTTTCATTTATAAATTGTCATTATCTTTCTATCAAGGCTTAATTACCAAATATTGAGTTTTACTAAGGCAAACCCCCATCCATAATAAACAATTTTTCCTCTCTATATGTGCAGATTTAGAGTGAAAGAAAGATTGAAAAGATCTCAAGGAGAAATTTCATATTGTTTTCAAAATTTTCATCATTATTGTCAAGCCAATGAAACTCAATTCAGATACTTTTTCCAACTTTCTAACAGTGGGACCTGTACTAAACAAAAGCTAATATATAGTACCTAATGATTGCCAAAACTGATTTTAGACACCCTATTTAGGACACATTCACCCTAGGGTGAAGTTGTCCTTCTACAACACTCATAATTTAATTTTTATGCCAGCTACATATATTTGAACCCTTCTTAGATCTTTTATAAGCTATCAATTTGATTTTGTACCTTCGAGCTCTTGTATTTTATTATCTAGGTCATATAGTTTCACTATTTTAGTTGAATCAAATAATTTCCAATTAATTTCAAATCCTACTATCCTAAAGAAACCAGTGGATTTAGGTTTGATTGGCTCATCTTAAGGTTGAAATTCAATCCATACACCTTGCGATCCCCTAATTTCAATGAAATTTGGGGAGAGGGACACCATTAACTTTCCTAAGTTCTTTGTATGAAGGACCTAGGACACCCCATTTTGGATCTGCCCCTTTTCCCAAAATTTCATTTTGGTGAACTCGACATTGTGCATCATACCTTTTCTAATTTGGAGATCATTGAAGCCCTAGATCTAGGTTTTGCATTAGCTAATTTTGCATTATATTTAGTGTTACAATTTGCATAATTTCACCATTTAAGAAGAAAAAAATATAGAAATATTGCATACATTCTACATATTAGATTGCATTAATTGCGTTTTAGTCATTTAGATCAAAATTACATCAAAAATAACATTTAAAAAAGTTGTCATTTTGTTCATACATTGTCACAAAATTGTATTTCTATTTCATATCAATTTTTGGAAATTATGTCATTGAAGAATATGTTTATAACTGGGAACAATGAGCTAAAATATCAAGTTAAACATTCAAAAATTAAGTTTTCATACCCCTGTCCAAGGACATATTTACCCTAGGGTGAACCTGCCCTTTTACAGGTCATTTTCCAAAATTTTGCATATTTTAAAGTGTTTTTTGCTTTACTGCCCTATACTTGTAGATCTTAGTTACAATTTCATAAATTTTAGTTTTATGTAATTGTTTGCATCTAGTTAAATTAGTGAGAAAAAGTGCATTGTTTGAAATCAAAATTGCCATTTAAAAGAAATGATTTTCAGGTTTCTGCATTTAGAATTAGTAAATTATCATATCCAGATCTGAAATTTGCAAACATGTTTCCTTTTCAAGCACATGGTTTTCATAGGGTGCCACATAGCTTGTATGATTGTAATCTCTCTACCTATGAACATAATCTAAGCAAAAGAATTGAAACTATTGAAAATAATGTTAGTTACCCTCCTAAAATTTATTTCATTAGTACACGAATGTCATTATGGATAATAATTATTCTCCCAAAACCCTTCCTCCTTATAAGGAAGGTGCCTCAGTGTTAACAAAATAAATCATGGAATGTTACGAGAATCTTGTTTGTACCTCTCCTAAGGCTTCCCCCACTTGGGAAAATATTATGGTAGAAGATGAGATCATTGACAAATTCCTTAACACCACTTTTCCTAGAAATCATGCAACTTCCAATTGTGAGATCTTTTATCCTCCTAATACCTCCACTATTGATGATTGTCATTTGAATCATGTTTATATCTCCCCCACCACCTCTCCTACTAGGAAAGATGTTAGGGTGCAAGGGGATGGAATATTTTTGAGAAAAATTCAAAAGACAAGGTCACCTTAGATCCTCCACCTCTAGACCAAACCATTGTCCAACCAAGAAAAAAACATAAGCTTTCCAAAAAGCTTATAGTCCATGATCCTATTAAACATTTACATCCCCTATTACATAAATCCAAAACTAAGCATAATTTTTGTACACTTTTATATTGGGGATTAATTAAATTACCACAAAAACCTCACTGATTAACCAAAAAACAAAGAGATAGATCATAGAATGTTCTGACATTATACAAATAATTATACTCGCTTGCATGAGCTATTAAGACAATTTGAACCCTCTGGGGATCAAATTGGATAGAATGCACACACCTTTCTCCTTGCCATGTGATAGTTGTAGAATCATGTACCATACACACTAGTACATGCATTTCACTTTATGTAAATCATTTTTCCATATTGCAAGGAACACCTTCTCACCACGTATGCTAGATCATCCTTGTCCTGCATTTGGGGGAAAAGGGGGTTAAGTAGCCTTGTACTAGTATGGCACTCATTGTTACCCCTTTATCAAGTTATTCGCCTTGTGTATATGATGAACAAGATTGGGATGTGAACGAAATGCTTTAGGTTGGCTCATATGCATCTAAAACAATGGAAATAGGGTGCTCCACCTTTTAGGAGATCAAACACTAGCGTTTAGAGCCTCCTCTTTCACTCTTGTTTCATTCAAGGAAACCTTAGAGATCTTAGTCCAATAATAGAATGAGAGAGAAATCTGCTAAAGGTTGTTCTAGGGTTAGATTAGAGACTAAAAAGGGGCTCAACACCAAGCTAGGGTTTCAAAAGACTAGTAGCATGCAAGATATAATTATGAAACCTAATGCTTTGTAGAATTCAAATGAATGATCTAGGAATGAATATAAAAAATAACAGTAAGTTGATAAAACATAGAGGTGCACCTGGAAACTTGAATGTGCTCGGAGCAAGCTCTAAAATCCTAAAAATGATAAATTTAAGGCACACTAGGACTCATATGCTAGGTTGGGCATATCAGTCCCAGTTTAGGGTTTCTGGGCTGAAACAAGAATTTGGCAGTGTTGACTCAAGATCTTCAAAAATATAGAAAATTGTCTGTATTGGGACTCATACGCCACAAGTGGCGTATCAGTCCCACTCTACTTTTTTGGAGGGTTAAGAATTGAATCTGCTCTCTTATCTCTACTCTTCCTTCCACACTTCATTTCCAAATCTGAAACTTTGAACTCAGACCCATAGGTGACTTCCCATGAAGATGACAACCTTGTGACAACTTGACAAATTCTCTCAACCTTGCAACTTTGTCTTCAAAAGATCTTCAAGCTCCAAGACACATAGATCCACAATCACACATGTAGAGAGAAAGAAAACCTTGTTGATTGTTATGGAATAGGGGTTTACCTTGGTCAAACCCCATTTAGGTAATTAAACCTTGTGATGAAACAATGCAATATGAACATGAAACATGAAATACGAAACATGAACAATGATACCTTGAATGATGTCTTGAGATGTAAATCAACAATCTAACATGAAGTAGAAATGTAGAATGTAGATATTGATCTTGAATATGGATGTGAAATAATACTTGTAAATGGATCCTCAATTCTACATCACAACACTATCTCAACAATACACTTGATTCTTGATGATCTTGACATGATGATGGATCTTAGAATAATTCTACAACAAACGATGAATAATTCTGCAACAAACGATGAATAATTCTGCCCTTGAATGCCTTAGAAATGCTCTTGTAAGCTCTCTTGACGCTCTTGTGATGTCTTAGAATGCTTAACTATTGATAGCTTAGGTTGATATCATGAATGATTAGGTGAAATAATGATTTGAAACCTTTTTTATATAGACAATCCATCCAATTTACCTTACTAGATCACATAAGTTGACAAATTCATGAAATTTAAACTTAAAACCCTAATTTCCTACTCAAAACCCTAAAAAGGGGCCAAATGGGACTCATACACCACTTGTAGAATATAGGTCCCATTTGGATGGGACTCATACACCCAAGGTAGCATATGGGTCCCACCAGGCCTTTTCAGGTTGAGAAAATGTTAAGGAGTTGGAAAATTAAGTGTATTTATTGATCTTGTGGGGATTTCAATTGAAATTAGCCTCGTGATGCATAATAAAGGGTCTTAGGGGACTATTAATGATGATATGAAGGTCATAAATGCAAGAGGGCCCAAAACTCAATGTGAAGGTGTAAATAAATAGACTTCACAATATTAAATTAAGGTAAAATTAGGTCTATATAGCTTAAAAGGGCCCTAAATCTCATGAGAATGTGTAAAACACATTATAACACTAGATCAAGGAAACATTAGGTCCAATTTAATGTTAATCATTCCCAAATTAAGTAAGGAAAAGGGATAATTTTATGTTACCACATTTAGCCCCCACTTTAGTGAGAGGAGGAACTTTCTTCAAACTCACACTAAAGTAGACATTCAAGATGGGTCCAAATGTATTGATGCAGATGGTCTAGGATAAGAAAGATCGAGGAGGCAGTCAAGCCCCCAAGATCTAAGATCCTATGTCAAATTGATATAAGTACAAAAAGGAAACACACAAGGTGTATTATATGTAGCATCAAGATATGAAAACATGCAATGTCATTTACTAAAAGAAAGAAAAACAAAAACAAGAAAAAATAAAAAGAGGTGGATCAAGCCTCGATCATTTTTCCTACACATTGTGGATCAAATCTAAGCTATTTGTCCAAAAATGCATGCTCACTCTAAGGAAAAAAACCTTCAGGTTGTCCGTTGGGTGAGTATCCAAAAAGGGTGAGACACATATGTTGAAAGTATGGAGAAGATTAGTTTGTATGTTGTCATTGATGTCACCATCTTGTTTATGGTATCAGATTGGTTTGCTACCCTAAACTAGTGTGCAAAATAGGTTTACTTCTTCTGGTGTTTGATCTAGTATTTTTGTCTGCATATTCTCTCTGGTAATCATCGTTGTTTAAGATCTTGAGAAAAGGCTTATGATCACTAGAAGCGTGTATGTATCTATTTCCATATGTTCATATTATTGGATGGTGAGTTGGCATCAGTTTTGGTGATTGCATTTCATTATTAGGTTAATCATGGCCGACCTAATAATCAGTTAGTAATTTAACATGTATTGTGGATATATGTGCGACCTAGCTTTGGTCCCAACTGACATAATATTGCATGACACACAGCTGAATTAATTCTGGAGAAGATTTGTATGAAGCTGACAGTTTTTGTTTTTGTAAATATGCAGTGCATCCAATTAAGCTGACCTAATTGATGCATGCAGATATATCAGATATATATACAATATGGTTTGTAGATGAATAGATGAAGAAGCAAGAATGTTGTAGTGAGTGTTGATATATGAAGTGTGCGAATAGAAAGGTGAAGATTAGTCTATTGTCATGCGATCGAATACTCTGAGCATCAAAGGAACTGAATGTGCACTTGTGGTGTAATTCATCAGTTCATATTCTGGTTGTAAGCCATTTTGTTTCCATAATTTTTGTTGGCAGTGAGCCTCCATGTTTGGACAGTGAGTCCTTGTGAGTAGTGAGATTTTGTATATGGAAGTGAGCCTCTTTTGTAATCGGTATTGAAATAACTATATATATAGTGAGCTAATCCTCACCCCATTTTTTTCCCTCATTGGGTTTTCCACGTAAAAATCTGGTGTCCTTGTGTTGTGATATTTCATGCTTTGTTCTTGCTCTTTTTTTTTATGCATTAAAATAAATGATGGTGTTTGTTCTGTAAGTTTAAGAAGATACTGATTCACCCCCCTCTCATTATCTTGAATATTTAACAATTGGTATCAGAGCATTGGTTCCTCTGGATAAGTCTAACAACTTGAGGGAGATCCTGTAGATTGAACAAATGGATAAAGAAGAGCTCTGGATTGCCCTTGAAGATCTTGACAAGGATGAAATTAAAAATAGAGATTTGAAAGAAAATATTAATGAAGCAAATGAATGCATCCAAAAATTTAAAGAATAGTTAAAGAAATTCAAAGAAATACATAGAGAAGTGAGTGAGCAACTAATATGTAAGAAAATGAAGAGAATACTAGACTAAAGATGAAAGTGGTTGAAAAGAAGAGAGTTGAGGAGTGTCTGAAAATAATGATACAAAGCAAGTCTGATGTTTTCTCTAGGCTTGAACATGAAGTGATGAATCTGAAATCAGAATTAGAGAAAGAAAAAAATTGTGAAGATGATTTCAAGACAAGCTCCACCAAGTTTGATGAATTGATATCTAGACAAAAACCTTCTAAAGACAAAGGTGGCTTAGGTAATGAAGTTGGTGATAAGATGTGGAACTCAAATCTAGTAAACAATCAGAAGACTCAACATAAAGGGAAGTAGAAAATAAATCCAAGACGGAGACCACCTATTAGACAACCAAATGCTCAAAGGTACCCATCATTCAATGGTGTTTATTTTTCATGCAATAAATTTGGTCATAAGGCAACTTAGTGTAGGAGTAGGATGAATCAATTTTATGGTTCCTTCACCAGACAATGTTATACATGCAAGAAGATCGGACATAAAGCCACTAAATGCAGATCTCAGGTAAGGATGACTAGTTGGGTGATGATGAACAAATTCAATGGAGGGAGGATAAATCAATGTTTTGATGGTTATTGCTATACCTGTAACATATTTGGACATAAAGAAAATCAATGCAAAACAGGTATTGATGGAAATAAAAAAATACAAAGGAATGTTGTCTACTACAATTGCAAAAAATTAGGACATATTTCAAAAGTGTGCAGAAGTAAAAAGGGAAAGCAATCTACTCTTGTGAAAGATGATGAACCAGTGAAAAAGATTGACAAAGAAGAGGTTAAGTAGGAAATGAGAAAGATATGGAAGAAGAAAGAAGAATCAGAGTCTATTGATGTGTTTGTACCCTTATCTGATGCAGATGATTCCTCTAGGAATTAGACCTAGCATGGTCTTAGGGGGAGCTATATCAGAAAATCACTTGAACCCCCTAGAAATATGGCGTGTCAGATGTTGGAACATGGATATGTTGTGAAGAATGTCTAGATAGAAGTGATGCAAAAGAAACTAGAAGAAAAAGTGTGAGCATATTCTTTTGCGGAGTGAATTAGGGTTTCTCAATGCAGTGGAAGAAATTTTTTGTCAGCTTTTTGAATTAATATGATTTAGGGAAAATGATGGTGTATAAAGGAAATCATGCAAGCCATTTTGATCATCTAAAAGTATTTGAAGGATTTTAAGAGTGACTTGGAACTATCTTGGATCAATTCTAAAGTCATTTGGAGAATCTCTGAGAGATCTTTATGGACATTCAAAAACAAGCAGCAGACATTTCTTTCTCGTAGTCACGGAGGAAGGTAAAAGAAGATTTTTTTGTTGAATTTGAAGTTAAGTGCTATAATGGAACCTTCTAATAGAGGATCGAGTGGAAATATCCCATTGAGACTAAAGGGAGTCGAGCTGGATGAATTCAATCATTGTGAGATAAAGAAAATGGAATTAGGGTTAGAATCGAGTGACTTACAAAACTTACAAACCCTAGGTTTGGATTTGTGGGGAGAATTCTGTTAGAGTAATAAGTTATATACTTAATTAATTATATCATACTGGTTAATTAATTAAGTCACTTATTCCTCTAGTTGCTTAAGCTAAACTTAGGCACATTAATAATTGATTAATTATTAAGTGTGCACACTAGGGTTTCATTTAGGGTTTCCCTTTTAGGGTTTCTTGATCTCCTTCATAAGGATTGATCTCTTTGTAATATTTGAGATTCTCATAATGCATTTTACACTTTGAGGTTTACAGAACATCTTGTTGGTTTTGCATGTCTTTTGCATGTGATAGGTGATTGCATGCAGGTGATCTTGGATTCTAACATGGTATCAGAGCTCCAGACCTGCTGCTGCCTGTTCGTGATCTGAAGATATGGCTTCTCAGTGAGTTTCAAATGCAAGGGTTTCCACAGGCATCTTTTTTGCAAGATCTGGGGGTAGCCAATTTTTTGGCACACTATGGGCTCAAACAGACGTTGCCATCGCATTCGCAGCGCCTCAAAACCCTAGGAACGCCTGTTGTTTGGTTGATTTTGGTGAACTTGATCTGGGAGGCAAATTTTTTTTACCAGGGAGGCGTATGGCCTCCCTTGCACGCATTCCGAGGCTATTTTTTGCACGAAAATCGAAAAAAAATAATTTTTTTTTTCGGGAGTCGCGCCTACGCCCGCAGTTCAAAAGGGGTTCGCCATCGAGTGGCCACTGGGCGGCCACCCAGCAGCCACCGCCACCAGCCTCCTCCGCTCAATCTGCCACCAGCTCCCTTCAAGCCCTTGTGGGCTTCAACAGTCTTCGGCCAGGGTCCTGTGGAGAGCCAGGTCCCTCCACCAACCCTTGAGGGCTTCACTTCCTCAGCCATAGGTCACATGGGGGACTGGGAGCTCCGCGCCCGGCCCACGCCCACGGTCATATAGCGACCAGGGGCCCAAAATTTTTTTGCAGGGGGGCCAATTTTTTGTGCCGACGGCCTACAGGCCGTCAAATTTATGCTCGTGAACCGCTGACATCAGCATGATGTTAGCGTCCGTACGGTGGTGTTTGTCCCCTCCTAACCCTAGTTTTCTCTAAAGAAGCAGTTTTTTTCTTTTTTGCATAACTTGAGCATACGGTATCGAAATCGGGCAAACGAGATATCGTCGGAAAGCTGGTTCTGAGTACTTTTATTTGGTGCAATTTATTTTATAGTATTTTCTTATTTTACTGCATTTATTGCTGGTTGAAGTCATATTTTTATTTTATGCTTTCGAGCTCATAACTTTTTGCCACGATCTCTGATTTTCGCTATCTTTACAGTGTTGGAAAGGTATTGAGGAGCTCTATGTTTCTATCCATGCACTTTTTTCTCTATTTGTCCCAGGTTTATCATTATTCCATATTTGGCCCGATCGGTCATTTGGAGATTACTTGGATATTTTGACAGTTGGGAGAGTGCAACTTGCATCTTTGCACTTCATTTTCAGTGATACATCATTCAATAATCGACTGCTGCTTCATAGATTTCAGGGTTGTTCTCGTTTGGAGATTTTGAGTGTTCCATGGCATCGGGTCTACTGTCACATTATGATGATTCTGATATGGTTTCTTGTAGACAAAAGTATCTTTCCTTGCTTTCCAGATTGCGGTTCCAGTGTTACTCTACAGTGTTCTTCTAGTGCTTCTTTGCAGCATGTCATATCATTGTAGGGGGGTTTTGTTCCACTGGGTTTTCCTCCTCTACCTCTTTCTTGCATTTGTAAATGGGTACCTGATCAGGCCTAGTTGTCGGGACCCATCTTTGCTTGCATGCATCTTATTCTAGTGTTTTAGCTTCTTCCTAAGTTCATCTTAAGGGGGGGTGTTAGAGTAATAAGTTATATACTTAATTAATTATATCATACTGGTTAATTAATTAAGTCACTTATTCCTCTAGTTTCTTAAACTAAACTTAGGCACATTAATAATTGATTAAATTAAGTGTGCACACTAGGGTTTCTTGATCTCCTTCATAAGGATCGATATCTTTGTAATATTTGAGATTCTCATAATGCATTTTACACTTTGAGGTTTACAGAACATCTTGTTGGTTTTGCATGTCTTTTGCATGCAGGTGATCTTGGATTCTAACAAATTCCCTTGGTTTACTGATAGAGAATTTATCTTGTTCCTTTTGAGTAAATTTAAGGATGAAAGTATTTTCTTCTATAAATCCTATCCCATTACGAAGGAAGTGATTGAGGCTATCATCGGGTTATGTAGCATTGGAGACCTTCTTAGAAAGAAGACCATAAAATACAAGGAAGTAGAGGATCTGATGGGAGTTGACAAATATTCTTGAGCACTGTTGATTGATACTATTATCGATCCATCCGTTAGGTATGTTGCATATGGTATTTCCTATAAAATTTATTTCAAAAATCAAGATGGCTCGACTTCGGCCATTGTCGTGTATCTGGCACATAAAATTATAAAATAGAATAAGAAGTTTGACCTATGTGGATTAATTCTTGAAAATATTATCGAAAACATATGAATTTCATAGGTGAAGGATACCCTTTCCATTTTGGGTCCTTACTTACATGTCTGGTACTCTATTTTCTAAACTCGTTACCAAGAAAGAAAGGTGTTAAGTGGGAATCCGGGATTCCCGTTGCAAGAAAAATATACAAATACTAGGAAGGCTTGGAAGATAAAGTAAGTGTGTGTAAATCATTTTTCTTATATTTTCAGAAATATATTAACTCTAGTTTGGTTATGTCTAGTCAATTTGAGGAAGGTTCTTTCTCCAGAACAAAAGAATTGGAAGTTATCATTAGTGATTCCCTTTCGGAATCGAAGAAAATAAAAGTTGTTATCGAAGATATCATTGTCATTCCGGAAGAGAGAAAAAGAAGAAGAATTTTTGCCTGGATCCAAATTCTCGGATCCAAATGACATCCGTTCTATGTTAGTTAAATGGAAGTTGAATAAAATTGGTGAGCTATGGAATACAACCTCTGTAGTTAATAGACTCAGGATTGATGTTGCTCTAGTTGAGTATCTACTTCAAAAAGGTATTGATGTATCAATTTTTTCTGATTCCTTGCTAAAAAAATTATTTGAAGTAATTGAAGAAAGAATGTCGCTTGAAGGTCTAGAAGGATGCAAGTTGGAAGCCTTGGTTGAAAATATATGTTCTAAAGCTAAGAAAAGGTTATCAAAACTTATCATGGAGACGAAGAAAAGCATCAAAGAAATGTTGGATATCTACAAATATTGTCTTCGAAGGCCTATTGTGATTGATAATTTCAGAAGTAGGATTGAAGCAATTGAATCTAAGGTAAAAATCATTGGAAAGAACTTTGATATCTTTGAAGACAAAGAAGGAAAACAAAGACTGAGAGTTGGTGAATTGCAAGCTGAGCTGATCATTGCATAGAGACAAAGAGATGATGTAGTGAAAATCTTCTGGATCCTTAAGGAGATTGTTGAGGTCTGGTTAGACCATCTTTTTGGAATACTTACTGATGCAGAAGATTGTGAAAGACAATGCTCATCTGCAGATTGGTCATCTTCTTTCACTTTGTTGGCCCTATTGGAGAGCATATACACAAGAATGGATTATGTGGTACTTGAATGGAAGAAATTATATCCAATCATCAAAGAAATATAAAAGAAGGTGTTTCAGGTGAAGAGTGTCATTCTTACTTGAATCCTGATTTTTTGTTGTTTTATTTATTTTGGTAAAAAGAAAAGAAAGAGAAAAAGGGAAGTTGAACAAGATGAGAAAGTGAATTAATTTTAAAATTTTGAATGGCTAGAAGATTTTGGAAGAATTGGAATTTTTTCAATTCTGAATGTCACCATGTTTACTTTCATTTTTTTTGGTGCCATTTTCCATTGATGTCAAAGGGGGAGAGATTTGGAAAGTTTGGAGAGATTTTTGGAGGAGAGTTTTGAATTGGAATTTTCGCACATGTTTCCATCAATGCCAAAGGGGGAGATTGTTGGAAGTATGGAGAAGATTAGTCTATATGTTTTCATTGATGTCACCATTTTGTTTATGGTATTAGATTGGTCTGGTAACCTGAACCAGTGTGCAAAACAGGTTTACTTCATCTGGTCTTTGATCCGGTATTTTGGTCCACAATTCTTTGGTAATCATTGTTGTTTAAGATCTTGAGAAAAAGGCTTATGATCACTAGAAGCGCATATGTATTTATTTCCATGTGTTCATATGATTGGATGGTGAGTTGGCATTGGTTTTGGTGATTTCATTTCATTATTAGGTTAATCATGGCCGACCTAATAATTAGTTAGCAGCTTAACATGTATTGGAGATATATGTGTGACATAGATTTGGTCCCAACCAAAATAATATTGCATGACACATGGTTGAATTAATTTTGGAGAATCTTTGTATGAAGCTGATAGTTATATTTTTGTAAATATGTAGTGCATCCAATTAGGCCGACCTAATTGATGTGTGCAAATACATCAGATATATATACAAGATGGTTTGTAGATGAATAGATGAAGAAGCAAGAATGTAGTAGTGAGTGTTGATATGTGACGTGTGTGAATAGAAATTTGAAGATTAGTTTGTTGTCATGCGAGTGAATACTCTGAGCATCAAAGGAATTGAATTTGCACTTGTGGTGTAACTCATCAGTTCATATTCTAGTTGTAAGTCACTTTGTTTCCATAATTTTTGTAGGTAGTGAGCCTCCATATTTGGACAGTGAGTCCTTGTGAGTAGTGAGCTTTTGTATCTAGAAGTGAGCTTCTTTTGTAACTAGTATTGAAATAATTATATATATAGTGAGCTAATCCTCACCGTGGTTTTTCCCTCATTCAATTTTCCACATAAAAATTTGGTGTTTTTGTGTTGTGAGATTTCATGCTTTGTTCTTGCTCTTCTCAGTTTTATGCATTAAAATAAATGATGGTGTTTGTTCAATAAGTTTAAGAATATACTGATTCACCCCCCCTCTTCATATGCGCTCACAAGCAAGTGGCTATGAGAAAGTCATGCCTAAGTTTGGCTTCCCGTACAATCAAACCAAAGCTATACATCTAGATAACTTTGATAAGATTCCATACAACAATGAACTTCAAAATTCATGAGGAAATCAAAGCTTTGTATGCTTGAAACTCATGAAAAAGCAAGATGGCTCCACAGGAAAGCAAAGTGTATTATGCAAGATAGCCATATAATTCTTTTTGTAAATACAAAAGTAGTGTAAGGTATATTCAAAGGGATTTTTCTTGGTTCATGTAAGGTCTCTTCTTAGGGTACATTGTGCCTAATATCTCCAAGAGAGGAAAAGTCAAAGAAATATCATGCTCTTGGAGGAAATCAAACCCAATGACTCCACCAAGAAAAGGAAACATTGCAAGAATAAAGAAAAATCACATAGTGAAAAATGAGTGATGATGTATGCCCTCACAAGAAGTTACTAACACCATTACTATGAGAAATCTATTTAATGTAGAAGAAGGTCCATGAGAGGTTATTCGAGAAGCACCATGCCAAGTCATACATTATCGAATGAAATTGCATCATGACTAAGTATGTCATATGCAAGCCAACTTAAGGCATGCCATCCACATCCCAAGCTCACTCGTATATACATGGAAGGTGGTCAACTATCCCAAAGAGACAATGGAAAATTCCATACGAGGACAAGGCTACCTAACCCCTTTCCCCCACTTAGTGCAGGACAAGGATGAGCCAAAATGTTTGATGAAAAAAATGCTAGAGTGAAAATCAGTATCAATTAGAGGAATCAGGTGCTTCAACACAAGGAAGATCACCACACTCCTTAAGATGTTGAATTTTATCACTTAAATCCTTACATTAATTAGTATAATGACCATGAATTCTATGATATGCACAAAATTAATTCTTGTAGTAAAATTTCTTTCATTTTCTTGGAGGGAGAGATATCAAATGATATTGGAGGAGTCTTAACAAGAAACATTCTTGATCCATTCCATTATTTTGTGACAAAGATATTGCTCGCTTAGTACAAGATGCCACATTTACACAACTCTTTAGATTGCAAGATTGTGTACTCTCCTTTATAGGATGGTGTAAAATCTATCAAATTCAAATCATTAGTGTTTTGCATGATGATATTGATATGAAGCAAAGATTTCTTTCTTTCAAAGGACAAAAACCAAGACCACTAGTTTCTATTAGTTCAAGATGCACTAATGTTAAGGTTGACTTAGAGGAATCTTTTATAATAGTGTTGATATTAAGTGAAGGCTTGCTTGTTGCTTTTGAGGGAAAATAACCAAGACCACTAGTCTTTTCTTGTGTGTTAGGCTCTATAGGGACACAAATACCTTGTTCTCTGGCACCACACAATTTTCCAATATATCCAAGTTGTTTCATGAGTTCATAACCTTTTCCATAAAGAATTTTAATTTCTTTTGGAGTCGGTAGTCGTGCATAATCAGTCTCGTCAAAGTTTGTTGAGTAATTTTTTTGATATTCTAAAGTAGTTGAGGTGGATGCTTTCAAAGGGTCATCCAAATTTTGTGTTGAGATTACCACTTTTTATTTTCCCTTTTCATATTATTTGTTTATGATCTTGTATTCTCCCATGAATTTTGGTGTGAAATCTAAGGAACCCCAATAATCTTCTAATAGTTTCATGACTTCCTCAATTTTTTTTCTTTGTCTTTCTGTTGCACTAGTTCTACTTGTGTAGTTGGTGTCAATGTTTTCAAAGGGTTTTCCTTATTTTTCTTAATGTTTAAACAACTATTTGGTTTGGGTCTAGCTTCAAGTGTGTACACTTTGTTGTTGTAAACATACTTCATTACAAAATGAAGAGTAGAAGGCACCCCATTCATTGCATGAATCCACGGTCTGCCTAAAAGAAGTTTGTATGAAAGATCATGAGGGATAACATGGATCAGCGTTTCTAATGTGGCCTTTCTAGCTATAATAGGAAAAGTGATCACACCAAGCGGTTGTTTTCCTACATTGCCAAATCCCTTAATATATAAAGAGTTAGGTTGAATTTTTGATTTATCCATGTCAATTCTATCCAAAAGGGTCACACTACACACATTAAGGGTGGAGCCATTGTCAATTTATTCCCAACCCGTTATAGATAGCTATTATCACAAAAGCGTGATCATTTTATTTATGCACTTCCAAAGGAGGGAGCTCACTTTAGTGGAAAATAATGTTAACATTCATTTCTTGAATCATGGTTGCTATCTCATTTGGTTTCACATTAGAAGGGATAGGAATTTTTTGTAAATCACTTTGAATCATGTTGTGATAATGAGGGGAGGTTTGAATAAGGTCCCATAATGATATCTTAGAATGAGTATTCTTTAGTTGTTCAACAAGATTTTACTCCTTTTCATTATGTGAAGGAAAATGAGGGGAACTAGGAAAGATAGGGTTAGGAAATGGGAGGGATGTTGAAGGTGTTTGTCTTGGTTGCAGATTATTTCTAGTATTATATGTATGAGCAACAATATTGTAACTCGGCTGCTGAAAAACATTATTCTTATGTGGGTAAAGGATAAGTTTGGGTTTGTTTTGAGTGTGTGGTCATTCTGAGGGTGGGTAAAGAATAAGAGGATTCTTAGGATGTACCAACGGATATGTAGCAGGTCCATTAATGAAGGGGGGTCTAATGGACACTTTCACATTCAATACCTTAGTGGTTTTGATTTGGTTTCTTGTTAATGAATAGGATTCTTGTGCCATATTTTCATGATCATCTAAGGAAGTCATATCACTATTGTTTTTATCAATTCTCTTATTTTCTTACACCATGATATCTTCCCTAATAGGATAGTTTTTAGGAGAACAAAAAACTAGATGTTCATGACATTCAATGTTTGGTTCCTCTAAAGTGACTTCATCACAAGTAAGGGAGTTATCAATGGTTGGATTATCTTGTTCAATAAGGTTTTCCCTAGGGGAAGAGAGGAAACTAAGATTCTCATGACTTTCATTGATTACATTTTCTAACATCAAAGTATCCTCTTCACAACTAGGAGAGATACTAGGAGAAGAACAATGTGATTGTCAAGATTGTCCAAATTTTTACTCCTTTGTCCCATAATGTCCTCCAAAATAGTATAGGTAGGGGAAGAGACATAAAGAGGGTTGTAATATATCTTAAAGGTTTGATTATCTAACACCAACATATACTCATCATTTACAATATTATCACAAGAGGGGAAGATGTGGGGAGATGAATGTAGACTAGTTGGAGCGTTATGTAGGTAAGTTTCAATGGTCTCGTATTGTGTTATGCGATTGTCATGATTACCTATTGTTATGTCCTCTTTTTTAGTAATGTCTTGCCTAATAGGAGAGGTAAGAGGAGAGAAAAAACTAGGGTTCTCAAAACTCTCATCGATTGGTTCTTCTAACATCGAAATATATTCTTCACAACTAGGAGAGATATTAGGAGAAGAATGAATATGATTGCCATGATTACCCAAGGTTGTATTCTCTTTCACTAGAATGTTCTCACAAGCAAAAGGTGAATGTAAATTAGATATGGTGATTTTTAGAAAGGTTTCTATGATCTCATTCTCTTGTGACATAATATCTTCCCAAGGAGGAGGAGGAGAAGGACAAGAAAGAATTTCATGATTCTCAACTATTTCATCTTCTTTCACCAAGATACCTTTGTCACTAACAAGAGAGGTATCAGGAGAAGAACACTTATTATTTTCATTTTTATTTATGCTTGCATCCTCTTCTATCAAATCATTCCCATAAGTAGGAGAGATAAGAGGGGGTGTAGGTTTAAGGTAAGCGTTAATATTTTCATTCTCTTGCACTAAGAGACTCTCATAACTAGGAAATATATTGAACGAATGACTAACATGCTTGTTGACTAAAATTTTCTTTACAAACTTGGAAAAGATAGATACTAACATTTGTGAAAAGTAATCTAGATGCAAACTCCAAATGGAAAGACTTAAAATGCAATGCAATGACCTAGAATGAAATGTGTAAATGCAATTTTCAGATTCTAAATAAGGTAATTTGGTGATTACACTATGCAACAATATGAAAATCAAATGTTGTAAATGTAAATTTGAAATTAAGAAATGCATGAAATGAACCGAATTAAGCTAGATCTAATGAAATGCATGTAAGAAGAACTCAACAAACTGAAACAACTATCAAATGACAACAAACAAAAGTACAAAAATGATGTCTTTAATGTTGTAAAATACAGTTTTAGGGCTTATCTGGGACTAATTCGCCCAAAGGGGCATATGAGTCCTAGTCAAGGTTTTTGGAGGGGTGAAATTGTAGAAAATGCACAACAAAGAAATCCCAGAAAGTAGGAAAAATAATGTGTACTAGGACTAAATCACCCAGAGGGGCGTATGAGTCCCAATTAGGGTTTTTGCACCAATTTCAACAAATTCTAAGTTGTTTCTAAGGTTGCTAACTTGTAAGATATCTGGACTATTTGCAATTGTAGAATTTTAGTGAAATTTAATGATCTAAGATGCAAAAATGCAACCTATATTCACTTTCACTAATGCAAGATTTAGAAACCCTAGATGCCAATTAACTAATGCAAAACCTAATGCAAAGTCAATGCAAGCTAGATCTAGGATTATGATGCACTCCAAATCAGAAATTGGTGTTTTAAATGTAGGTTCACCAAAAATGAAACAACGAAAATAGGGTGCTCCACCTTTTAGGAGATGGAACACTAGGGTTTAGAGCCTCCTTTTTCACTCTTCTTTCATTCAAGGAAACTCTAGAGATCTCAATCCAATGATAGAATGAGAGAGAGATCTAATAAAGGTTGTCCTAGGGTTTGATTAGAGAGTAAAAAGGGATTCACCACCAAGTTATGACTTTGAAAGACGAGTAACATGAAATATCTAATTATGAAACCTAATGCTTTCTATAATTCAAATGAATGATCTAGAAATGAATATAAAACAAAACAGTAAGCTGAGAAAACATAGAGGTGCACTTGAAAAATTTCAAACGTGCTCGAGAAAAGCTTTGAAATCTTGAAAATGTTGAATTTAAGGCACACAGGGACTCATACACTAGGTCAGGCCTATCCGTCCCAGTTTAGGGTTTCTGGGCTGAAATAAGAATCTGGCAGTGTCGACTCAAGATCTTCAGAAATCTAGAAGATTTCCTATATTGGAACTCATACGCCACAAGTGGCGTATTAGTCCCACTCTACATTTTTCGGAGAGTTAAGACCCGAATCTACTCTCTTTTCTCTACTCTTCCTTCCACACTTTGTTTTCAGATCTGAAACTCTGAATTCAGATGTGTAGGTGACTTTATGTGAAGATGACAACCTTGTGAAAAGTTGACAACTTCTCTCAACCTTGCAACTTTTTCTTCAAAGGATCTTCAAGCCCCAAGACTCTTAGATCTACAATCACACATGTAGAGAGAGAAAAAAATTATTGATTGTTAGGGAATAGGGGTTTTCCTTGGTCAAACTCCATTTAGTTAATTAAACCTTGTGATGAAACAATGAAATATGAAAATGAAACATGAAATATGAAACATGAACAATGATACCTTGAATGATTTCTTGAGATGTAAATCAACAATCTAACATGAAGTGACAATATAGAATGTAGATCTTGATCTTGAATATGGATGTGAATCAATACTTGAAAATGGTCCACAATGCTACATCACAAGACTAGCTCAAAAAAATGCTTGATTCTTGATGATCTTGACATGATGATGGATCTTGAATTGCTGCAACAAATGATGAAGAATTTTTCCCTTGAATGCCTTATAAATTCTCTTGTAAACTCTCTTGATGCTCTTTTGAAGTCTTGGAATGCTTAAATCTTGATAGATTAGGTTGATATCATGAAGGCTTAGGTGAAATAATTATTTGAAACCTTGTTATTATGGGTTATCCATCCAATTTACCATTTATTAGATCCCAAAAGCCAACATTCATGAAATTTGAACTTAATACCCTGATTTCTCACTCAAAACCCTAAAAAGGGGCCAAATGGGACTTATACACCACTTGTGGCGTATAGGTACCATATGGATGGGACTCATACACCCAAGGTGGCGTATGGGTCCCACTAGGCCTTTTTAGGTAAAGGAAATGTCAGGGAGTTAGAAAATTAAGTTTATTTATTGATCTTGTCGAGATTTCGGTTGAAATAAGCGTAAAGACACATAATAAAGGGTCTTAGGGGCCTATTAATGATGATATGAAGGTTATAAATGCAAGAGGACCCAAAAATCATTGTGAAGGTGTAAATAAATAGACTTTACAACATTAAATTAAGGAAAAATTAGGTCTATATAGCTTAAAAGGGCCCTAAATCTCATGTGAATGTGTAAAAAAATTTACAACACTAGATGAGGGTAAGTGCACCAATCTGTGACACAATTTTGATGCCAAATTGCAAAGAAAACCCTTAATAGGCCATATTGCACTTGCCAAATTTGAAAAGTGCCACATTTGACGAGTGCCAAATGACTTGAATTTTGCAATGAGTGAACAAGTGTGAGTTCTCTTTCTTTAGGCAATGAATTTTGGAATGCATTTTTCTAAACTCTTTTATTTTCGCTTTCTCGTCCAAGGAAACTATATACATGAAATAAAAATTTAAGTATAAGTTTACATTTACATATGGACATTTAATTTCTTATACTTTAAGTTATATTACATGTATATAGGTAGGATGTTTGAGAGTGGTTTCGAATCTCTAGGAATTATAATGTGAATTCTAGTTTTTGGAAGATCTTAAAAATTTCAGTAATTTGCAATTCAAATTTTAGTAATCAGGAGATCAATTTTAGTAGTCAGCAAGTTGTATCAACTTTATCTCTCCTTCTCTCTACTCTCTATCTCTCCACTCCCCCCCTCTCTCTCTCCCTTTCTCTCTCTCTCTCTCCCCCCTCTCTCTCTCTCTCACACACACCCCTCTATCTCCTCCCTACGTCTACCTCCCCCCTCCCCTCTCTCTCTCTCTCTTTACCTACCTCTCCCTCCATCACTTTGTATCTCACTTATGTCTCCCTCCCTACCTATTTCCCTCTCTACTCTTTATCTCTCCTCTCCCTCCCTCTACTTACATCTCTCTCTCACTCTTTATCCCTCTCTTCCCCCACTTTCTCTCTAACTCTCTCCTCTCTATCTCATAATTCTCTCTCCCTCCCTCTCACTCTCCCCTCTCTATCTCACCACTCTCTCTATCTCTCTCTCTCTCTCACACAAACCTCTATCTCCCTCGCTAACACTCCCTCCCTCCATCCTTCCCTCTCTACTTCTCTCTATCTCTCCTCTCCCTCCCTCTCTCGACCTCACCCTCCCTCCACTTCTTTTTGTCTCTCCTCCAAATATCTCTCACTATTGTCCCTCCCTCCCTCCTCCTCTTTCTCTCTCAATCGATCTTTTTCTCTATCTCACCATTCTCTCTCTCACTCACACACACACACCTCTATCTCCCTACCTCTCCCTCCCCTCTGTACTCTTTATCTCTCCTCTTGCTTTCCCTCTTTATACATACCTCTCCCTCCATCATTGTCTCTTTCCATCCCTCTCTATCTCACTTATGCCTCCTTCCCTACCTCTTTCCCTCTCTACTCTCTATCTCTCCTCTCCCTTCCTCTACCTACCTCTCTTTGTCTCTCCATCCCTCTCTTTCTCTCTCACTCTCTCCTCTCTATCTCACCATTATCTCTATCTCTACCTATCACCCCCTCCTCTCTAAATCACCATTCCCTCTCTCCCAGTTTCCCTCCTTCCCTCTCACTCCCTCCTCTCTAAATCACCGTTCTCTCTCTATCCCACTTTCCCTCATTCCCTCTCTATGTCTCACTTATCCCTTTCTACCTCTCCCTCCCTCCAACTTCCCTCTCTCTCTTTATCTCTATTTATTATTCTCTCCTAACCTCTCTACTCTCTATCTCACCACTCCCTCCATATCACTCTCCCTCCTTCACTCTCTCCCTCCTATCCATCCATCCCTCTCTCCTTCCCTCTCTACTTACCTCTCACTCCACTACCTACCACTCTCTCCCTCACCCATCTTTCTCTCTTACTCTCTCCTTCCCTCTCTACTCTGTATCTCTCCCCCCTTCCCTCTCTAATCTATTTCTCTCTCTCCCCCTTCCTTTGTCCCCTCATTTTCTCTCCTCTCACTCTCTCTCCCTCTCACACACACTCACCTCTATCTCCTCCTTTCCTCTCCCACCATCCCTCCACTCTCCACTTCTCTCTATCTATCCTCTCTCTCTACATCTCCTTCCCTCTATATTTATCTTTATCTCCCCTCTCCCTCTCTTTACCCACTTCTCCCTCCATCACTCTATATCTCAACCGTGTCTCCTCTCTCTCTCTCTCTCTCACACACACACACATACCTCTATCTCCTCCCTACTTGTCCCTCCCTCCCCTCTCTAATTCTCTCTATCTCTCCTCTCTCTACATATCCTACCCTCTCTACCTATATTTATCTCCCCTATCCCTTTTTTTACCTACCTCTCCCTTCATCACTTTGTATCTCACCTACGTTCCCCTACCTACCTAGGGTTGAGGTATTAAGGGTCAAGGGTTGAGAATTGAGGGTTGAGGGTTTAATGTATAGGGTAGAG
>CM021104.1:66739537-66804520 GCA_007115665.2 Sequoiadendron giganteum | reverse complement strand
AGATGAGGGATGGAGGGATATTTAAGGAGATAGAGGTGAGATAGAGAGAAAGAAAGTAAAGAGGGGAGGGGGAGAGAGAGAGAGGTGATAGAGATAAGTAGAGGCGTAATGAGGAAGGTAGATAGATTGAGAGAGGGAAAGAGAGAGGGAGAGAAAAAGAGGTATATAGGGGTAGGATAGATAGAGATATGTAGAGTAAATTTTGGTGGAAGAGAGAGAGGATGGAGGGATAGGTAAAGATGGATAGTTGAGATAGATAGGAGAGAGATATAGGTAGAGAGAAGGTAAAGAGAGATAGAAAGAGGGGGAGGAGATAAAGAGGCTAAAGTAAAGGGATAAGGGCTAAAGTGGTCGGCAGTGGGGCTGTGTTATATGCGAGATCATCCTTCCGGCCTCGGTCCACTGTGTATGTGTCTGCTGTTTCCGTGGGCTCCGTTATCCTGTGTTCCTCTTTCCTGATTCCATGCCATCCTGGTGTGTGGCTATGTGTGTCCTTCCACTGCTCATCCTGTATTTTTCCGTAAGACTCATGTGGGTCTTGGTCCTTATTTTTGTGTTTTCCGGCTCATGTGTGTCTCGTGTCATTCTGCTTGGTCCGTGTGTCCTGTGCCTCTTTCGTGTGTGTTCGGCATTTTCCTCCGTTGGTTGTGTGGTCCTTCCTGGTTGTGTTCCTTCTGGTCTGGGTCGGTCTGGTCATCCGGCCTCCTTGGCTGTCCGTTGTGTCTGTGGGTCTCAGTTGGTGTCCTGTGCCTGCGTTGTCCTGTGTTCTGGTCCTGTGCTGTCTGTGTGCTGTGTGTGGCTCTGTGTCTGTGTGTCTGTGTTAATCTGTGTCTCGTGTCTCTTTCCTCTCCGTCTCCTTTCCTCGTGTCTCCTCCTTGTCTCCTCTCCTGTCTCTCAGTGTCAGTGTCTTGTCTCGTGTCTCCTGTCTCTCTCTCGTCTCTCCTCACTCTCCACTCACCTTTCCTCCTCTCCATGTCCTTTCCTCCTCTCCTCCTCTCCTGTCTCCTGCCTGTCTTGGTCTCGTCTCCTCTCGGCTGTCTCCTTCTCTCTCTGTCTCTGATCTCATCTCATCTCCCTCTCCTCTTCTCCCCGTTCTCTCCTCTCCCGGTCTCCTCTCCTCTCCCGGTCTCCCTCTCCCTCTCCTCTCTCCTCTCCTTTCTCCTCTCCCTCTCCTATCTACCTCCTCTCCTCCTTTATCTCCTACTCTCTCTCTCCCCTCTCTCCCTCTCCTCTCCCTCTCCTCTCCACTCTCCTCTCCCACTCTCCCTCTCCACTCTCCCTCTCCACTCCTCCCTCTGCCTCTCCTCTCCCTCTCCCTCTCCCTCTCTCTCTCTCCCTCCCTCTCCCACTCTCCCTCTCCCTCTCCCTCTCCCTTTGGTCTATGTGTGTACAAATCGGATATCTGATTTGAATCGGATATCCGATTTGTGAAACTTCATCGTGTAGAGATGAAATCTTACCATTGCAGAACATGTTTTACAAATCAGATATTTAATTATATCGGATATTGGATTTGTGGGCCATATAAAAACCCCACGTGGGCCATTTTTGTGTATTCCAATGGGCCCTGCATTCTGTTTGCAACACTTTGTAGGCGACAAATGCGCTGTTTCAGAAAGGAAGAGACAAAGATAAACTTTTTGGATCATCTTGTACTCAAATTTGTCATACATAATAATTTTTTAGCATCTTTTATTTGGTATAATGGGGAGCAGCAGTCGTCGGAAGCAAAAACGTAAGAGAAAGGTGACAAAAGAAAAAATTGAAGGATATAGACAAAGAGATAAAGAAGGTCACAGGAAGAAAAGATAAGGTATGTTAAATATTGGCGAACCTGAGCCCTATGGTCTTTCAAGTGAAGAGGAAATTGAATATTTTCAAGGTGAAAATGTAGAACATGATATTGAAATTGGGAATGAAAATGTTCAAGGTGAAAATGTTGGAATTGAAGATGTTGAACATGATATTGAAATTGGGAATGAAAATATTGAAATTTTCAAGGTGAAAATGTTGGAATTGAAGATGTTGAACATGATATTGAAATTGGGAATGAAAATATTGAAATTGATAATGAAAATGTTGGAATTGAAGATGTTGAACATGATATTGAAATTGGGAATGAAAATATTGAAATTGATAATGAAAATGTTGGAATTGAATTTTAATTGAACTCTAAAATTGAAATCTTGATTACCTGAAATATACGTCTCTTCAAAGGGTCAGGAGTCCTAGAATATACCAAATCAACTTTTGAAATGCTAATCTATATATGTGAACAAAAACATAAAATTGATCCAAGTTAGCATACAATTATTGGTAATAGGAACTTATTTACAAAACACAAAATAAAATAAGCACATACCTCTTTAGGTTGATCTTTTTCTTTATCTCCTTCAGGTGTTTCGACACCTCCTCCTTGAGGTGTTTCAAGACCTACTCTTTGAGGTGTTCCAATAACTACTCCTTTAGGCGGTGTGTCCCTTGTCATCATATCTGTATAGCTCACAATTTCCTGTACATAAAATTGACAAGTACATATGAAACTACCAATCTATGTTGACGTATGTATAATCAATATAAGATCTTAATTTTTTTAATTCAATCCAATTTGAGTTCAATTACCTTCCCCTTATCTAGATTTGTGCCTCCATAGTCTGGACGATGTTGCACCTCACTCGCACTAGGTATTTCTTACAAGAGGAAAACAAGATAAACATATAAGTTATTATATAATTTCATTAATGACAATTCAAATGACAAGCAAGTATATAATATAAAATGTAAACGAGTGAGTGCAAAAATATATACTGTGTGTGTGTCCAAGCCAAATGAAATGGCCCTAAGGGTGCTATCAGTCACCCGTGTGAGATCCTCCTCAGACATCAACTGTTAAATAGAACATGTAAATAAATATTAGTACTTGATACTATCTCTTATTAATATTCATTTAAAAAAAAATGCAAGTTATGAAATTACAACTTAAATCTTACCTGTGTCACTATTCTAGCATCTCCCTCTCTAGCAGGAGAGGACTCTGTAGGGTGCGCTCCACTCCCTTGCGATTGATCTATAATGTCCACATCATGGAGGTCATAATCAGAAGTGTCCAAGGGATGCTGAATGGGCTGTACAAGAGGACCCAATTATATTTGGCAGCACATAGTGCAAGTATGTGACACACAAATATGTGGACCTGAGGAGGATGATGCAACAACACTTGAGCCTTTGCCAACATCACCAAAATGTGGCTGAGCTACTGTAGAAGCATGCGAAACCAAATGACCACTCAAAGAGTGAATAGCCTGAATAGTTTGTGTGGATGCATCCTGGATAATCTCTGGATGATCTATTGGAGGTGGCGGAGGAAGGGGAGGAAGGGGAAAATTTGGGCGTGAGACTACTCTAATTGCCCCTAGTCTATCCTGGGGCATACCTCCACCGACGCCTTGGAAGGGTTTAATGTCAAAGTAATTGACATGATGCCCTAACACAAACTCAACATATAATTTTTTAATAAAGTAAAATGGTATGTCGGAATTATTGTTCGGTGGTTTATCAAAAACCATACACCAACGATCCCAAAATTTAGCTACAATGTCCCTATGCATGCACCATTTTATGGAAAGTTTTGTTTTATTAACATTCACTAGAAAACCAGTGTGGGGGTCAATGAATAAAGAGGTTGTTTGGAGATCTTTCACATCATTGTAAGACAATCCACATCGATAATATTCCCTTATGTCTTCTCGCCACGAATAAAAGGAATTATGTTGGGTGGAGAGGGTTTCTATATTTTTAATTATTTCCTTCAATGTTTTTGTCATATCTCCCAATCGAGGCATTGTCTGATAAATTTCACAAATGCCCCTCAATTGCCTCGATTTTTCACCAATTAAGTCTTCAATTGGTGGCTGCGGAGGTGGTGGAGCATTTGGCCACAGAGGTGGTGGAGCGTTTGGCATTTGTGGATTTTCATTCGCAACCATAATACCTGATTAAAGTTAAAAAATAATTAAACTAATTGAATTTACACAATATAAATGAAATTATTGTAAAAAAACCCTAGTTTTTAATTTAAAAAAAAAACCATACTTTTTCACAAAAATCAATAACAAACTCTTATTTTTGATAAAAATACATCAACACTAATTTTTAATCAAGATCCATTTCAAAACATTAAGTTTTAATAAAAAATCAATGTAAACTCTAGTTTTTAAAAAAAATCAATAGAAAACCCTATTTTTGAATTTTTTTTAATAAAACCTACTTAAACTTAAGAGAATCTACATGAAAAATCGATTACAAGATTGAAAAAAACCAAATATATACCTTTGAAATTGGATATATGATCAAAGCAGATATCGGATTTGAGTTTTTCCTTTTGCGCCCGCGTCAAACTATGAGAAATGAAGTTAAAGAGTCGGCTGTTTTTTTATATACAGTTTCTAGAAATTGGATATCCGATTTGGATCGGATATCCAATTTCTGGAAACTAGGTTTGGTTTTTGGTTCGGGTAAATGTACTAACACCCGAACCTAGAAAATTCAACTCGACATTTCCGCATTTTTGAGCCGATCCAAAACGTGATTTTTTCTCATTGCCACTTTTTGGCCCATCATGATCCTGTACATACCCATGAGGCAAGGAGGGAGAGAGAAATAGGTATAGATGGACAACTAGGTAGAGAGAAGTAGATATGAAAGGATAGATATAGGGAGAGGTAGGGATGGAGAGAGAGGTGAGACAAAAATAGAGAGAGGTCTAGGTAGATAGAGGGAGGAGGAGATAAAGAGAAGTATAGAGGGAAGGAGAGAGGGAGGAAGAGGTAGGGATGGAGAGAGAGAGAGAGGTGAGAGAGATAAGAGATAGGAGGGAGGGATAGGTAGGGAGAGAGGGGTGAGATAGAGAGAAAGAGAGTAGAGAGGGAAAGGGAAAGAGAGAAGTGAGATAGGTGATAGAGATGTGTGATGGAGCTTAAAATTAGAGAGATAAGGAGTAAGGTGGAGAGATTGAGAGGGAAGGAGGGGGGAGAGAGAAAGATGTATAAAGGGATAGGTTAGATAGCGAGAAGTAGAGAGAAAAGGTGGGTGAAAGGAAGAGAGAGGGAGAGAGAGAGGGGGAGAAAGAGAGGTGAGATAGAGAGAAGTAGAAAGGGAAGGAGAGAGAGAGGGAGATAGAGAAAATTAGAGAGGGAGGGAGGAAAGGAGAGAGAAGTGAGATAAAGAGAACTAGAGAGGGAAGGAGAGAGAGAATGGCAAGATAGAGAGTAGAGCGGGGAGGAGAGAGCGAGGGAAGCAAAGAGAGAGAGAAAGAGAGGAGAGGGAGGGAGGGATATGTAGGTATAGAGAGTAGAGAGAGATATATAGAGATAAAAGGAGAGGTATGAGAGATAGAAAAATGTAGAGAGGGAAGGAGGGAGGGAGATAGGTATTGGAGAGGGAAGGAGAGAGAGATGGACATGTAGAGACATAACTCTCGAGCTCAAGGAAGATATTGTTAGATAAAGGGATGGAGATAGTGAGAGAGAGAGAGGTCTAGAGAATAAGAGGAAAATGAGTGAGATAGAGAGAGAAAGATGAAATTTGACCTCATGAGTACTAAAATTTGACCTCCTGATTACTGAAATTTGACATGTTGATTACTAAAATTTGACTAAGTCTGAATTTTTTAAGATCTTCCAAAAACTAGAATTTGCATTATAACTCTTAGAGATCTGAAACCACTCTCAAACATCCTACCTATATATGCATGAAATATAACTTAAAGTATAAGAAATTAAATGTCCATATGTAAATGTCAACTTATACTTAAATGTTTATTTCATGTACATAGTTTCCCTGACAAACAAAGAGAAAATCTAGTTATGTGCAAAGCAGGCCATTGGTGCTCACCAAATGACTCATCACATTTGGCACTCGCCAAATGGCCTGCTTTGGATGTGTTAATTAACAGGATTTGCCAAATTTTCTTATATTTTTGTCCATGCTCCCCATCTCATTTGCACGTCTTTCAATGTAAGTTTATAAAAAAATCGTGATAGCGTTAATCTCTCTCTTAGCTATCTAAATATATACTTATTTTTTTTATTTTGATTTAGTTAAGGTTTTGATCCATGGATTCTATTGTAAATGCCTTTGTTTTTGGTCATAAACCAACATGTGCTAGGTTTAGGATAGATTTTTACACGTTCATCGAAACGTGAATTTTTTTATTTTTTTTTGAAACTACACTCCGTTCTACACATGATGAAAAAAAAATTCAATTTTTGATTAGTTTGCACAAAATTTGGGGGGGAGCACACTCAAATTTCAACTTTTCAAGATGTGTCCACTTTGAAAATTCATAAAATATTATATATTCATTAAAAAAATTATCCGAAAGAGGATGATAAACTAAATGGTGTTAGCTAATTTCTCATGTTGGGATTTTTGAAATTCTAAAAAAAAGTTAACCAAAAAGGGGGGAGCCCTTAGGCGCTATGCTATTTTTTTTATAAAAACAAGACCTATTTTGGTCCCCCCCCTTTTTGAGACCCTTAATCTTCATTAATTTCAGAAAACAATAGTATCTTAGAAACTAGACTCAGAGCACTTCAACTTTTGTTCTTGCCGCATCTTGAAATTTTGAGCGTAACTATCTTCATTTTCTCGTGCAAATCAGATTTTGTTGATTTCAAAAAAAAAAAGTGGCATCTTAAGAGCCAAAATTGTGTCACAGATTGGTTCACTTATCCATGAACGCAACATTAGGTATAATTTAATGTTAATAATTCTCAAATTAAGTAAGGAAAAGGGATACTTTTTTTGTTACCACAATGCCATACTAGCTTTTTTCCTTCTGTGCTCTTTGTGATTGCATGGACACAACATAATGTGATCCCTCGTATTATGCTTCTTGGTGTGTATTTATATTTGTGAGATTTATTTGGATGATCCTTGTTACTTCATTGGTGCATGGATACAAAGGAAGTGTTCATCTGTCATGACATTCTTCTATTTGTTATAAACATTGTCTTTTCATTTTTTCATTTTTAAGATGATACAAGGGATTGAGAAATTTAGTTCTCTTCCATGTTGACCCAAATTTTTTTCTTTATTTCCACTCTCTATGTGTTATTCATCCTTTATATTCACTGTTCCATGAAGTATTTAGGGAATGATGATGGTTCAAAGCTCTATTATATCACTATAGCAAAGACATATATTGATGCCCAATCTATGGATCCCTTATGTGTTATCACGTTGGATTTCATATGGGGGAAACCTCCTTTTTCATCATGTAGCTTTATTTGGAAACATATGTTTGGCATAGGTCTTTCCAAATAAGCTCTCATTTCCCCTTTATCAACTAGAATTTATCATTTTCTACTTTAAAGTAATTGCTCACAGCATGGTGTTTAGCAATTCCTTTAAAGTGGGGGCATACATTGGCATTATTTCATGTTGTCTTTGACATTTTTTATTGAAGCCAACATTTTGTGAAACATGATGAATTATATGCTTGATATATGCACTTCTCATGCCCTAATAAATTATTTTCTAGTGTTCCCATCTTTAATCTTCATTTCTTGCTTCACTTTGTTCATAGAGTTTGAACTTAGTGTAGCGTTGGAACAACATCTTGATCATGTTGGGGTACCTTATCAAAATTATTAGGGAGTATACATTTTAGTATGGTTGATGTATGGAAGGCTTGTAGACCTTGCGTGACTTTTCCATCCGCCACCTGTTTGCTATTGGTACACACCTTTTAGACCCAGTGTGTGTTTCTCATGGTTTCCTTGGGGACTCACCTAGAGTATACTAGACTGCACTAGCCCTTGTGAGCGTATTTTATGGATATGGCATAATACACCTTTCTAGTCCATCTCTCTTTGCATTAGATTTAACATTGCATGCTTGTGTATCTTGTATTGCTACATATATCTTACACATCGTGTGTGTCCCTTTGTCCTTATGTTGGTTTTTCATGAGATCTTGGGGGCTTGATCACCCTCTTTTGATCTTTTTCATCCTATCTTTGTAACATTTGTACACTTGGACCTCTCTTGATGCGTATTTGTCTAGAATCTAGAGTGATTTTGAACATAAGCTCATAATCTCACTAAAGTGGGGGCTAAATGTAGTGTAGGAAATTGTATACCTTAACAATTTTACATTATGTCTGGGTCCCTTAATTAATAGGACTTAAGTAAGCTACTAATTTTCCAAATTATGTATTACAAAGCCTTATTTTTCCTGTTTCTTGAAAGGGGAACCTATATTTAATTAATGCAAACAATATTTTAATCACCCTGAAATAAATGTGTATTGGACTTTTGGTCCATAACCCATTCACCCAAGGGCAAATGGGTCCTCCTTAGGTCCTAGGTCCCAAATTTTAATATGTTTTTAGTGGTATTTAAATGATTCAAATTTCATATGCAAATGTTGGCTTTTCAAATCTATTTTTTGGGAAATTAGATAACACCTATAAATACATAATTTTTTTATCAATTCAAAATGAACACACATGATTCAAATTTCATATGGGTAAACATTATTGTCAAGATCATTCAAGAGAAGGTTTTTTAGTCAATTGTTGCAATATTCAAGATCCTATCATCATGTTCAGGCTTATGAGTGTGCATGCCATTTTGTGAAGGCTAATATGCGTTGTTGATCCTAACCATCCAAGCATTCAAGTATCCAACAAATCAAGTAAAGAAATATTTGATTCCTTGGAGTGATGTGTTTGACTTTAGTCCTCTAAGGGAAGTTATTAAAGGTTTGGTGAGTTGTAAAAATAAATATTCTATTCATCTTTCGTTCCATTTATCAATTGTCATTATTTGTCTATCAAGGTTTAATTACCAAACATGGGGTTTGACTAAGGAAAACCCCCATTCACAACAAACAATTGATTTTTCCCCTTTCTATATGCAGATTTATAGGTGAAAGAATGAATGAAAAGATCTCAAGGAGCAATTCTGAATTGTTGTCAAAGTTGTCATCATTATTGTCAAGCCACAAAAACTCAATTGTAGATCTTATTTTCGGATTTCCGACATCAGGACTTGTACAAAACAAAAGCTAAGATCCATTACCTAAGGACTACCAAAACCGATTTTAGATGCCTTGTCCAGGACCGATTCACCCTAGGGTGAACCTACCAAGGTTCTATAGTGCTCAAAACATAATTTTTATGCTAGGTACATGTGTCCAGACCCTTCTCAGGTCTTCCTACAAACTATCAATTTAATTTTTGTAGCTTCGATATCTCACATTTTATATTCTAGGTCATATAGTTTCACTAGTTTAGTTGTATCAAATTATTTTCAATTAATTCCAAATCCTATTGTCCTAAAGAGATCAATTGATTCAGGTCTGATTGGCTCACCTTAAGGTTGAAAGTCAATCCCTACAAATTGCAATCCTCTAGTTTCAATAAAACTTGGGAAAAAGGGACACCATTAGTTCCTAAGTTTTTTGTATGAAGGACCTAGGTAACCCCATTTTGGATCTCTCCCTTTTTCCCAATATTCCAGTGAGTAATTGATTGTGAATCATATGTTCACATGCCTAAGGAGATATGTTCATTTGAATATTCTCCGAACGACCTTAAATCCATACAACATCTTCAATATAACCTTCCAAAATCTTATAAAAATTAAGATAAAATAACCTATTTAAGAGGGATCATGCATTTTACAATTTGACTTCTTTTGTTATAAAAATTCCTTGATTCTTTCTCTCATAGTGCCAAGATCATACTTTAATACCTCTTGTAATGAAATAACATACATAGGAGAAGAATACAATGGAAAATATGCTACTAATGCCTTATAATACTTGAGAATAATAAACCAATTTAAGGGGAGAAATGTTCAAATATCTGCAAAAAAAACATAATTTGTAATATGATGATAATAAACTAGAATAACAAGCTCCTATAATTATGTCATGGTTGGAACCCAAACCAACTTAAATACATAAATACAACATCTATGATGAATTGATTACCTAAATATGACTAAATAAATGATTGTCTAACTTAATTAAGAGTTTAAAGGTAGCCACAATTTTACTACACATATCCCTATGCACTGTATAGGATTAAGTGTGTCCCACTTATTTGGATGAATACACAAGTAAATTTATAGAAACTTAGAAGCACTTACACACACAACATCAAAGTTAGGAAAGTTATATAGTAATAGAAATCATGAAGTTTAATAGGAAGTAATTACTACACCTTTTATAACTACACATAAATGTTAACTAGCATTCAAAGCCCCTCGAGATTAGTCCTTAAAGGTATGCATGGTCCACCTTGTTCTAGATATTATATTTTAATTGTAGGTGTAGATTGTAGGATTGTATGGAACATCACCACAATCATATCAAATACTAGCATAAAAGAGGATGAGACCACAACCAAAAAAAATACTATAGTACTAGATCAAATAGGACTACATAGATTATTTCACCTAACATAGAAATTGTGGACATAGAAGACATAAGCATAAGCTATATCCCTAGTTCCTACTCTAGTTTCAAATAGAGAATCAAGACATCATCAAAAACCAAAATGACTAAATCATTTTGAAACCTCTTCTTGTTGTTTCCATTTCTATGAGCAACCTCTCCTAAAGTTTTAGAATCTGAAACATATTTTTATATCCTCTAATGTTTTGATTTAGATTCTAAATTCCAATGAAAATTCTAACTTTAATCGATCACACTTCTTAATTAGAAATATATCACTTTATGAATTTTAAATTAACACGAATTGAACTTAGTTAAAAATTTTATGTCAATCAAATTGAATTTTAAAATAATATTATTATATATTTTGTTCAATTTAATACCTTCCATTGAATGTTATTTCAACCATGATTACATGATGGATGATGATTTTCCTCTATATAACTATTGTCTAAATCTATTTTATTTAATAGAAAAAATTAAAATCTTAAAGACAAAAGCACAGCCAAATTAACTTTTTTAAAAATATCTCTTATTTTATTTAATATTTTAGAAACCATCACCGCATATTTTCTTCCACTTACCTATCCCATAACTAATTTTTTCTTTACACTAATAATTTTTCAATTTTTTAAATAGAACCATAATACTCAAAACGAGAATCAAATTTATTAGATATTTTATTTTTTTGCCAAATCAAATTTTGTTTTCAATCAGATACAATTATGGTTTCAACTTGAAAATATTCTATTCCATTATAATTACTGGAAGTAAAAGGGGAAAAGTTTTGAAGTAAATTCTGCTTTAATTTAAGCGTTGACAAGAAATGCTTCTGCCTGGTAAAAATTGTTTTTAAATTTATATTGTAAGATCTTTCTACTCTTTCTAAGTAAATAAGATTTTTGTCTAACGAGGACTCCGTGAAACTATAAATTAAAAGCATTTCATATCAAATGCTAAGACAGCATTTCTGTTGAGACGAGCTAGCAGATTAGCTATTATTCATTTATATTTCCCCTGTTTTCTGTAAGAAAAACACTTTCTTTAGAATTTCAATTTTCTTTTCAAGTGCCCCCAAAATGGGCGATCCTGGCTTCGTTCCTGGATTTATTAGTTGTGCCATTCAATTGGCTGGAGATCGGATCATTCATCACATCAAAGTTGCCATCCGATGCAGGAAAGAGCTGGATGCCCTCAAAGTTCTGCTTCCCAGAATTCAGGCAATGAATTTGGAATTGCAGGAGTATCGATAGGCTTTGAACTCTCGCAAAGTGAGTACATCCCCTCACCATCCTTTGCCCTCCACTGTCAACAGCTGGTTGAATGACTTGAATGCTCTTCTGGAGGAAGCATCTGATTTGGCCCAGCACTGCACTGTACCCTCAAACTCTCATCTCTTTTCTCGTTACAGATTGAGCAGAAAGATCAGGCAACTCGCTGCAAATGTGGAAAAACATTTAGCCTCTACACCTTCCATTGCTTTTCTGCAACAACTGCAGCAGCATGTGGCCAATCAGCAAGTACTTGAGCAGATTAAAGAGAGGGTGAATTCTCTTAATCTGATACTTCAGCAGTTGCCAGTACACCTGGAGATCTCTTTCCATCCACTTCTTCAGCCACTTCCAACAAGAAGTATATTGAGGAGGCGCTCATTGTAGGACAAGATTCTGCATCATACAGACTTGTGGAGCTCATTCATTCACAGCAGCACAAAATTGTGTCTCGTTTGGGCGTAGTTGGGAAAGGTGGGGCCGGTAAGACTCTACTACTCAAACGAGTCTCCAACAGTGACCAGGTACAGAGTCTCTTTTGCAATGACTTGTTGCTTTGGCTTACTCTTTCAAAAAATCCATCGTTCAGTGCTCTCAGAAATGATCTTTTCAGACAAATAGCTCTTAAAGTAAATGAAAGATTGGACAGTAGAGAGGAAGAACATGTTAAAACTTGGTTGAATGAAAGTATGAGAAAACACAAGTTTGCCCTGGTTCTAGATGATGTTTGGGAAACAAGTGCAACCTCGTTGTTAGAGGAGCTGTGTGTCCCTCACTCTCCATACCACAACTCGAACATCATCATTGCCACTTCCAGAAGTAAGAGTGTGCTCTCACAGTTGGGTGTTCCACCCCCATCAATCATCCAAATGCAAGAATTGACTGAGGATGACAGCTGGAGATTGTTTTCTTCCCATGCTTTTCCACACAACGATGGAGTTTTGCCTACGAGCATCGACCAGGAAATAGCAAGGCGTGTATGCAACGAGTGCGGGGGCCTTCCGTTAGCCCTCAAAGTAATTGGGCAGGCAATGTCAGGCATCAGTCGCTCAAATGAATGGGAATTGGCAGTCAAGAGGTTGCAGAATGATGATACACACTCACTTTACGGCAGGTTGAGACTAAGCTACGATGCTTTGGCCGACGTGGCTGGCTATGGCATTTCCTTGCAGTTGTGCTTCCTCTGCCTCGCTGTTTACCCAGAAGACAATATCATATCTTATCCATCTGCCATAGCCTACTGGATTGGAGAAGGGTTGATAACCGGGCAGGATCCTGGCCAAATTGGAGAGATGTACGTCAATTTGCTAGCTGACAGATGCCTTATTGAACCAATCAAGAAGAATTACGAGGCACGGGTGCTCTGTTTCAGGGTGCATGACGTTTTGCGCGATTTAGCACATCAAATCGCTGCAAAGGAAGAAAAATGCTTCTTTCAGGCAGGCAGAGGTTTATCTGAGTTTCCATCGCATGACTGTTCCGGGTACGTCAGAATTTCACTGATGGACAACAGTTTGACTAGCATTCCAAAGGCATTCAGAGCTCCCTATATCCGCTCCTTGCTGCTCTCTAATAATCCTTTGACAGAAATTCCAAAAGAGGTGATTGGAAGTATGACGGCTCTCAGACTCCTGGATTTGTCCCAGACTGCTCTCCTGTCGCTGCCAAAAAGCATGGGATGTTTGAAGCATTTAGTTTGCCTCAGGTTACGCTATCTGCCGATCAAGAGACTGCCCAATTCTGTCGTTGTTCTCAGAAACCTTCAAATATTAGATCTTGCAGGATCTGATATTAATGAACTCCCGGCCGGCATTTCTAAGTTGACTTCCCTAAAAATTTTAGACGTTAGTTTCTGTGAACATCTGCAGTGCATACCTTATGGTCTCTCACTCCTCACGTATTTTGAGTACCTGAATGCAAGTAATTCTCCGAATATAGGGTGGAATAAGTGCAGAAGAGATCGGCTCTCAATTACTGATTTGGGCGCCCTTAACCAACTCAAAAGGTTGGGATTTACAAACAATAGTGAAATAATTCCAGAAGGAGTGCTGGGAATGATGAAGCAGATGGGGTATCTTCATTTGCACCTCACAGGTATGGAAAGCCTACCCAATGACATGACTGCCATGTCGAAATTGAGGGAAATCGTTCTTACATGTCCTCATCTACTCCAAATAGAAAATTCATTTTGTGAATTTCAACATCTGAGCTACATTAAGTTGATCCAGTGTGTCATGCTGAAGCAACTACCTGCCTTGCACAAACTACCGAGTCTAAAGCACCTAGACATAGTTAATTGCCCCACCATAGAGAAGTTCCCAGAAGAATTTGGCAAGGGGGGAGGATTTCCTAAGCTTGAGATATTTTCAGTGGTGGGGTTGGAGAAGCTAGAGCAGCTGCCAATAGTAGAAGAGGGAGCACTGCCTTCACTCAAACAATTAACAATAATGAAGTGTGAGGCATTGCAGAGGTTACCACAGTGTTATTGGAATTTGAAGAGTGTAGAAAAGATCAGTGTATATGGTTGCTCAAAGGTTCAACTTGTCATGGCAGAGGAAGAAAACTTTATCACGACAAAGGCCAAAGTGCAAACGATAAGGGTATCCACCACAGAAACTCATGCATTAGAAGAACGGTACTTCGATATCCGTCGCGGGGGTGGACATTTTTATTATGGCGAATTTTGGTGTCACGAGATATTTCGGTTTTTGGAATTTACTTTGAGTTTTATCATTCAAAGAAATAGTATATAAATAAATACTATTATATAGCATTTCGACTAGAATTTTTTTTTTTTTATGGAGGTCATTCACAAATTTTTTTTTGCTATCCGATACGGGAGCAGAGCTTTTTTGGGCTGAACCTCTTCGGCTAAGGGCTAAGGACTGAGGGGTATCCATTCCGCCAAATTCGCCCGGGGCACGATCTCGACCTCATCCCTTTTTCGGTGTCGGAGCCTTTGCACTTAGCAAGACTTGATCTGTGGTGGCCTCATTTAGAACCTTTCAACTTCACCAGTAGACCAAGGGCCCATTGACTCGACTAGAAAATTTTAATATTATGTTCGAGTTAATTCCTGCTTAGGAATAATATGTGTAATTTGTTTATGTTATATTGTTGTATTATATTACTTTTGTATATATTTATTAGGGAGTAATTTGTTTATTTTAAGTTGTTGTGTATAGAAAGCAATTTTTATTTTTTATATTTGTTGGTAAATTTTATTTACATGTAATGTTGGTTCTTTTTAAATATCATTTAATTTTTGGGTAAAAGAAAAAAATGATCAATAAAACTACGATAATTATTTATCAGGTTTTCAGTGTGGATGAGGTGTAAAATTGGTATTGATTGTTTGGACATTAAAGTATGTGATGTTTAAGTAGAGTGCATTATGTTAGTTAGGATGATCCCACCTCTTTAGGTGTCTTTCAACATCAACTACACTATATAGCTCGGATTTTTGTGTAGTCTATACCATACAATGTAGTCTAATATATACTACTCAAATTTTATTTCTAACATATGTATGACGATTTTAAAATTTAATTGCTATCTTGTCAATTTGTACACCAAAAACCTTGAATTGAGTGATTAAGGACATCTAAGTATAGATAATCCTATGTCATTAAGAAAACACTTGGGAATGATTTAGAAATGAGAAGTCACAAGATAAAATTTAAAAAATTAAATTATAAAATGCTTTAAAGTATCATCTCTACATTATTTGACATCACCTTCTTGCATTTCTTGTGTGGTGTGCCTAGGAAATTGTACAACCTTTTATAGGCTTGACTCACAACTAAAAGATTAAATAAATGTATTCACGATAATGTATTATGATTCCAATCATTGCTTGCTAAGATGAATTATCAATCACATGATAACAAATTATAGGGATTATTCATCAATGGTTTTCTTCCTTCAATGTAAAGGATTTAAATAATTTGACTATAATCATTATACATTATTTTTTGATCTATGTGTTTATTTGAATGATCATGGATTAAATATTTTAGATGCTAACATTTATCATCATATAATTCATCGAGATACTAGATACTTCATCTTCACAACTTATTAAGTTTCAATTGAAAAATAGTTTCAAATGTTATTGAACTCTCACATGAAAGTACACCTCATTGAACATAGACTTGACATTCCAATGACACAATAGAAATAATCTCAAGGTGTGCCACCTTTCAATTGAGGTTACATCTCTAAAGAAGGTAAGATTCCTCTTGTAAACTAGGTGCAAATATATTGGTCCATCCCAACATATGGAATCGTATCACTAGTCCTTTTTACCATCTCATAGAGGAAACGAGAGAGAAAAATGCATAAAAGAGGGAAAGAGAGGTGATACACCAAAAATAGGGTTATTTTTCCCTACTTGTGATTGCACAATGTATCAATGGAAATAGTCAGAAGGAATTGCATAGTTATCTACTCTATCAATTTACAAGGGTACATATGGAGGTTAGGGTTTAACAAGGCACAAGAAGGAAATAAAATATTCACAATCAACACTTGAAAACATAATTAACATAACATATAGACATTGAAGATGATAAAAATACACTTAGAAATGAAGACAAGAGAGATCTACACAATATATCCAAAGGAGAGAAGAGTTGAAATGATAACTTTTATTAATATAAATGCATAAGTTTGTTTATAGTTGGCATAGAACTACAATGTCCATTAGAAAAATTGAGAAGCATTACAATGAGAACAAAAGTGCCTTAAATCATCTATAAGTTTTAGGGGTGTTACAGATCTTGTGACTAGATAGAAAACCCTAACCGAAAATCCCACAAATCAAATACATATATGTGGACCTCAAATTTTGAGCTGAAAGCACTTGACATCATAGACATGCTTCCACATTAATGAATCCATGAATGAACAGTAGAAACCCCAAAAAATCCATTAAAAATCATGGCTAGAGATGGCCCTCTGACAAAAAGGTAGTTTGTAAACGATCAATGAGGCATAGTCACCATTTTTTAACCTGTGCAGCTAGTAAAAAATACACTCAAAATCACTCGTGTAGCCTTAAGAATTAGATCTCGTAGAAAATAGTTACTTTTTCGTTACTACTTGGTTACACAAATCAAGAGAATTCCACATTCATTCTTCAAGTTTAAATATGGGTTTTGGTCTTGAGAAGCATGAGTAAAATCGATGATTCTCAATGTCTTCATCAAGTTTGAAATTTTATGATTTAGAAGTTGATGTGATTTGATAAATAAAACCAATGAGGTCAATCCATGTCATCCGCATGGGCCCATGAAATAGAGATCTTTGGAAAGGTGAGATACGTCAACTCCTAGGCTACGTGTCATTCTTCTACAAGTTTGTAGCTTGAATTGGGCCCCACGGGTGTGCAGAACCAAAAGAAAATAAGGCCGCGTGTCACATTTCCACTAGTCTACAACCAATAATGAGGATTTCCTTATCAGACTTGTCGACGCATGGAACCAAATGAAATGTTTCTAGATGTCATCGTTTCCATGAGTCTGCAACTATCACGTCCTTCCACAACTAAGAGCTTGCAAAAGTGTAAAACCCAATAGAAACTTACCGCCTAATGAAGAAAGGGCCCCACAAAAAGGTAATATGTGTGGAAAACTTACGTTATTTAATTTTCACATGCATAAAAGGTTGTAATAGTTGCCAAGGATATGCAGGGTCGGTAAGCATATGAATAAAAGGGAAATCAAATACAACTTAAGATACCAAGAACTTGGCCAACAAGTCAACACAAAAATAGGAATAAAGAAGAAAGGACTGGCTAGGGTTTAGGTTTTTTTGTACAACTCTAGTGTATTTTTTCTTGCACCCTTACAAAAAAGATAACACTTTACAAATTTTAAGGCTTGGAACAAGCAAATAGCTAGAATTTTAGCCATCTTTTTTGAGAATAATTAAATAGGTATTTGACCAAAGCTTGGCAAAGGAATATTACAACTACTAGAGGCATATTGGAGCATGAAAAACTCATTAAGATAACTTAGAACAATCATTATTGATGGTAAATAAAGGGGGAGCCACAAAGTGACAATATTTTGGTGATTCTCTATGAGATAATTGCCTACTAATCATGGAATCCACTTGCCTTATTAGTCCATTGGGCACAGAGTCATAAGGGGAAATTGCAACAACTAGTCTTCCTAAAAAATAAGCATGACAAAATAACATGTGTAGGCTTGCACTTGGAGGAAAGAATAGAACACTTAGATGATACATTCCCTTAAGGAGATATTAGAGTGCTTTTTGGAAAAATAATAGCTAAGCTAATATATACATGACTTCTCAAAATCCCTTAGAAATAAGGATTGAGATGAATTCCATTAATTGGAATTGGAAGAGCCTCACCATCATGGTTGGAGATATAAATTGCATTGGCCTCCTTACAACTAGTGATGACATACAGACCACTTTGATTGACATCAAATTTGGTATGTATTTTATCTTTGGCTCTGTCTACATTTATTTCAGCACCAAGTTTCCCTCCTAGTTTAATTTGTGGATAGATTTCTTATAAAAAATTCTCTTTACTTGTGCTTGGTGAGTCTCAAGAAAATGCATAGCCTTGTTCTTGGTCTCTTCTAACTCCTTTAGCTTAGCCAACCTCACTATCATGGCATAAATTTATGCTAATTCTAGCTATTGTGCTAACTCAAGAGAAGGTTGTATACACCTAAAAATGGTCTGGACAAACTAATTAATTAAATATGAATTATTTGATTAATTAACATTTTATTCTTCTATTATTAAATAAATAGAAATATTTATTTATATAGTTTCACCTTTTATTTCTTCTATCTTTATTACATTATTTCTTCTTAATTAAATAAACAAATTTATTTAATTATCATTATTAAATTTTTCTATTATCTTAATCACATCATCAGCTAAATTATCTTAATCACATCATCAGCTAAATTAAATAAACAAATTTTCGACTTTGTTTTATTTAATTATCACACTTCCTCCATATTTATTTAATTAATAAATAGACTTCTATAGTTTGTTTTATTAAATTAAATATCTTCTTGCCTAAATTGAATAAATCCAAATATTCAATGGAAATGAATTCTACAACTATTTCCTATTTTCACTCAAAAGTTGCACAAATCAAATTAGATATTATATGTCTAATTTATGTCTAAATTAATTGATTCAATCTTCAAGGCAAAATTTGGAGACAAATTGAAGATAAATTTGCAGGAAACTCCTTCATTCTCCTCCATCAATTCTTCCTATCATCTTGCCTGGTTTTCTCATGGAGAGCCCGGAAGAACAATTCACAAAATCTTCTCAATCTTCTCAATATCTCACCATTCAATCCTCTAGATTGAATCCAAGCCTCTACTTTTCTGCCCTTGTGCAAATCTGTTGCCGTAAATCTATAAATACAACCTCATTCAACAAGAAATAGATCCCAACTTTGTGCAATCTTACTCTGCAGGAATAGAATTTGAGCAATCAAGCATCATAGCAATAGCATTTTAGCAATCATAGCATCAGTAGAATGATAATCATGGCTGCATCTTAGTTTTACTATAGCTTTCATCATAGTTTTATGTCAATTTAGTTTACAATATCATCATATAGGATTAGTTTCCTGCATTTTGACAACTTCTCGTTCTCTAGATTGTCATTTTAATAGCCACAGTGATTACATGATCTGAGAGCCATAGTGGTTTAATATTTGGAGATAGAGAGCAATATGACGCTTTCAATGGATTTCTAGTTTTTAATAACTTAATTGTTGATTAAATTCATTGATATAATGTCATATTAAGAGGTGTTTTTAGTTATTTTACTCATACTTATTTCACACTTACAATTTGGCACCCACCGTGGGGCATAACTCCATATTTCACAAAAAATTTCGAAAAAGTGTCGTACAGGTTTCTGGCATGTTTAGTTTAGTGCGAGCAAGAGATTTTCCGGTGCTTCCGACAAAAACTATAATGCTTTTGAGGAAAACTATAGTGCTTCCGAGCTCTGTTTCAGCGCTTCCACAAAAACTATAGCACTTCCGAAGAATTGTTTAGCACTTATGAGGAGGAAACTATAGCGCTTCCACGGTCTGTTTCAGTGCATTGGCCACCCGTTTCCAGCAACAGTTGGCCTCTGTTCTTTAAAATACCTATAGTGATTCTGCAAAATTATATGGCACTTCTGCAAACTATTGTAGCGCTTTTGACTATATAGCGCATTGGATATAAACTGTAGCGCTTCTATCTTTTGTTTCAACGCTTCTATAACTGCTTATCTGGATTCGACTCGACCATGGCTAGAATTTTATTTTGATGCATTTGGACTAAAAAGAATCAATCCTAGGGTAGTCACTTGATTTAAAATTTATCAATCCTAGGATAGACATCACACATTTTTCTATATTAGTTAAAATTGACACCATGAATTTTGTGAAGCAAACTCTTCACATAAAATAGCAGCATTTGTCTTTTGGGTTTTAAAATCAAACATTGATTACTGTACTTGTGTGGTGAATAGGCTTATGCTCTCCCCTTAACTGGGTGATCAAAACACTAGACTCATCCTTTATTTCCATGCAATTATGCTTTTTAAGTCCTTTAGAAGACCTATCGTAGTGGGAAAAAGTACTCACCCTATGGGAAAGACCAAAGAGGGAACAACCAACACCAGGTTTTCCACCCCACTATAAAATTCAAAAGCGAATCTGGGGAAACCCACCTTTTTTTGAAGTTTTGCAAAGATAACCATCCCCAAAATCTTTGTTCTAAATATTGGGAGGTCTCCTGAGGGAGTTTATCTATTTCCTCTCTGAATGGAAACCCTATCTACAAACCATAGTGTAGTATCCAGCTGAGTCAGTAACTAAACATTGTAATACTCGCAGTGCAAGGGGAGGGAAGAATCTGCCCCCAAGACACTAACCATATAATTTTCAAGGACTGTTTGCTCAAGGGACAAGAAATCCAACTTTGAGTATGCACCTGGAAAAGACAAAAACACGAGCGCCCTCTAGGGGGTGACACGGCTATGTGAGTCAACACAATTTTAAGATGTGGGTTGTTGAGTATAACGATGACCTTTTTGACCTTAAGAGTGAATTTGTCTGAAGTGTATCTTTGTTAAAACAAACCAGTGGAAATCAATAGGGACCATTCGTGGTTCTTGGAAATACACTATCTATTTAGATTCTAAGATTAAAAACAAGTGTTCTACAATTGCTTGTCGTGTTCTCAAATCATTTATAACTCAGGTAAATATCATCCAGAAAAACACCAAAAAGGAGTCAAACAAAACCACCTAGTAAATTTATGATTAGAGATTAGAAATCAAAAAAGTTTGTCAAGAAATTCCTCAAAGTCAAGAAACCAAAGAAACCACTTAGTTACAAAGATATTTTGAGAAGAAGACATTTCTTGTATCAGAGTAAAAAAATATTGCTTCATCATAGAACTTTCATACATAGGTATCACAATTTCACTAGGGGTTATACTGGCGATTACACCTTAGAGCCTCTTTATTCACAAGCCTATTTTCAAAGAAGAGCTCTTACGTAATATCATAATCATGGTCAACCCATTCGTTAGTCCTCCATCTCACAGCCAATGATAGAATACTCCACTAGGCCCGATCAATTTTTCAATAAAGAAACTCAAAATATTTAGGCTTATCATCCAACATCATAAAATTACTAGTGGAGATATCTTGTCAAAATCAAAATTCTTGAAAAATAATCTCTTCACAAGTAGAAAAATAAAAAAAAATCACTAAAACCCAAAGTAGCACTTCTGAATCCCAATTAGCGCTTATACCCTCTGTTTCAGTGCTTCTGACCTTTGTTTTAGTGCTTCCGCAAAATAGCGCTTCGAAAGAATGGCATAATGCTTCGAAAAAATAGCGCTTTTGCACTCTGTTTTAACACTTTCAAATATATATTAAAAAAACAAAGAGCTTCCAAACATATCAGTCAGACATGTTGACATTCTAAAACTCATATTTTTATCAGACATTAACATCTTCTCAGTCCAGATAGTGTCTTAGACTTGAAAAAAAATAGGTTCTTACAAGTAAAAATTCTTTTCAACTAAAACTGAGATCTTGTAAACTACAAAGTGTCTAATTATCAAAACACAAATCTTGATTATTGAGTTAAGTTTCCTCATCGAGATTTTGACATCCTACAATCATGAAATGAAACACAATATCAAATTTTTAACTTGGTATCATCAATAGAATATATCACTCTATTTGACTTTGTTAAAATCCAATTGACACTAATCCAAACATAGAAGATCAAGGTTTAGTGAAAGTAACAAACACTCGTATGCCAATTTTGACGAGATCACAAAGACATAAATTTAAAGAAAAAGAAATTGAAACACCAAACATCATGGCTGAAGAAAATCCTTGGAGTGGACTTCATCAAAATGACACAAACGAAATAACAACAAAAGACATACAAACAACACAACAAGACCCAAAATTCCATAAATTTATGGAAAAGATCTTAGAGCAAGACTTGGAGAAATATCTCCTAATGCTACCTGAATAAGGTGCTAAAATTCCCAAATATTTTGATGTCAATCGCTTAAAAGAGCACCTAGAACAAATGAAACTGAAATACTATGACATACGCCAAACACAGATCAAGTTGTGGCCCTAGTACAACAAATGCAAAAATTGCAACAACAAATTCAAGATATGCAAAAGGGAAACATGAAAAGGTATGCATTACATGACATTTTTCCGTATCCTTTTGACTGAACTATGGATATGATACCATTCCCTAGACACTGCGAATTCCCAAAATATGACAGATATAATGGTAAGACAGACCCAATCGACCATGTAAGGGAATTTAGAACCATGAGCTTAGAGTTAACACAAGAGGAAACTTACCTAATGAGGTTATTCCCAAGAAGCTTAGGAGGTCAGTGTATGGAGTGGTTTTCGAAACTACAACCAGGAATGCACACTTTTAAAGAGCTCATCAATAGATTCATATCACAATATTCTTTTAACATCCAACATGATGTCATGATAAAGGACCTCTATAGCATGAAGAAAAACACAGGTGAGACATTCATGTCCTCTTTACAATGATGGCGAAGACTATTTGCTAGGTATCCTCACTCCATACCTAAGAAAGAAAAAATGGAGTTATTCATTGATAACCCAACTGATGAAATGAGCTATAGGCTCGAATTACAATGTCCTCCAACATTAAAAAAAGTGATTTAAAATGGCCTTAAAATTGAAGAAGCCTTAGTCAAACGAGGGGTGACCAAACACTACAATGAAAAATCAAACAACACCAACTCCTCAAATCAATATACCAACAACGAAAAACCTAAATTCTAGCAAAAGAATAAAAATACTGGGATCAAGGAAACTGCAAATGACTTACAAAATGCAAAGTCAATTTTTATCTTGACAACCTCTACTGCAAAGACAAACCAAAACAGTGATCAAAACATCAAGTCAAATATCAATCAAAACAATAATCTAAACAATGGAGAATCAAAACCATAAACATATCAAAAATCATGAAACTGGCATCGATTCACACCATTACACCAAACACTAGAATCAACAATGAGGGAACTTGTTGCAAGTGGTCTTATCACTACACGAGAAGCATGATTTTGGGATCCAAAAGTCAAACCACCATGGTGGAATGACACAAATTATTGTAACTTCCATAACAATAAGGGACACAAGGCAAATGATTGCATGGAATTAAAACATATAGTCCAAGATTTGATTGACAACAAAAAGGTATTTATAGAGGGACATCAAAACAACAACGATCATACAACCTTTAAAGACCCTTTCCGAAATTATGATAAGGGAGAGTCATCTTCTACAAACAGTAAAAGTAAAAATATCAATCACGTTTACAATAGCACAATCTTTTGTTTGTCCGAAGTAGAAGATGATACTACAACCAGTAATCACATGGAAAATAAAAAAACTAGTGACGTTATCCCCATAGATCTAATCCCGAGCATACAAATATCCGACAATTAGATAAATTTCCTAAAAATCAGAGAAAGACAAGACTATCAACCGGTTAACATAATGACAAGGGGGAAATCCAAGGTAATTTTAAAGGGAGTTGCATCTAAAAATACCACTCCGCATCGAATTCGATACAACATTGTCGATCAACTTCAAAAAATACCAGTGCAAATATCAATACTTGAACTCCTTAAACTATCACCATCCCATAAGGAGATTTTAGAACAAGCACTTGTTGCCACCACAATACCCACCAACCTAGATGTTTGTCAATTCTAGGCTATGGTGGGACATTTGACCACACCACACTATCTATCATTCTTTGAACAGGATGATGTGTCACTTAATCATCCACATAACACTGCCCTCCATATTGAAGTTTTAATCCAAAAACATCATGTTAAAAGAGTCCTAATAGATGGGGGGGCTGGTTTAAATATCTATAATTTAATGTTAATTCGTGCACTAGGGTATTCAGATAATGCTATTGATGCCCGAAGAAAAATGACAATAGAGGCTTATGATGAAGAAGAGTGATCTTCTAAAGGACTGATTGTGTTGCCCATTCAAGTGGGACCAATGGTGAAAAATATAGAATGTCAGGTACTCGAAAAAGAGAACCTAAAATATACTCTTAGGACGTTCGTGGATTCACAAAATGCAGGCAGTACATTCGACCTATCACCAGTGTCTGAAATTTCTAGTTAATGGACAAGAGGTGACCATATCAATAGATTATAACAATTCTCAACATTGTGACACACTTAGAACTTCTCAAGACACTTTTGTGCTTCACAATAGGGAAGCATGCACTTCAAATTCATCAAATGGTGAAAAAACTCCAAACATTACATCCAAGTGGGTGGAGAAAAAGGATAAATCACAAGATACAAGTGTTGTTGAATCTACATTAATAGACAATACAAATCCTTTAAATTCTCTATCATAGAAATTCCAAGAACAGGTCTAGGTAACAGACAAAGGCATGGGACAATATTCTATTGAGCAGTCTCTTAATCTTTCACAATTGATGCCATCTCCAAAGTCATATGGACAACCATCAATGATAAAACAATAAACATCACAACCTACCACAGTTCTAGAGGAAAGATTTGTGAAAGCTGGTACTATAGAGGATGAATCAGAAAACAAAGCTATCCTCGATTGGTTGTACAAGATGAAGAAACATCGACATCAACAAGCCCATACAAACTCCACTTCAATCTGCAATATAGGTGCTCTTGACCCGGTTTTGCAAAAACTTCAGGTTGCTCCATGTATAATTCTTCTTCAACATCGCCATGAAGAAAGGCAACTTTGACATCTAATTGCTCAAGTTCAAGATCCAAAATGGCTGCCAAGCCTAACACTGCTCGAATAGTGGTCATTCACACAACTGGTGAAAATATTTCATTGAAATCAATGCCTTTTTCCTGAGCAAAACCCTTGACAACTAATCTGGCCCTATAACGTTGATGACCTCCCTCTTCCTCTTTCACACGATACACCCATTTATTTTTCAAAGGCTTCCGATTTGGCGGAAGAGGAACCAAATCCCAGGTGTCATTTGCTCGCAAGGACTCCATTTCTTCAGTCATTGCCTCCATCCATTTGACTGAATTTGCATCTTTGGAAGCTTGTTTGAAAGTCGCTGGCTCTGCCTCACCACAAAGCAATAATTCATAATCATAATTATCAGATGAAAATAACTCAAAATCATCAAATTTATTTGGGAGTATGGCAAAGGAAATGATATTTTAGAAAAAATGGGTTATGAAGGACAGGGACCTGTTGGAAAAAGGAAAGAGGGCATCGTGGAACCAATTCAGCCTCTTACTCTTTATTCAAAGGATAAGATAGGACTGGGTTACTCAAAAGAAGAAAAACAAGAAATGACTAAGAAGGCAGTTGAAAGAATCCTTCAAGTAAGAGATAGCTCTGAAACGGATTCTAATGAATATGAATTGGATCTATATTCTGATATATCTTACATAGATGTCCAAATCAATGTCATAAAACAATATGCACCTACACGTGAGGAGGGACAGAGCTTGGGGTCTAGATTGCTTGTATTAGAATCACAACATATCGATGACTCAAGTGAGGATGAACAAACATCGAGTGAACTAGATAATCTTGAGGAGAGTAACATCATTGACCTTGACATCCCTAATGACAACTCTAATGCGACATAATTGTCCAAACCCTTACCGCCATCGACCCAAGTCAATCTGATGACTTCCTACCCTTAGTCCATCCCGAAATTATCAACTAGGAATCCATTGAACCTCTAAATGTACCCATCTATGGAAATGATGTTGCTATCATAAATTTCCTTTGTTATGACGAACCTAGTACAAGTTCTATCCATAAATCTCATAACAATGCGGATCGATTGGAGGGTGTCAAATCTTCCAGTTGCAAAAAATAAAAATAGGAATAATGGATCTAATGGTGAAAACCTTTCTATGGCAATATTAGATCTTGAAAAGAGAAAAATAAAAAATGCATCAGATGGTGAAAACCTCTTTGAGGCACTGAAAGATGGGAGATTTGACACCTTTCTGGAGAATTATCATGAAAGGTCATCAGTCCTGGTGGAGCCTACACAATCTGTAAACATTGGTACAAAAGAAAGAGAAAATATTTTACATCTGGCAGAATCTATGACAGAACAAGAAAGACCTGAATTTATCAAATTCTTTGAAGAAAGAAACATTAATTTTTCTTGGTCATACTCCAATATGCCAGGTTTAGACCCAAATCATTTAATGCATCATTTGTCTTTGCCTACTAGAATCAAACCTATAAAACAAAAATTGAGAAAGATGCATCCACATATCGCACTAATGGTAAAGGCTGAGTTGAAGAAGTTATTGGATGTAGGATTCATTAGGTCTATTGATTATGCTGAATGGATATCAAATATTGTGCTTGTATCAAAGCCAGATAATAGTATCAGGATATGTACATATTTCAGGGATCTAAATAAGGCATGCCCCAATGATGATATCCCCTTGCCTAATATTGACATCATTGTGGACTTAAAAAAAGGGCATGCCATGTTATCAATAATGGATGGTTTATTCTGTTACAACCAAATTAAGATAGCACCAGAAGATCAGGAGAAAACTGCATTCACATGTCCATGGGGAACCTTTTGCTAGAATGTCATGCCCTTCAGTTTGAAAAATGCAGGGACAACTTATTAAAGAGCAATGACCACTATCTTCCATGATATGATGCATACCTTTATGGAAGATTATGGGGATGATATTCTAGCTAAATTTTATTCCAGAGAAGGACATTTGGATAATCTGGGCAAAATTTTCACAAGGCTAGAAAATTTCAATGTCAGACTAAACCCTAAGAAATGTGTCTTTGGGGTTACATCAACGAAACTCTTAGGATACATAGTCTCAAAAAAAGTCATTGAAGAAGATCTAGCAAAGGTAAAGGCAATAGTGGAAATGCCACCACCCAGAAACATCAGTCAACTAAGGTCACTACAAGGAAGGCTACAATCAATTAGGAGATTTATCTCCTAGTTGGCAGACAAAAGTCACCGATTTAATCATCTATTGCATAAGAATGTTGTGTTTAAATGGGATCAAGGGTGTGAAACAACTTTCAACTAAATAAAGCAATATTTGATGTTGCCACCTATTCTCATGCCACCTATAGAAGGAAGACCTTTAATACTATACATTGCAACAATGGATATTTCTTTAGGAGAACTGTTGGCACAAGAAGATTATGAAGGAAGGGAACAAGCCATTTACTACGTCAACGAAACTTTGAATGGCTATGAAATAAATTATACCTTCATTGAGAAATATTTTTTGGCGGTGGTATTTGATACCCAGCAGTTGTATCATTACATGTTGACTCACACAATTAGGCTCATAGGAAAATTGACCCATTAAAGTATGTAATCAGTAATGTTGCTTTAATAGGCAGACTGGACAAATGGGTCATGCTTCTAAGTGAGTTTGATATTCAGTATGTGGAAAGAAGAGCCATCAAAGGTCAAGTGATCGTCGAACAATTAGTCGAAGCTCCTTTAACTCATGATCGTCCTATGACAATGGAGTTTTCTGATGTAGAAATTCTTACAGTAACAACACAACAACAAATACTTTACTTTGATGGATCATATACACAAAGAGGATCTAGTGCGAGAATTTTTTTCATCACACCCCAAGGACACACCATCTCAAAATCTTATAGACTAATGTTTCCATGTACCAATAATGTGGTAGAGTATGAGGCATTAATCATTGGCATCAAAGTGGCAATTGAATGGAAAATCACAGAGTTACAAGTATATGGGGATTCTCAATTAGTCATTTATCAAGTAAATGACGAATATCAAATGAAAGATGAGAAGTTTATGCCCTATAAGCAGCTGATAGATGATCTCAAACAATAGTTTGTCAATATCAAATTTGAGAAAATTCCAAGGGTAGAAAACAAAGTGGCAGATGCTATGGCGACAATTCCTTCTCTTTTACAATTACTAGAGAAACATGGTCGTTATGAGTTTATGGTAGAACAAGTATCTAATCCTTCTTATAATAGTTCAGAATCCAAAACCATATACCATTTAGATACCGTTGAATCCTCCATCTATGAAAAAACCTATGCATACCTAAAAGACAACATCCTTCCTCCTAATCTTTCGAAAAACCAAAAATGCAACTTCATCCGCCAACCCACTCGACATACTTTAATCGCTGACATACTTTATCATCGAAGTCTAGATGGTACTCTTCTCTAATGTTTAGAACATAACAAATTTGAGATAGCTTTACATGAGGTTCATGAAGGTATTTGTGGAACTCATTCAAGTGGTATAACTCTAGCAAAGAAACTCATCTATTTTGGGTATTACTGGCCAAGTATGGAGAAGGAGTCTTATCGGTTTGTCAAGAAGTGCCAAAAGTGTCAAATTCAAAGTAATTTGATCCATGCGCCAACCTAGGATTTACACCCATTCACATCAACATGGCCCTTTTGTCAATGGGGACTCGACTTGGTAGGAAAGACCAATCCATCTTCATCCAATGGACACAAGTTCATAATCATAGCGACAAAATACTTTACAAAATGGATAGAAGTAGTTCCTCTCACAACTATCACTGGAAAACAAATCCTGTCATTCGTATTGAACTACATAATCTGTCGATATGGCATACCTCAATCCATTATCATTGATAATGGACAACCATTTAAAAACCAGGATGTCCAGGAATTATGTGAAAAATTTCATATCCAAGATCATTTCTCAACACTATATTACCCAAAGGGAAATGGCCAAGTAGAGGCCTCTAACAAAATAATTCTGAAAATACTCAAGAAAATGGTTAACGATGTTGGACGTGATTGGCATATTCAGCTTAATCCTAAACTATGGGCCTACAAGAACCAATGTCAGAACACCAAAAGGAGCTACACCATATGCCTTGGTATATGGATTAGAGGCCATACTACCCATTGTGGTAGAGATTCCATCACTCTATGTGTCACTAAAAGGAATCGTTTCAGATGAGGACTATAGAGTATCTAGGCTTCAAGAATTGGAACTGTTGGATGAGCATCGTCAACAAGTTGTCAATCATCTAATGAAATACAAACAAAGAAACTAAAATCATAGGGTAAAACCTAGAGTCTTTCAGGTTGGTGATTTGGTCCTAAAAGAGAACCCTAGAAATCAGTAGGACAAAGAAAAGAAAGGGAAGTTTGAACCTAATTGACTAGGTCCCTTTGTCATCATATCAGTGGATGGATCAGGCGCTTATCAACTATCAACACTTGAAGGGGATTTGTTTGATGAACCTCTCAATAGTATCCATCTCAAAAGTTACTACACCTGATTCACCTAGTGCATATTTCAAACTTCTAAAAAATGGCTTCCTTGATGAAAACCTGGCAAATAGGTGTCTTGGGAACACGAAAATATATATATATATATATAAAATACAAAAAAAAAGGAAAAAAAGATCATAAAAATATGAAAAAGTGCAATAAAAACATATAGTGAAAACCTAGAAACAGACGCTATTTGTGATTTAACCAACTTTCGCCATCTATTGGGATACATGTCTTAGTTTTTACTTTCACCATCATTTTTGCATCCATTATCATATCATTGCAAATAGTCATGTCTTACCCTAACTTGAGGGCAACATCTACACATCACTGGGGGCAATAAAACATCGAGCTTAGCAAAACGCAACAAAAACAATGATCAAAACACAACCCAACATGGAACATCAATCACCATCAGAAACACATTGGACATCCATATCACATTAGAAAATATTATTAAAAAAAAAATGTCAGTCTCGAAAAGTCAAAACAAAAACATGAGTTTGTGTAAGTCAAACTACATGGTCTCTGCATGTATAATGTAGGCAAGGAAAATCTTTGATCAGCCCCTGAGGCCCCTAAGATAGGTCATTAGGTTAGGTTCGGTTCGGAAAATCTTAGAAAATCACAAAAACATCATAAAATCAGGATGGATGATCTAATCTGAATAATGATTGAAACACTTTAAGTAAAAGTTGAATATGTTGTTAAAAATGATTATTTGTTATCATTTCTTTGGAGCAACTCGATGATGTATTGAACTAGAGAAGCTAGGAAGGAGAATGATATTTTATTTTTCTGTTGTCTATGAATTAATCATAATTACTATGTGAATTATCATGGGAAGTGCTCTAAAAAGTATCATGGATGACATTCCAATTCACATAGGAAAGTGATTAATTCTTGTCTGATTTTATGCAAGAAATGCTCAGGTCATCTCAGTTTAATTATACCTAGATTCTTGTGTTCGCTTGTAATATCAAAAATCATGGAAGTAGTATTTAGGTCATCATGGTCTAAATTATACCATTGATGCTCGTACTCACTTTCAACATTTTTAAAGCTCTATGATGATACAAAACACAAAAGTACTGTTAAAATACCAATTTTTGCATGTAGATCTGCATGATTAAATTAGATTACATTCATAATAGTTTTTGCATCTATAAAGGGTTTGTTAGAAAGACTCATAAAGGATTCAAATTGATGATAAATCTTTTCTATTAAAAGATTGAGTATACTTGAAATTAACAAAAACATCATCCAGGTCATATAGTTGCATCATCATTTTTAATTTGCATACATTAGAAAATAATTTAATTATCATTTCAATATTCATACATTTGAATCAGATAAATTTTGCATTCATATCATATCATATCACATAAACAGCATAAGAAAATCTCAAAAATAAATTTATATGACATTTTCATTCATCCATCAATCACATCACATATAATGCATTCATTCAACATATCATATATCATTTTATCCACTTATTACATCATATCGTTACACTTCCATCTATCATATCATCTCTTGGAACACATCACTTTCATCCACTTCTTACATCATATGTTTGCATTTGTACCAAAATAAAAAAATATACACATCCCATTTACATTGCATATCATATATCATTAAAACAAATCATATTCATAAATCACATATATAATTACATCATACATCCATACAACATCCACACATCATCATTATGCACATCATAATTAGAACATCATACATCATAAGCATATCATCATCATATAAACTATATTTATAACATCATAATTAGAATCATCACATGGCATATAGAACATTGAAAGTAAAAGCATCCATCATAGAATTATAAAGGAACCATCATAGATAGATAAAAATATTTTGCATATCATAAAAATCGTATAAATCATCAATGTCAAGTATACAATGAAGTCTAAAATAAAAGAGATATATCATCAAAACTGGTTGAATCGAAGTATACATCATATCTCAAAAATATGACAGAATCATATCAGGCACCTAGGATCTACTGCTTCCAGATGGCACAGGCATCTTAGGACCAATACCTCCCCCACTAGAAACACTAGGATCTCTCAGATCTCTCTGTGGAGGCTCCATCACACCCTCACTAACCGTCCTGGTATGTGTCCTACCTAATTGTGAACGGGCATAACTCACTCTCCATTCAGAAGGAACGACATCATGATAATTACCTTTGTAAAAATATTCCTCTCGGTCGACACGAAGAACCTCCCTCATATAATCGCCAATAGTGGTACCATCGGCAATCTAGTGTAAAGTCTCGGTAGTCGCCTATGCCCGCTCTACAATCTTCCTGGCACTATCCATCTTTGTCGTCAGTGTGCAATCTACGTCTACGTAGCTGCAAACTATCCTTGTACCTATACCAAGGCATATGCATGCATCTATCCCTATGTCTGTAGCTACGTCTGAGTCTGCACAAGTAAACCCTGAGCCTACACAAGATGCCCCTGTAAAGTCTGAATCTGTACCTAAAAGGTGGAAAACTGTGTCTGATGCTCTGAGGAAGATGTCTCCACTGCTTGCCTCTTACGAGGAATACTAGTGGATGGACCTATACTACCAGCTACAACCCCTTTTCCACTATCCCCTCCATCATCCCCATAATCATTGTTGCTTTCATCACTGTTACTCTCCTCACTATCCTCACCACTACCCTCCTCCGCACCAATATCCTCGTTCACCTCAATAGCTATAGCCGACTCCTCCACAACATCCTCCTCTCACCTCCATCATCAACCTAGGGCAACAACAACATCCTCCTCTGTAGGTAGTGGCGTTGGCTCATCAGGAATGGTAATATGAGGGCATGGATGTAATGCAAGATACTGTGCATACTTTGCAATCACTGGTGCCTCTACAATATCATGGTGCATATCCCAAATTGAAGGCTATAGGGAATGGTATCCCTTTACTATAGTATCATAGGATAGAGATGGGCCCCAATCTATTGTATCACTCTGACGTCGAGCATAATGTGCAACGCCCTGGGGCATGCACTGAACAATCCCATACTATCTATATACCCTACGTAGTAGGAATCTCTCCAATACGAAGTGGGTCCTACCAATCAAGTACATAGAATCACACAAATAACCAAGCACTGCATCATCCTCCTCCCAATGATCACAATCCAGATAGGGGCACCATGTCACTACCTCTAAATCATCCAAAACACACCTCCAATACTCCAATTTACCCATCCTGGCTTTGGTAAGTCAAACTCTATATATCTGAAAACATATGGCCTAGTAGTAGGCCTATCTCGTACTAGCAGTGGTCACGTGACAAAAATATGCTCCCATGCCCAAACCTAAAGAAAAGTGACTCATGCTGACAGGCTACGCCCTCTCAAATATACAACTAAATGTAAATCATGATATAAATGTGCTAGCATGCACAACCATTCTCTCAAGTACACGGCCCCAGCCAATAGAGAATCCCTTTGACCTACAATCAAGACAAAGGAAACCTCAATCTATCCAATAAATGGTATCCGTAAAATCTTCCATACATCCTATGGAGTAACTGTCATCTCGCTAGTGGGTAGGTGGAAGGTTTTATGGTCACTATGCCACCACTTAGCTAATGCTATGCGGAGACCCCGATTAATCCTAATCTAGGGCATGTCAAGAAGAGAAGCAGGTCCACACCGAACAATAATTTGTGTCTCATCCGGTGTAAGCTGTGGAATCAAGTCAATTTTCCATGGGAAACACTCTTGAATCTGGAGGTTATCTAGGACCTCCTATCATCATGAAAAGTTCAAAATCACTACAATTTCTCAAATTATCATATATCAATTATGCTATCAAATCTAATTAGCTCTTGGTATGAATTTTGATCAAAATTCATGGGCAAGAATCATCAAACCTCACCTATCATGAGGTCATCATTATCAATCTTAAATTGTAATTCACCTAACATGAGGTCAATTTTTCAAAATCAACCTCGCCTATCATGAGGTTCATCAAAGTTAATATTATTCCTCACCTATCATGAGGATAATTCTTGTCTATCAATCATCATATGGTTGAAAATCATCAAGGTTATTAAATCATCAACATCATATCAAACCAAATAGCTGACATGATCAAAATTGATCAAAATTTGACAAATTTATCGATTTTGATTTAGATGCGCTAAAACAGGCATTCAAGGCACTAAAATATCATAAGTGCCACTTCATTAGTCATAGGCACTAAAACAGGCATTCAAAGCGCTAAATATCAACAACGTCATTTTATTGCTTGGAAGTGCTATAATATACTATCAAAGTGCCACATCAATCAAAGTGCTATTTCGAAAGGTTAAAGCGCTGAAACAATAGCTCAAAGCGCTAAAACCCTCTAAGCGCTAATTTAAATGATCGAAGTGCTAATTTATACTATCATAGCGCTATTATTTTTCAAAGCGCTAAACTAGCCTATCAAAGCACTAAAATATCTAATGAATTCTAACCTAAACTAGCCTATCAACAAATTCTAAAAATGGTCTCTATAGCATAGTTATTTTAGCGCTTTGATATCTAATGAATTCTAACCTAAACTAGCTCGAACTGGTGGGTGTGGTAGGGAATTCACATCCTACTCCAAGTGGATCAAATATGTCTCTCTCACAAAGTTTTCAAAAGTCAAATGCACGAATGAGTATGAAAATGACCTTTTTGACCTTTTATTAGGTTCTTAAAGGTGGAATTTTGTGGGATTTTTAACATTTTAATTAATTTTATTGGGAGATTAATTAAAATTCATCCAAGGGGAAAACTTTATTTATCATTATCGGGAGATAAATTATTTCACCATCAAATCATCATCAAATCATTGAAAAATCATTAGAAAATTGATTTATTTTGAAAAATTGAAAAATATCAAAAAAATCATAAATTTATCTCCCAAGGGGGCATATTATCGTCAATCACTTGAAAATCAATGTCTGGGGCATACTGAATTTTTTTCGTCGATACTAGCAACAACAACAAAATTTTATTTAAAGCAATGTGTAAACACATCACTTCAAAGAGGGGCAAAATGTATACACCTAAAAATGGTCTAGACAATCTAATTAATTAAATACAAATTATTTGATTAATTAACCTTTTATTCTTCTATTATTAAATAAATAGAAATATTTATTTATATAGTTTCACCTTTTATTTCTTCTATCTTTATTACATTATTTCTTCTTAATTAAATAATTTTTTTATTTAATTATCATTATTAAATTCTTCTATTATCTTAATCAAATCATCATCTAAATTAAATAAACAAATTTCCGACTTTTTTTTATTTAATTATCACACTTCCTCCATATTTATTTAATTAATAAATAGACTTCTATAGTTTGTTTTATTAAATTAAATATCTTCTTCCCTAAATTGAATAAATCCAAATATTCAATGGAAATGGATTCTACAACTATTTCCTATTTTCATTCAAAAGTTGCACAAATCAAATTAGATATTATATGTCTAATTTATGTCTAAATTAATTGACTCAATCTTCACGGAAAAATTTGGAGACAAATTGAAGATAAATTTGCAGGCAACTCCTTCATCCTCTTCCATCAAGTCTTCCTATCATCTTGCCTAGTGTTTTCATGGGGAGGAAAAAATCTTCTCAATCTTCTCAATCTCTCACCGTTCAATCCTCCAGATTGAATCCAAGCCTCTACTTTGCTGCCCCTGTGCAAATATGTTGTCGTAAATCTATAAATACAACCGCATTCAACAAGAAATAGATCCCAACTTTGTGCAATCTTAGTCTGCAGGAATAGCATTTGAGCAATCAAGCATCATAGCAATCATAACATCAGTAGAATCATAATCATGGCTGTATCTTAGTTTTACTGTAGCTTTCATCATAGTTTTATGTCAATTTAGTTTACAATATCATCATATAGGATTAGTTTCCTCAATTTTGACAACTTCTCATTCTCTAGATTGTCATTTTAACAGTCACAGTGCTTACACGATCTGAGAGCCATAGTGGTTTAATAAATCTTCGGAGATAGAGAGCATTATGACGCTTTCAATGGATTTCTGGTTTTTAATAGCTTAATTGTTGATTAAATTCATTGATATAATGTCATATTAAGAGGTGTTTTAAGTTATTTTACTCGTACTTATTTCACACTTACAAAGGTAACTTCAGTGATAATGGTAGCCTTGATTCTCTTCTATAAACTCACATGAAAGGGGAATTTTCAATAGATCTCTTGATAGCGATCCTTTCATCTAAAATTGCTACCTTCAGTTTGTTATGCCAAGACCTCTGATTATCCTAAATAGTCCTTTTAATTAACTTGATGAGGTTTTTCTTTGAAGACTCGGTTAGGTCATTACCTTAGGGATAATAATTTGATGATTTTTTTAGTTATATACTATAGTTAACTACCAAATCACTAATTTGGTTACCAACAGAAACTTTTCCATGATCAAACATGATGGTGGAGAGGGCACTAAACCTAGTCTCATTTTCATCAACGAATTCTAAAAATGCAGTCTCTATAGAATCCTTTCAATAAATTTCCTCTATCACATGGAAAAACTTAGTCTATGGCTATTCAAATCCATTTATGACTAGCACTAGATGGTGGATTTATGATACCAGTAAAATCCAACCTCCACTATGTAAATGGTTGGTTTGCCTACATGGGATGATGAGGACAAGCAACTAACCTTTTCTTTTGATAAAATAAAGCACACATCTTGCGATTCCTCACCCACATATGAGAATCATTAAGTATGGTTGTCCAATAATATCCAACCCTCATTATCTTAGTAGCAATTATCCTTGCAAAAAAATGGCCACCTGAAGAGCCATCATGGAATTGTCTTAACAATCTAGTGACCCTTATTTTTCAATAAACCTTAACAACACTCAATTGAGGTCTTTTCTAAAAAGTATGCCATCAAATAAGACATAAGGGATGGATTACAGTATGAAATGTCTTATTTTACTCCTATATAGACCTGGAGGATACCCACCTTCCTTCAAAAAGGTAGTCATGTCATTCACCTAGTTGATCCGAGTGTTAATGTTGAGCGTTTGATGCTCTTTTAACACAAGGGAAACCTCTATAGGAGTCTCAAAATTTGAGATGAGTTGTTCACAATTTTTTTTTCCTTTGATAAGATTTTTGATCTTAATATCAAAGTCATACTTTATCACCCTATTGACACACGTAGCTCTTTTTCACTAATATCTTTATTCAATAAAAAATATTTGATGCTAGAATGAGAGACCATTAATTAGATCATATTATTAGACAAAATGTGCCTATTTTTTTCAATTCCCTAACAACAAAAAGGACTTGTTGCTTAACATAGGTATACTTTATCTCATAATTTTTAAGTCCTTGATTGAAGAAGACAATAGGTTGCTCAATATTTTCATTGTTTAGCTATGTCAAGATAGCTAATATGGTTGCTTCTCCTCCAAAAAGTGTAAAGAATTAAGTCCTTGTAATAGTTGAGAATGACAAGGGTGGGAGCCTGAGAAATTAATTATTTGATAGCCTCAAAGCTATCCTTAGATTCTTCAGTCCAACTGAAGATCATATTTTCTTTAGCATAGAGGTAAGAGTCTTTACCAAAGTAGAAATGTTGGAAATGAATATTCTCACAAAATTTAATTATTCCTTTGAATCTTTGTAATCCTTTCTTGTGGTTGGGGAGCATGGAATGGATAGGATGGAGCCCACTTTCATTGGATCAATGGTCAAACCATCTTTGGAAAAAATGTGTCCAAGTAATTTTCATTGTTTAGTGGAAAAAAAACAATTGTTTAGATTTAGGGAAATACCATACTCCCTACACTTCTTGAAGAATTGTTCAAGTTGGCTAAAGTGATCACCTGCATGTTTTGAAAAGAATTCCATGTCATCCAAGTATACCAACACCAATTTTTTAATACACCTTGAAGTACCATGTCCATAGAATTCTAAAAGGTTGCACCAACACTGGTTAACCTAAAAGGCATCTTGCAATAAGAATAGGTACCCCATTTGGTAGTAAATTTTATCTTATGTTTATCAGATTCTTGGACTAAACTTTGATTGTAGCCTGAGTGGCCATTTGAGAAATATAATATTTATGAACCACTAAAATTTTGTAGAAATTTATCCATGGAGGGGAGATGGTAGTGATCCTTCAGGGAGGCTCTATTTAGGTCTCTAAAGTCAACACAAAACCTTATTTCCCCATTCTTCTTTCTGACAAGGACTATGTTTGCAACCCATGAAGAATGTTTGATGGGAAATATAGTCCTAGCATCTATTAATTTATTCAAATCCTTCCTCATTAGAGACTCAATCTTAGGACCAATAGGTCTTTGTTTATATGTCTTATAAGCCTAGCATCTAGGTCTAACTCAATGGTGTGATGGGCCATGTTAGGAGCAAACCCTTTTAGATCCTCATAGGTCCATGCAATCAAATCATCATGAAACTAACAAAGCTTGGTAAAATTTTAATATTTAGTTTTATAACACACCTTCCCTAGATTCAAATATCTTCCTTCTCTAATTGCAACTGGCTTGTAGTTGCCATTCTTTGTAGCAACGTTCATTATCATTTTATTTAAACAATAATTTGAGTTAAAGATACCCTCAAGGGTGATGATAACTTTTGGAAACATGTTGTTTTAACTATATGATTTGATCCTCATATTGGCCTTGTAACATAGAATAATTTTTAGAAAAAATAAAATTCCACCTCCTCTTAAAGAAAATTGACATTTTTTGGTCATTTTCAAAGACTTACCAATTTACCCAGTTTTTTAAAAAAGTGGGCCTTACAACAAGCTTGATATGTTGCTCCTTCTTTTTTGCAATATGTGTTGATATGTCAAATTGAGTACTAACTATTGCAAGTCTTTTAACTTTCTTATTATGACTTCTAGGAATAGTCTGAATGTCAAAAACCTTAAAACCCTCAATCAAATCCCAAGCCCTATGTTTATAGGATTTGAGCAAGTTATTCTTAGTTACACTCTGAGTTTTGATTTAGTTGAAAACTAACTCACTATCTCCAAAGACCTATAGCAATTTTATCTTCCCTTTTTATGCAATTTGAAGACCTTGGATGAGGGCATACTCAACCGCATTATGAGTGCAACTAAAATAAAGTCTAAAAGATAATTAATACTTATCCTTATTCTAGGATACCAACATTACACCATCACCTACATCATTATTTTTTCTAGATAAATAAAAAAACAACTACTACAAACCCTTTAGATCTCCCTTAGTTTTCATGAGACTAGGATATGAGTATCCTTCTCATGAATGCACAAATGAACCAAATGAACCTGAACCTGTGCACCAAAATTTGAATATCATGAACCATGTATCACATGCTCTTCTCCCTATTTTGACAAAAATGCCAAAGGTCAAAGGGGTAGTAAACCAACAAATACCTATCCAAGAATTTCAAACTACTATCACAGTGGAACAAACACTATCAGATTTGAATAAATAAACCTAAAAAAAAGCATTACAAAATGAATCATAGTGACTACCATAGCATAGAAAAACAATGGGCATATATTCCAACCATGAAGATATGCATGGAATATGAACAAGGGGTGTATAATATAGATTGAGACTCCCCCTAAAACTATGCATCCAAAAAGATCATTGGCTCCCCCTTAGAATAACAACCAACACACTGCACTCTATTACTTCTTATACAACACCATTCAAGCAAGGAAACGTTGTTCAACATGACACTATTCTATGCACTGTCCCAAAAATACTTTCACAACAAATGAATGCAAATATTATCAGGAATGTTGTCCTTATGAAGATCTGGCCTTCATGAAGCCCTTGTACAAGGTTTTTCACAACAATCAAAATATTGTCTGCAAGTCACTGCATACCACTATCTCAAACAAAGCAATAAGAAATCACAACTGACAAAGATGCAAGCAAGCAACAAAGCATATTACTTCCCAAATCAAACATGTGAAACACACTGTAGCTAACCAAGGTAAAAAAAAGGATATCCAAACTCCCTGTCAAGAGTAACCACGAGAAGCGGAACTTGATGCATATGTTAAAGAAATGCTCACCAATTGTACAAAAGAAATTACCACTATAACCATGAATAACCGTGAACAAATAAACTAAGGCACCAACTATAATTAAAAATAAAGAGTCTATCACTACCATCAAGGTTCAAGTTTCCATACTTCTCAATAAGAATCATGTTCCAAATGTGTCAGTATATACTTGAAAAACCATTGTACTAAAAAGATATCACCATAAACACAATGTAACCAACAAACATAGAGATATAAGATAATATTTTAAGCACACTCTAAAAGGGTATGTGCAGGACCATCATGGAAAAAATGGGTCCTTAAGTGGCAATAAAATCCAGAAAAATCAGAATTAGGCAACTTGATGTAAAAATTTGAATAAGTTATCTATATTATTTCAAAAATATGTAAGAATAGAATCTGCAGAAAATTTAATGTAGTTTATAAACTACTAGGTTTATTTAAAAAATAAAAAAATCTATTTGGTGAAAATTTGAAATTTCAATGCAGTAGTACTTAAATTTAAAGGAAAAAATAAGAAGTAGGTGTCTGTCTAACCACCCTAACCACAATAAAATGATAATATTTTTTATAATAGTTTTAGATATAAGTAGAGGACTTATGTCCCGATGTGATGCATATTTTTTTGTAATTTGTTTCCAAGTAAATAATTAATTATAATTTTTTTATTACAACTTTTAAAAAATATAAAAACTCGTATGTCTGACCACTTAACTTGGTCAAAAATTCATGAAATTCAATTTTTTTTTTGATCCTATAGTATTTAAAGCATAGAATGTGACACATGTTTCAGATTCAAAAAAATTGATATGGTTTGAAAGCTATAGATGTTTTTCAATCATCCTATCAATCAAGACTTTAGTCGTAATTCAAATAGAAAATGAATAATAATTATTTATTAAATTCAAAGTAAAGAATAATTTATATTGGTGGAAAGCTGAGAATCTCCTATAAAAACCCTTTTTGTTTCATCAATTTTGGGTAAAAAAAATGTTGTCAACCACATGGGTCATCATATCACTTACAAATCGCCACTTTTTGGCCCATCATGATCCTGCACATACCCAAAAACTACACATAAATGATCTAGTGAAGAGAAATAGGAGGAAGATCATCCAATCTCTCCCTCAACTAATCAACCATACTCATGCATTTGGTTTCTTGCATATATTATAAATGTTTCCTTTGGTCCTCAAACTTGTTGCAATAACTTCACTTGTTTTCTTTATAATATCACATCCAATAGCATCAATAAGAATATAAAAACCCTAATAACAAATCTGAGTCACACTTAAGAGATTATGATTGAGACCCTCGACATAGTACACCTCATGCAAAGATATGTTATCATCCAAAGACACAGTACCTTTTCCTATGATTTAAATACAATCATCATTTCCAAACCACACTAAACAACCATCACAATATTCAAATATGATAAAGTTTCTCTTATCCCCTATCATGTGGCGAGAGCATCCACCATATACAACCCACAACTCTTTCTTCTTAGCATATAGAGTTTTTTGATCAAGCATATTTCTTGTCTTTTCGTCAACCCTCTTTGGCTTCCAAATAAACTTTGTTTTATCAACATTTGTTTTAGAAAGAGTGTTAGTTTTCATTTGTTGTATCTGAAAGAGTTTATCATTCTAAGAGCTTGAGCTCCTTTTAGACATAACTTTGCATTCACTTGCCTTATGCCCGAATTATTTACAGGAGAAGCAATAGCCAAAGAAATACATATTACTTCTTAATGGAATATTCCTTTTTCCAACTGACGGTTTCAAAAACCTTTCATTTATCACATTGGCATGTTGGGGTTCATCAAAATGAGAACATTGGCCTTCCATAAACCCTAAACTAGTTTTATCTTTTGTTTACCTATAAGATCTGCTAGTTTGCTACTGCTATCACACATGTCAAGCTCTTTCCTCAAGTCAAAAATTTTTTCCTCTAACTTTTGACACTCTTTTATTTTGATTTGCAACCTCTTGTAAGTGGCTTCTTCCATTATCCTAGACTCTTTCAATTGCACCTTTAGGTTCTCAATAATTTGATCCGATTCTACACACTTCTTCAGTTTATTTTTTTCTTCTTTCTTTAATTCATCTAAGGAAGCGATCAATTCACCTTCAAGATAAACTTGTGCTTCATCTTCATCACTTTCACCATATGACTCATTTGCAACTTCAACTTCAGGTTTCAGATCTATAATTTTTTCATTTTGATTCTAATTTGGACTAATAATTTTCATAAATAGGGTTTCTTCTCCTTATTCAATGGATCCCACTGACACACTGTCTGTTACATCAACAAACATTCTTTTCTTCTTTTTAAAAAAACATTTTTCTTTTTAAAGTTATTTTGTTTTTCTTACCCTATCTCCTATATCTTCTTCATCGCTTTCAAAGTCTTTGTTAGGGAATTGAGTAGCATATTTCCCAATCTTCCCATAGTTGAAGCATTTAAATGGAATATCCCCTTTATATCTACTTGAACCTCTTCTTAGTTTCCTCACAAGGATGGATTCACTATTATCTAATTTTTCTGAGTTAGAATTTATGTCATTGTCTCTTTTTACAGATTAAAAATAAGCTTCTTTAGAAGTAGGATTATCACTACACATCCTCATTTCATAGGTAGTAAAGACACCATGAATTTCATCTAAAGTGATTTTGTTTAAGTCCCTTTCTTCTACAACAAATATTTTAGGATCATATCTAGGTGTTAGTGACCTAAACACCTTTTTAACAACTACACTTTCTTCTAAAGTTTCACCAAGCCCACGAATTGAGTTTACAATTTCTTGGACTCTTAGAAGGTAATCAACTTCATTCTCTTCCTCAGTCATCTTTAGGCCTTCAAACTTGGCTCTTAAAGTTTGTAATTTAGCCTCTTTCACTTTTTCATCTTCCTTATAAATACTAGATAGTTTATCCTAGATAGACTGCAATTTTATAGTCCATAATTTTAACAAACACATCATCAGTCAGACCACAACAAATAACATTTGCAGCCCTAGCATCACATTCATTTTTTTTCTCATTTGCAATAGAGGGTGTTGTAGTGGTAGTATAATTAGTTTCAATTGCATTCCAGACCTTATATCCTAGAGAAGTTATATGACATTGCATTCTAAATTTCCAAAAGGCATAGCCAATACCATCAAATAAAGGTGCTCTAGAAGTAGAAAGACCTTCCTGATTTTCCATGTCAAGTACTCCACCAAGAATCACCTACATTGGTTAAATGTTTGGTAAGGGTATGGCTTTGATACCACTTATTGGAGTATGATAAACACTTAGAGGGGGGTTAATAAGTGTTTCAATAACCAAATTCAAATTCAATTATTTTTCAAAAACATAGAACTTCTTTATAATCATGAAAAGATCAGTTTCAAGAATCTACTAGAATATGACAACCATTATCAGAATTTTAAACCACATGAAAAAATCAAAAGAACCATAACATAAAAGAACCATAACATAATATTTTCATGAGTGGAAAACCCTCATAGGGATAAAAAACCACTTGGGAAAATGCATCATTGGCTTAATAAATTCCCACTGATTACAGAGCCTCACTGGTTGTTTTTTGTCCCTCATTGGCTACATAAAATGCCTCACTAGAAAACCCTCACTGGCTACACAAATGCCTCACTGGAAAACACAACTGCCTCACTGGAAAAACACAACCTCACCGGCTTTTTCATGTTACTACAACCTCATTGGAATTCATGGTAGCCTCACTAGCTTTCATGGTAGTAACTACCTCACTAGAAAAATATAGCCTCACTAGCCAAAGATCAAACTTGTCTCATTGAATTGATCTTATACAACACATTTCTAAATCATGAATAAATCAATTACAAAGGGTTGCTCTGTTTCGCTGCATAACATTTCTACTTTCCAAAATAACACATCCTATGTCATAAAGATTCATAACACTGGAATCTTTAAAACAAAAAAATGGTATTAGACTCTTCACTATTTTTCATACATTTTTACAAAATAACATCTCAAAATTATGCTCATAAATTCAACACAATATCTCTATGAAATCACCGAAACAATAATAGTGATAAATCACTATTTTTGTAACAATCAGTAGTGCACATAATGCTACCAACTGTCACTCATTAAAACTATCAAATGTAACATTTAAAATCTATTCAAACTATTTCATAACTTCCCTTGAAGTCATCATGATAACTTATGTTCAACAAAATTTAATTTGTATTTTATCACGGTTGACACTTTACGCAAGCTATGTGTATACACTTAATTCAATAAAAAATCAAATGTCACATATAACCCGAGTCCCCAAGTGAACACAATAAACCTTTGTGTATAAGATAGAAAATCATGAATATAACAAAGGAAACCCAAGTACAAACACTACAATTGACTATATACACAACAATAAATTTTGAAAATAATGTGCATGGCTCATACCATTTCCAGATTAACTAAATACCAAAAAGAGTAAGGATTCTAGTTATCGAAATGAGCAACATTGAAAAATTTAGCTGCCTTTGAAACCTTGAAACCAATTTTTGAATTGTCAGCCGCAAAACCACCATTTCCGCCAAGCTTCTCCAAACTTCCTCCAAGCCCTAAGTCTGTTGTAAACAAATGATGCCTTGTATTTGCAAAAACAATGATATTTAGGGCATAGTTATGTCGATATACCTTTTTCCAATGAAACTCTCACAACCACTAATTATTATGTTGGTCACATTTTATTTACATGAGAGTAATCAAACACTTCAAACTTTTTGTTAGTGTCATAATCACCAATGTACAAAAACTATATTTCAGTTGAAAAGCTATAATATACCAATTAACCAAGTCCATTATCATCATTTCTTTGGCCAATGTAATGAAACCTTTTAAAATACATTAGCAATAGTCAATGAAACCATGATAAAGTTCCCTTTTCATTAATATGCATTGTGTCTTCAAATGTATCACAGAATAAGACAAATCTCATGTAAGAGTGTTGTCCCAAAGCCCTTGAATAAATGTTACGTTAGTCACCAGGTATCAAATGAAAGATGCACAAATGTATCAATGTGTCCAAAGAACCATAAGCACATAAAGTATTTATACCTCAATAAATTACCAATGCTCATGCAAAGTGAACCAAACCAAGTTGTCTCATATCCTTCATTAAAGTGCCAAAGTAATGAGAGAAACTCAATATATGCCACTTTTGTGTATGCCAAGGTAAAAACTTGACATCAATTCAAAAACTAATGTCAAAGGGGTCAACAGTCCATAGTTATGTAGATCAGGGAGGAGATCTTCAAACAATCACAATTCAAACTAATTTGAACAATATTTCAATCACAAAGACCCTAACTTGGTGTCTAACCCCCAGTTCACTCATGTCTCCTTGTAACACATCCAAGCATGAGACTTGGGAATATATTTTAGAGAAGGCCACAAATCCATGAACCAATTATTAGTTTGAGTACCCTTTATGGACCTTTTCAACATATCAATTTTTTTCCTAGGGTTGTTTTAGAACTTCATCTCTGAATTTGGACTACTACACTACCCCCTTAAGCTAATTAGGCCTCCTTTACAAATAAAGTGAATGATGAAACTCCTTCCAACCACCACTCTCCACTCCAAGTCTCTAAATAGAACACAAAAGGTTCGAATCAACAATTTTTAGCCAATGAAACACCCACAAATTCATCAAACCAGAAACCCTTACTTAGGCTTATTTAGGCCTATCACACAGGGGTTTATTGAAACTACCAACTCCAAGCCTCCACTTTGCAAACCAACACTTCAAACACATCAAAAAATACCTGCACACAATTTTCCCACCTTTTCAAGTCCATTCCCAAAATCTTTTAGGAAAACCCTAGCACCTACACCTCTCATTTACATGAAAACAAGTGAAATTCACCCTAGGACATCATCAAAATATCCCAAAACCTCCTCCCTTGCATTTATCAACCTACAAAAATGAAATAACAACCTAATTAACACCATTCCACCAAATTTCAGAGCATTTTATTGGTGGAATGGTCTCTTATGCCATTTTCACACCCTCAAACCCTCAAAAACAAGGTTTCCAACCCATTTTCAATAAAATGCCTCTAAAATCCTTCTAACTTGATGCAATAAATTAAAAAAAAAATCCAAAACACCCTTATTTCATTCCACCATAAGATTCATTGCATTTTAGAATGATATCTCTTAGTACGGAACCATATAGAGACATGTAGCAACAAATTTATACAAGAAATTGCAAAAAAATGAAGTTTCTTTATTGCTTCAGCACCAAAATCTTCAACAGAACCTTTCCATCAAGTTTATAAAGCATATTTAAACTTGTACCATAAAAAATCATTGGTTCCAACAAAATTTTGAAATACTTGACTATTGGACTCCCCAAAACAACCAAAAATGCAAATGTTGTATAACAACTTTGCAACTTTTTGCAAAATTCAGCAATATGACTCCAAACCAACCCAATTATGACCTTATTACATCCAATAAAACTCTAAACACCTAAAAAAAAACCATTGGACCATATTTACATATATTTGATTAGCTGCCCTTGCACCACCCACTCAGATAAAAAAATGACTCAAGTCCCTTGAGGACTATGTTGCAACAAAGGATTGAAGTTTGTTCATGTCATCTCCTGATCTGCAAGTGGTATTTCCACTTGGAAACCCTTCCACTGAGTGAAGTACTAAAAACATGCATTGTTCCTTTCTTGTGACTGGTTCTTCACTTAAAGCTATTGTCCTTCACTTGATGGGTGATCCTTCATCTATGCTACATCTGAAAAATGCTACCAAAGTAGCTTCTTTATCCACTACCACACCTCCTTGTGCCTTGTAATGCACTGCCTTTTGCTTCACTTTCATTGTGTACTTAGTAATTTCCACTTTCCTTTGTAACTCACCTTTCACCTCTTCACCTTTGTCTTTCATTCCTTCCATCTACTGTGATGCACTTACAACTGTTGCATCTCCATACAAACTAAATTTTGACATAAGAGAATGACCCACACCTCCTTGTACAAAAAATGAATGCAATACCTCTTTTACCTTTAAAGAAATGTGCTCCTTAAGACAATCTTGAACTACTAAAATTAATTCATCCTTGACCTTCTCAATATCATATTTTGACATTAACTCATTATAATGTTCATCCAAAGGAAAATCATGATTCATACCTGTTGTCTCAACATTCCCACGATTTGAAATAGTTGCAAGGTTCTTGTCTTCCTTGTTTCCTTCTACTTTTATAAATTCCTTTCCCTCCAAAATTGAACCATCCTTCAAATTTTATATTTTAGTATCCCCATGCTTGACAATGGCTGCAAGTGTCATATTCTCTTCTTTCTCTACGTTGATGAATTCCTTTCTTCCTAAAATTATCGCCTTGGCTACCTTACCTTGTTCCTTATCATCTTCTATCACTAGAGTCAATGTAAAAGAGATTCCATCTTTCTCAATATCATAAGTATTGTTCCTACCATCATACATTGCATGTCTATCAAACTGCCATGGTCTCCCTAGTAGCAAATAGCACACATCCATAGGGAACACATCACACAAAATCTTGTCTTTGTATTCACCTATGTTAAACTCAACCCAAGCTTGCTCATTAACCAAAATAGATTGATACTCATTTATACAAGAAACCTTATAAGGGATATCATGTGATATCTTTTCCTACTTGATTTTATCAACCATTTCAATAGACACCATGTTATGAGTACTTCCAAAGTCTATTACAACTTTACCTACCTTTCCTATACATTTACAAGTTTTCCTGAATAGTTTCCTTCTTTGTGATGGCTCCTTCTCCTTTGATGCTTTGAGGAGTGTTCTTATAACCATTAAATATTCTCCTACTTTTGCAGCAGCAAGATGATTAGGAGAGTTAACACTCTCACAATCTTCCTCTTGCACCAACTGAACTCTCTTATCGCCACTAGTTGAAGTACAAGCTTGTTTATCTGGAAAATTCCATGCTTGATGGCCAAATGGATTGCAATGATAACATCTCCCTGAAAATGTGTTTGAACCTCTACCTTTTCCACCAAATCTTCCTCTAAAACCTGATCCACTACCTCTAAAGCCACCTCTTTGATTAGAAAATTGGTCTTTGCTTTTACTTGCATCTTCTTGGTCTTCATAGGACTACCATGAACCTCTTCCTCTATTAGTGGTGAATCTGCCTCTTCATTTTATTTCTTGCCTTCTTTTTAACTTCTCTCTTGCCATAGCAACCAATTGAAAACATTCTTCAACCGTCCTAGGAGTAGCAAGACTCAATTCTTCTTGAATTTGAAATCTCAATCCATTCATATACCTTTCTATCTTATCATTTTAATCCTCAACATGACCAAATCTAATGATTAATTTGTGAAATTCTTCAGTGTAGGCCATGACATCCTTTTCCTTCTACTTTAAGTTTTGTAACTTCTTAAAATTTTGTATTGCATGATCACCTAGAAAAAAATGACTCTTAATCTTTGACACCATCCTATCCCACGATCTTATTTTTTCTTTCCCATTTTTCACTCTCTCCTCCTGCACATAGTTCCACCAAGTTAGAGTAGGGACTTTCAACTTAGTCTTAACAAAATTTACCTTTTGTTCTTCTACAACCTCCTTGTACTCAAAGTAATTTTTCCAGTGCATCTATCAAATCCAATACTTCTCCAACATCTAATTTTCCACTATACATTAGCAAATCTATTTTCACTTCAAAAGAATCTCCCTTAACAACTTTTAGCATATCCACCATCCTTCTCTCATCAGGATCCAATTCCTCTTCATTATCTTGGACTCTTCCACAAGGGTTTTCATTTTCACCCTCTTCCTCTCGGCCACTTTACTCTTCAATGGCCTTTCTTCTTCTCTAATTCTACAAATCTGGCTACTTCTTGTGACTCCTTTATCAACTTTACTTCTCTATCAACTTTATCAACTTTAATTAACACCATTCCACCAAATTTTAGAGCATTGTATCAATGGAATGGTCTCTTATGCCATTTTTACACCCTCAAACCCTCAAAAATATGGTTTTTAACCTGTTTTCAATAAAATGTCTCTAAAATCCTTCTAACTTGATGAAATAAATTCAATAAAAATAAAAAAACCCTTAGTTCATTCCACCATAAGATTAATTTCATTTTAGAACAATATATCTCAGTACGAAACTGTATAGAGACCTGTAGCTACAAATTTACACAAGAAATTGCAGAAAAATAAAGTTTCTTTATTGCTTTAGTACCAAATCTTTAACAAAAACCTGCCATAAAGTTTATATAGAATATTAGAACTTGTACCATAAAAAATAATCAGTTCCAACCACCTGTTGAACTACTTGACCATTGGACTTCCCAAAAAACCAAAAATGCAAATATTGCATGACAACTTTTTAAGTTTTTGCAAAATTTAACAATATCACTCCAAACTAACCCAATATGACTTATTACATTGAAAATGGTGTATTATGACCTTATTACATCCAATAATACTCTAAACACCTAAAAACCAAACATTGAACGGGTATGTGCAGGATCATCATGGAAAAAATAGGTCCTTAAGTGGCAAAAAATTCAGAAAAATCAGAGTTAGGCAACTTGACATAAAAATTTGAATAAGTTATCTATATTATTTCAAAAATATGTAAGAATAGAATTTTTAGAAAATTTAATGTAGTTTCTAAATTACTAGGTTTATTTTTCAAAAAAATAAAATCTATTTGGTGAAAATTTGAAATTTCAATATAGTCTAGTACTTAAATATCAGGGAAAAAAATAAGAAGTAGGTGTCTATCTGACCACCCTAGCCACATTAAAATGATAATATTTTTTTATAATATTTTAGATATAAGTAGAGGACAAATGTCTCGATGTGATGCATTATTTTTTTGTAATTTTTTTCCAATTAAATAATTAATTATAACTTTTTTATGACAAATTTTAAAATAATATAAAGACTCGTATGTTTGACCACCTTAACTTGGTCAAAACTTCATGAAAATTATTTTTTTGTTTTTTAATCTTATAGTATGCGAAGTATAGAATGTGACGCATGTTTTGGATTCAAAAAAATATGATACCGTTTGAAAGCTATAGATGTTTTTCAATCACCCTAAAAATTAGAACTTTAGTCGTAATTCAATAGAAAATGAATAATAATTATTTATTAAATTTAAAGTAAAACATAATTTATATTGTGGAAAGCTGAGAATCTCCTTTAAAAACCCTTTTTGTTTCATCAATTTTGGGTAAAAAAAATGTCGTCAACCACATACCCATCATATTGCCACTTTTTGGTCCATCATGATCCTGCACATACTCGGACCATATTTACATAAGTTGATTAGGTGCCCTTGCACCACATAGTCTGCTAAAAGGTTGCACCAACATTGGTTAACCTAAAAGGCATCTTGCAATAAGAATGGGTACCCCATTTGGTAGTAAATTTTATCTTATGTTGATCAAATTCTTGGACTAAACTTTGATTGTAGCCTGAGTAGCCATCCAAGAAAGATAATATTTATGAACCACTAACATTTTGTAGAAATTTATCCATGGAGGGGAGATGGTAGTGATCCTTTAGGGAGGCTTTATTTTGGTCTCTAAAGTCAACACAAAACCTTATTTCCCCATTCTTATTTCTGACAAGGACTATGTTTGCAACCCATGAAGAATGTTTGATGGGAAATATGGTCCTAGCCTCTATTAATTTATTCAAATTCTACCTCATTATAGGCTCAATCTTAGGATTAATAGGTCTTTTTTATGTCTTATAGGCTTAGCATCTAGGTATAACTCAATGGTGTGATGGGGCATGTAAGGATCAAACCATTTTAGATCCTCATAGGTCCATGCAATCAAATCATCATGAAACTAACAAATCTTAGTAAAATTTTAATATTTAGCTTTATAACACACCTTCCCCAGATTAAAATATCTTCCTTCTCTAATTGCAACCGACTTGTAGTCACCATTCTTTGTAGCTGGGTTCATTATCATTTTATTCAAATAATTAATTGAATTAAAGATACCCTCAAGGGTGATGATACCTTTCAAAAACATGTTGTTTTAACTATATGATCTGATCCTCATATTGGCCTTGTAACTTAGAATGATTTTTAGAAAAAAATTAAATTCCTCCTCCTCTTAAAGAAAATTGACATTTTTTGGTCATTTTTAAAGACCTACCAATTTACTTGGTTGTTTAGAAAATCAAGCCTTACAACAAGCTTGATATGTTTCTCCTTCTTGTTTGCAATTATATGTGTTGATATGTCAAATTGAGTACCAACTACTACAAGTCTTTCAACCTTCTTATTCTGACTTCTAGGAATATTTTGAATGTCAAAAACCTTAAAACCCTTAATCAAATCCCAAGCCCTATGTTTATAGGATTTGAGCAAGTTATTCTTACCTTATACTCTGAGTTCTGATTTAGTTGACAACTAATTCATTATCTCCAAAGACCTATAGCAATTTTATCTTCCTTTTTTATGCAAGTTGGAGACCTTGGATGAGGGATTCATACTTAGCCACATTATGATTGCAACTAAAATAAAGTATAAAAGATAATTAGTAATTCTACTTACTTTTGGATACCAATATTATACCGACAACTACACCATTATTTTTTCTAGAGAAATAAAAAACAACTGCCACAAACCCTCTAGATCTCCCTTAGTTTTCATGAGACTCAGATATGATTATCCTTTTCATGAATGTAGTAAGGGCCAAGACCAGTCTCCTCTACTTCATTGAATGGATCAAATTGGAATGCATTACCCCATTCATCTAGAAAATAATCAGGAACCTCCTCCAACAAACTTGCTTGCTCAAAAACATTAAACTCTCCCTTTTGATCATGCAATGTGTGATTCATGTTTATAGGGTTAGGAATATAGGGTTCATTATGATCTTTTGCAATGGGTTCAACTTTTATGGTCAGTTTGGTGCCATTCCTAATTCTGAATAGCATATGGGACAAATCAGAAGGAAGATACCCACCTATCTTAGTAGTGAATTATCTAGACCAATAGACAGCAAAGAAGGGGGGTCTATGACAAGAATATATTGCAACATTATGCAACAAGGGAATGAATGTAAGGTCAATTTTAGATCTGTTATGACCTCGACTGTCTTTATAGTAGTTCCATCCAATTGCACAACTCCCTTAGCTATAGGTTCATACTTAATGCCAATGAAATTAGATACTTTTTTTGGCATAACAAAACTTCTAGTACCTAAATCAATAATACAATTATATAATGTGATCTCCAATAATGTAGGAAAAATATAAGGGGGTGGCTTTCTAATTTTACTTGATTTTCTCTCTTCTTTGGGTTGTACTAGGATATTTGGTGGAGTAAATCCTTCTTGCACTGAAAAATAATTTGAAAATTTGAGCCCTTCGAAAGCTTGTTGTAGAAAATCCCTTTGATATGGGATAGAAAGAGCCTCCCACATGGTAACGTTTAGGTTAGCTTTCTTCATCTGATCAACTATATTTTAAGGAGAATAAACAATCTTAGGTGAAACTCTTGGAACATCAAGGTTCAAATTTGTTGATTGGATGACTTATGGTTGTTCTTATTATTTATTGATTTGTTTGTAGCATAGTGTTAGAAATCTGAAATAGATTGAATAACCCAATAAATGTTTTAAGAGAAAATCAAAGTTACATAAATTTGAAAAGCATAAGAATAAAAACCAAGACTCCAAGAGATTATGCAATGTTGATGTGACAATATTACATTAAGAGATTCCAAGATGAAAATATATAATGAAAATATGCATGCATCAAGGATGCAAGAGTATGAAAATACAAGTTAGGTAGTGAGTTTATATAGAACTTAGGAAAGGAGGTAGGTGGAAAATCCAACCAATAGGAATCAACCAGAAAAACTAGAAGATGTCGCCAAAAGTGGAAAGTGGTTCCACCCTTTAAGGAAGGGGACACCACACATTCATCTCCTAGTAATAAACTTACTTTATTATCCTAATAAAGCTTAATAAAGTGTAGGAAAAACTTAGGACTAAGGGAAAATAAATTAACCCACTAGGAAAATAAAAAACCTACACCAACACCCCTGTTTAAGCACAACTTAGGAGGATGCAAAATATGATTGGTCTCGAAAAATAAGGCCATGTTAGGTACCCATGTACATATCAAATTCCCCCCAAAGAGACAGAAGCCCTCCCCAAATACAGAGAGATAACATCCCCTAGAATAGAGATATAAGAAGAGAAGGAATAAATAGCCTCCCATAAAGAGATCCAATGGTAGATGAATAAAAATAGGTGAAGAAGATGATCCATGATCATCGAACATTGATCCTCCCTTTAGGAAGAAACACAATGAAAGGCATACGCAAAATATCTTCCAAGTCTTTAAAGGAATATGTAGAAAGAAAGTGAAAGATGTATGAAGTCTCTAAAGTTAGCTCAAGTATCCCCATGTCGATTTTGAAAGATGTCACAGTCAAATCAAGCATTCTAGGCCATATTGTTGAAGATGAAAAATTAGAATCTCCTAGAGGCTAATGTAGAGCATAAGCCAATGACTCAATTATCTCCTCTGAAGATGTCTTCTCCAAATGGTGATCCAAAGTATCCACACTCATGTCAAACTATAAGGAACAATCATATAGAAAATGAACAAGAGGGTCAAAGTGTCCCCTTACAAAAAATAAAGAAGAATCATCTTCATAAAAGAGAAGATGAATACACTCAATAATGTCTCCCAAATATGAAATATGTGTCTCCATAAACAATTTTGAAACACCTATCAAGATATCATACTAAATTGAGTTAGGAAGACTATGGATTCCCTGTTGCAAGAAGTCATTAGAAACTTTTGAATAAGAAACTCTAGAATTTGAAGTAGCAATAGATTCAAGGATGAAAGAATGGTCCTCAAAGAGAATATGTATGTCCTCAATAGTGTCATATAGATATAAGATGATGGACTCTACAAACAAGAAAGAAATGATAAGAGACATTAGATTTCCACAACCCATGTTCAATAAGAGAGCTTTTTTTCTAGATTGTACTGTGTAAATTTTTTTGCATCAACGTTTTGGATCACACTCCGTTAAGAAAGAAATGTCTGGTAGAAATTGGTCCCAATGGATCGAGTCTAGAAGAAATAAATGATCTTGCTGAAATGTTGTTAGAGTTCAAGAATATTGCAGCAATAAATATTAACAATGATATGTAGATTAAATAACCTAGAAATAACAATGAAGAATAACACAAAAGAGATCAACATAGAAATTTAACGTGGTTCATTTAATATGGGAAGCATCCACATAAACTCAACTGTTCCCAATGATTTTATTATCCATTGCAAAAAATATTACAATCTTGTAAACACACTATCACAACATATATCCTAGTTGCTTATACAAGCTTTTTGGAAGCTTCTAGAATTAAGGTTTTACAAAGTCATTTTTTTCATTTGATGTTTCAGTGGGAAAACCTTGACAAGTTAATGGTGAGGATACGTTATGAGTGTACATTATTTTCATGATCAATCACCACATACCAACAAATGTATCACTAGAGGCTCTCGAAGAAGCATCTATGGAATCTAAAGCTACAATGGGTGGTGTCAATGTAATCTCAACTTGAGGATGAGAAGCAAGAGAAGTCTCATGTCATCTAAATGTTCAAGACATGCATAATAATTAAGCTCCTCTAAATTATAATAAGCATATGGTATATTATCTAAATCATCAAGTGGAATGAGGAAATCTATAGCAGGATCATCTGGAATGGAGAAACATGAGGGTCTCCAAACATCTCCCAAATTTTGGTCCAAAGTGTGCAAGTACATTCATTGTCTACTATAGCCAACAAAGTGTCATAATCAGCATAAAAAAAAATCATTCATAATACATTACCAACTTTATTACCCCATACTGATTTATTTCTACGTGTGTCTGGTTCAGGCATGAGCCCATAAAGGTAACATATTTTTTTAGCCATGTGAGATTAGTTATAATGCCTTTTTTCCAAGACTCGTTGTTAGCCTTATCCAAAATTATCATGGAAGGATGAGTAGAAAAAACCATGATACAATCTTGAAATGATTATAAAATAACACGACAAAGGAACATCAATAAACTCCTACCCTTTTCACTAGTATCAAAGATCACCCCCCTCAAATATTACAAGGTTGGCACTTTATAATTTAGTGTGTTTACAAAGCCTTTTCTAAGATACAATGCTTAATAGGATCAAAATAGCCAAAATTACATATTTTGATACAAAATGAACCTAATAAAATCTTGAAAAATTACCCTTATGGTTGTGTAGTGCTCTCTTATACCTTTCTAAGTCCTATTTGTTTCTGAAAATCAGAGCACTAGGGAAAAAGTTATGGTATGTTGAAGAAATTAGCACAAAATAACTTCAACCTAAAATATTTGGTACAAAATAGAAAAAAATATCTTCAATACCTATGTGGATGGAAATTTCTCCTCTCCAAATTTTCGGTGATATCTCATTTTTGAAAAATAGACACCATGGCGAAAATTTATGCAAGTTTGAAAAAAAAGACCAATTTGGCCTACTGGGGGAGCCATAGTGGCTCCCTGGTTGCTCTTAGATAGTGCTCAAGTGGTTTTGGATGATCTGGCGATGCTTTGGTGGATTTTCGAGTGGTGTTTAGTAGTAAACTGCTAGCAATTTAGCCTAACCACAACAAGTAGAAATAAACACTAGCAGTTTGAGTTTGATGTTGGTAGTTTATGTTGAACCACCTACTAGTGGTTTCCTAGCCACTTAGTGGCTTACAACATTGAGTAGCTATATTCCATGGCTTACGTAGACTGTAGATTAAAGTCCAAGGCATTTTTGAGTGCCAAGCACTATGAGTGCTTACAGAAAGCACTTAGCACAATATGCCTTAATGCTTAGTGCTAATTATTAATTTTTTTATTTTTTTGAAAAAAATTTCAATAAATCATTGAATACAATTATTTTTGCAAATTTGTAATTCTGTAACCATACTTGCACTACTGAGGGGGTTGTACAACCCTCTTGACAATTTTTTTTTTCCTCAGAAAGAAATTTTACCAAATATTGGCAAATTTTATGTCCAAATTCATCTGCTTGGCCTCCTGAATGTAATAATGAGGTCTTTTTTGGTTGGAAAAGCTCCTAGCAAAAGCAATTCACTAGATTTGAGCTTCAAACCCCTATTTACAACTTTTTCAAATGATCTTTAATTTGGATGAAACTAAAGCTAAATCTAACTTTCTCGAGCCTTCTCGACACATTGGAATAGTAAAAAATACTGCCAATATAACCAAAAATGCCTCAATCACCTAGATCTTACAAAACATATATGCAATATGAAGAGGTTATTAGATCTTTGTAAACACTTTTTGGTTCTCTAGATCATTTAAAATGCAAGAGAAGATCATATGGGAATTTACAAGATCTTTACATGAAAACTCAATCTCTCAATTAGGAATCTATGAACTTATATTTCTTAAAATAAAAGCTTTGATGCCATGCTAATTTTTTTGAAATTGATTAAATAACCCAAGGGAATTTTTAAGAGAAAATAAAAGTTACATAAAATAGAAAAACATAAGAATGCAAACTAGGATTTTGAGAGATTATGCAATTTAGATGTGACAATATTGCATTAAGAGCTTCCAAACTGAAAAGATATAATGCAAAGATGCATGACTAAAGGATGCATGAGTATGCAAATACAAGCTAGGTAGTAAGTTTATATAGAACTTAGGAGAGGAGGAAGGTGGAAAATCCAACAACTAGGAATTGTAGGATAGGGTTAAAATCATAATCAAAGGAATAGATCAACATTAGCAACTAAAAATACCTAAAATCCAAGCCTAAAATCCCAATCCTTGAAACAAGTACAAAATAGCGAAGGAAATCAAATGAACAATAAAGCTATACCAAACTTCCCATTCTAAGCTTGGTATGTAAAATGGTAATGAGAGTATGACTATGCTTATGCTTGAATGGAGTGCAAGATGCTGATGGGACTAAGGATATGACTATGGTTGGATTTGGGTATGCAATTTTGAACCCTAAAAAGAGGATGCTGAGAAAACTATTATGAAAAAAAGTAACTCTAAATTTCAAAACCTCAAGAGGATAAGATGATGATCATGATTGGACAAAAGGTGAGCCTGAACTAGACACATGATTTGTAGACCCAACCTAAGGAGAAGATAATGAAAATATGATAAGTTCAAGACACCTAAATATGAAACTATGGTGTTCCTAATAATATGATAAGCCTCCTAATATTAAGAATCAAAGATGGTAAAGAAGTGAGGTGTGGTACATGGTATATGAAAACTAGGACTATGCAAGCTAACATAAGGTAAATGATGAAATGAAATGAATGGGCTGAATGAACCTAAACATGTCTCAAGTCTGAGTGTATAGTCACTGTTTGTAAGGAAAATGGAAGTTGGATGTATAAATATTTGTCCAATTTTTTTGAAACTAATAGATGCAGTGTTTCAGGCCACAAATGTTGTGCAAGGACAATCAATTGTGGTGCATGACTAGTTAATTGTGGAGAACAAACAAATGCGACATTTTGGCTTCCTAAGGGTTTCTAACAGATGTGGTATTCTAACTAAAAATTGCACAATTTTTTTTGTAACAGTTGTTATGTTCTAGGTTTTAGACTCAAAATGATGTTTTCTAAATGGTCTACTTTTGGAAATTTCTAGATTTGATCATAAAACACAAAAAACACTCAAAAGATAGATTTGGCTATTTTTGACTCTTTGACTTCTTGGTAAGAAAGTATTTCTCATGTTTTCTTCCATAAAAATTTCTAATGGTTTCAATAGTTTATCACAAAAGAAGATTTTCCAATGAAGCACAACCTAGCTAGTATTAAATGAACATCTCCCCATAGTAGGCTTACCTCACCCTTTTGAGTGATTTTAAATTTGTATCCAAGGAGCGGGCGAATAGGGTATACCAAGGTCATGGACCACCATGGGACCCATGGCCTTGAAAGAGTGTAAACTCTAGAAATACACCTTACACCTCAACCATTAACAAGACATGGTGAATTCTTGGGATAATGCTATCTTGATGCACTACTATGACTTGGCGTGATAGTCAACTGGTCTTAGGCTTCTAAAAATAAGGCTTATAGTGACTTAGTGAATAGCGGGTCCATCTATATTAGCCTAAGATTGGGAGGGTCTTTCTTTCTCTCCTCACTAGTTGGTCTCAATATATCAAGGATCTTGTAGCTTGGCTTTGAATGACATTGGAAAAACCACTTAGAGGTATCTTGTAAGAATGGAAAAAGGAATGAAAGTGGTATCATTGATGTCATCTGGTCAACTGGTTATCTACTGGTTGTTGGGTGTATATATTAAGGATATTGAGAAAATTGTATTAAAGGAAGATTACAGGTATTCAGTTATTTCTCAAGATGATGATCTGGTACTTGTCTCTATGGTTTTGCAATTCAAATATGCTATTCATGATTGTTGAAGGTTGTTATATCCAGATTCTTGGCTATTGATTCTTTGTGAAGTTCAAGTTGTGTTCACCAGTTGTGAACTATGTTTTTCTATGTTCTGACTGAGGTTTGAGAAAAATATTGTTGCTCCAAATTTCTCTTTGATGAAGTCTTTTAAATTGCGGTTCTAGAGATATGATGTTCTGATTGTATTAAAGATATTTTTGGTTTCTGGAAGTTTCGAGCTTAATTGTTCTATGTGTTTTACATTATTTTGGCTGACTGTGTGTTAAGCACTATCTTCGAAGTTGATGAAGCATGTTGGATATATTATGGGTCTCAGTGAAGCATGTGTTTAGGTCACCCTTATTCTAATTCCACCCTAGGATGTTTTGAAGTTGACCTAATTTGAATTTGAAGCTGGATGATCGAACTTGTATATTTTGAAGGTTGGAGATAACATAAATACAGGATGAGCTAGGAATGAAAAGTGTACAAGAGGAAAGAAGGAAGATAAGTGAAAGAGAAGACACAACTTTGATGCCATTCAAAAATTATGTGTGAGTTATGTGTGTGGTAGATCAATGTGAATCTTAATACTGATTTTTCAGATGCAGTGAGTAGAAGGAAAACTCTATCATTCATACAAGTTGATCAGTGATTGTGGTGGAATCCTTTGTTGCATTGGAATTTTTGTATCTTTGTAACAATTATTCTTTGTCTTCTTTGTATCTCTATGGTAGTGAGCCCTTCGAGTTGTAGCCCTATTGGATAGTGAGTCCTTATTGTAGGTAGTGAGCCTTATCTCAAGTAGTGAGCCTGTTTGTAATCGGTTTTGATATTCTCTATAGTGTGAGTTAATCCTCAATGTGGTTTTTCCCTCATTGGATTTTACACGTAAATTAGGTGTTATTGTTTTTGTGTATTGGATTTGAGTTTCTTCTTTGGCATTTGATGATTAATTATTTAAGTAGTTTATGAATGTGTTCTAGTAATTGAATTGAAGATTATAATATGTAATAACCGATTCACCCCCCTTCTTAGTTGTCCTATTGAATAGTTTTGGCTTTGCAGGGGTTTCTAATAGATGTGGTATTCTAACTAACAATTGCATGGTTTTTTTTGTAACAGTTATGGTGTTCTAGTTTTTAGACTCAAATTGATGTTTTCTAAATGGTCTATTTTTCCCAATTTCTAAATTTGATCATAAAACACAAAAAACACTCAAAAGATAGATTTGGCTATTTTTGACTCTTTGACTTCTTGGTAAGCAAGTATTTCTTGAGTTTTCTTCCATAAAACTTGGTAATGGTGTCACTATTTTAGCACAAAAGAAGATGTCACAATCAAGAACAACCTAGCTAGCATTAAAGGAACATCTCCTCATAGTAGGATTACCTCACTCTTTCAAGTGATTTTAAATCTATATCCAAGGAGAAGGTGAATAGGGTATACCAAGGTCATGGACCACTATGGGACCCATGGCCTTGAAAGAGTGTAAAATCTAGAAAGACGCCTTATACCTCAACCATTAACTAGATGTGGTAAGTAACTTCCCAAGATAATGCTATCCTGATGCACTACTATAAATTGACGTGACAACCAACTAGTCTTAAGCTTCTAAAAATAAGGCTCATAGTGACTCAATGAATAGTGGACCATGTATAATAGCCTAAGATTGGGAGGGTCTATGTTGCTCTCCTCACTAGCTGGTCTCAACAGATCGAGGATCTTGTAGCTTGGCTTCAAATTAAATTGGAAAAACCACTTAGAGGTACAACTTTCTCTCTACCCTTTTATATAGCTCACTTGAAAATGTGCTTGGGGTCATCCCTAGAGTGATCACTTCTCTAGCAGGCCACCACTAAAAAATAAAAAAGGAAGAATTTTAATTATCTTGATATTTTTCATCACCTAGGATCACTAAAAGCACAAGGGGAGAGGATACATATACAAGATTCCCTCAGCAACAACACATACATACAAGTGCATAAAAAACATAAGACACTTATTCATTTTAAGAAACAATTCCAAATGTTCCTAATTTAAAATTTTTATTACACAATGGAACCCTACAAGAAATTGGATTAGTAGGTTTATATCAAAATTTATTCTCCCAACGATTGTCACATAGTTGTAAATTAGATATTAGTAACACAAAAACCCCTACCCTAATGAATGCAAAAAGTAGAAAATGAAAATCTAAAATTTATACCCTCTTTTTTATTATGACAGTTAGTTGCAGCATACACAGGCTTAAATGTGGATGACAAATGTGTTGTAGAAATGAATGATTATCGCTTATGAAGCTATGATTGTGACAAATGAAAGAGCGACTATGATGCACATATCAATGATTGCAATGTTTTGGGTTACTATTGTGGTGTAGAACCTAAAACTACAAAATCGCATATATCCAAAAAAAATAACAAAATTGATGATGTAGATGATATAAGCAGACTATTAGAATGTTGGAATGATAACTAGAATCCTATAAATTGATTAGAAATAAAAATGATTGATTTTATATTTTTTTTTGCAAAGTGACAGTCAAATTCATCATTTTAGGTGAAAAATGTGGCATTCAAAAACTTGATTATGTCATGTCGCATGATGATTGCGGCATTTGAAGGATTAGTTGCATCACTACACAAATCAATTATGACACACTCTTGAAAAATCAAAATTTCTCAAAAATTAAAAAAAATATGGTTAGCTCATGTTGGGTTGACCAAATGTAGATCGAGGTAGAATTTGGGGAATAAGCATGAATCAGTGATAGCAACCACAAAACTACCTAATTCAAGCTATGAAGACCCTAATCCAATAGTGAAGCATAAATTCAAATAATGAAGTAATGATACTTAATATCTATGCCAAAGTTGAATCATATCTATTTCTTTTCTCCATTTTGCTTTATTTTTCTCTTAAATAGTATGCAATATATTTTATAAGCTTGATGTTGATGCAAGATAGTTCTAGATCTCAAGATAGAAAATTTTGAAATACTGTGGTTCGGTTGAAATGAAGGTGATGGCTTGATTTTATAGAAATCCAAATTCAAATAAAGGGTGAAGATTGAAAGATGAGGTATCATGATCAATGGATGAGGTTAATTGAGACAAAGATAGGGAAGGATGGACAAAAAATTAAGAAGTTAGTTGAGATTTAGGGCTCGACTAAGAAGAAATGCAAATTAAATAATGATAATTATTTTATTTAGGAGAGGGAAATGAATAATTAAATAATAAAAAAAATTATCTAATTATAGAAGAAATGATGTTGGAGCATCCGAGATGAAATGGAAATCCTCTATCACCAAAATATTGTTATTTTAATTGATTTATTTTCAATAAGGGCTTAGGGGTTAGGTGAATAAATATTTTTATTTGCAACTTTGTAATTTCACTTGGGATGAAATTGTAATTGTAATTTTAGTGGGAATTTATATTTATGAATATTTTCTAAGGAAAAATTGGGAAAATACCCCTCTTGGGCATCCCATTCTTGGTGGGGACCACATGGGGTGCATGTGCTTGCATGTCCAATTGCATTCCTTGCATGTAATTGCATGTTCTTGCCACAAGCTTTGCATGTTGTTGCATGACTGTGTTTGGAGCTTTCAAATCCATTGGGAGTTATTGAAGGTGTCATAGTTGAAAAAGATCATTGGTCACAAGTTAGGCACCCATGTGAAGGTGGTGAAGGAAATAAATTATTTTATATTTTATTTTCTTATCTCTCCTCAAGTTGGGCATTAGATTTCTTGGTGGTTTGTGGAGGTTGTTTTGAGAAACCAATGGTGGTTTCTTCTCACACAATTTTTATAAAATGGTGCTTGCTCATTTGGAGAAGGGGAATTTTGGAGAAGTTATGGTTGCATACCCAGATGTTATCAAAATGAAGCTAGAATGTTGAGTTACAAATTTTTTTGTGTGTGAATCTCATGTTCTATGTGAGCATATGAGCTCCATGTTTATGTATTCCATTTTTAGATTTAGAAGTTAATACATGTTGCAGGCTTCTCTTCCATTTTATGTGTTTTAAGTTAATTTTTTTTCCTCCTTTCATATTTTTTATGTGTGTTTGTGATCATATTCAAAAGGGAGAGTCTCCCTTTCCATCAGTAGTATCAGAGCAAGTTATTCTAAGTCTATAAACAAAGATCTGAAGAGAGGTAGTTTGCAGTAGGACCTATGAGTTGTGGGTGAAGATTAAAATGCCCCCAAGAGCTGCCCAACATGGTAGAGGTAGAGGCAGAGGTGGTAGAGGAAGAGACCCTCCAAGAGATTAATTTAGAGCTCTCATAAGGTAATTTGAAGTTTTGTAGGAAGAGATTGATAGAAGAGATGTGCATAGAGAAGGAGATGACAGTGAAGATGAAGATGAAGAGGAAGAATGGGATCTAATGGATCTTGGAGAAATCAAATTGTTGAGAGATATTGCACAAATTGGAAACAAACCAAAGATAGAGGTTTTAAATTTTTTTGGAAGCTTAAATCTAGAAGAGTTGATAGATTGGATTAATGACATGGAGGATTTCTTTGAGTTTGAAGAGATTGAAGACCCTCAAAGGGCGAGGTTTTCAAAAATTAAACTAAAAGGGGATGCTAGTATTTGGTGGAATGAAATTGAACTTGAAAGAAGAGGAAGAAGAAAATAAAAAATATCTAGATGGGATAGGAAGGTAGAAAAGATGAAAAGATAATTTATTCCACTATACTATGAGTTGGAGTTGCTCAAAAATATACAAAGTTTGAGAAAAGGAACAAGAACTGTGAAAGAATACATAGAAGAATTTCACAACATTTTGATAAGAACAAGACTTTATGAACCAAACAAGGAGAAACTAGCCCGTTACATCAATGGGTTAAATCCAAGCATGCAAGAAGAGTTGGCACTAGTGATATTGTACACCATTGATGATGCATGCCAATTTGCATCAAAAGTTGAAGAAATATTGAACGAAAAATTTGAGAGAAAAAAAAGAGGAAGAGGTCATGGTGGAAGAAGTGGAGGAATAAATTATGATGGAAATCAGAAAAATATGAATTTTGTAGACTTGGGTAGTAACAAAAATAAAAAATCAGAAAATTATTGTCCTCCTAGAGATCAAAATCCAAGAGGTAGAGGAAGATTGGGTAGAGGATTCAGAAGAGGTGGCTTTCACGAAACCTATTTTCAATGTGGAGAAGAGGGAAATAGAGCATATGACTTTCCCCATAATAAAGAAAGGACCAATTATAGACAATCAAAAAATCAGAATAGAGGAACAAACATCAATGAGGTGGATGCACAATCATCACATTCAAAAAAAGAAAAAGGAGGTGAAGTCTTGATGACAATAAGAGAACTATTGAATGAGGAAAATGAACCAACTCAAAGAAAGAGATTATTACAGACAAGATGCAAATGTGAAGGGAAGTATTGTAATGTCATCATAGATAATGGAAGCATAGATAACCTAGTATCCAAAGAAATGGTGAGAAAATTAAAGCTAGAGAGGAAGAAGCACCTTAATCCATACCAGATAGCATGGGTACAAGACAATCAAAAGCTTTTGGTCAGTGAACAATGTTTGGTCAAATTTAAAATAGGAGGTTATTTTGATGAAATATTGTGCAATATAATTCCTATGGATGCATGCCATATTTTGTTACAAAGGCCTTGGTAGTATGATAGGAAGGCAATGCATGATGGTTGTGCTAATACATATACGATAACTAAGGATGGAGTGAAACATAAATTGAAGCCTTTGAAAGAAGAATTGGTTCAAATTTGTGGTAATGCAAGAGTTTATTTAGTGAATGCAAATAAATTATTAAATGGTATGAGACATAATTTTTTTTTTTACTTTGATTCCTAAAACTAACTATGAAAATGTGGAAGATGTTCTTGTGGAGATTGCAAATTTGTTGCAAGAGTTTCAAGAGATTATTTGGATAATACACCTAAGGGGCTGCCACCAATGAGAAAGATAAGTCATGAAATTGATATGATATTGGGAGAAAGTTTGCATAGCAAAGAAGCCCATATAATGTCTCCAACAATGAGTGAAGAGCTAAATAGGTAAGTTCAATAACTTTTGTAGAAATTCCTAATTAGATAGAGCCTAATTCCACGTGTAGTGCCTACTATTCTAGAACCAAAGAAAGGGGGATCATGGAGGATGTACACAGATTCGAGGGCTATAAAAAATATCACCATAAAATACTAATTTTAATTACCAAGAATGGATGATATCATGGATTGTTTGAGTGGGTCTCAATACCTCACAAAGATTGACTTGAAGAGTGACTACCATCAAATCCGAATTAGAGTTGGTGATGAGTGGAAGACAACATTCAAGACCAAAGAAGGTTTGTATGAATGGTTGGCCATTTCTTTTGTGCTAACCAATGCACCTAGTACATTTATGAGATTGATGAATGAGGTATTGAAAGGGTTTTTCAGAATTTTTTTTATTGTTTATCTTGATGATATATTGATATTTAGTAAGACATTAGAAGATAATTTGATGCATATCAAATTTGTTTTTAAAAAGTTGAGAGAAGAGAAGTTTCTCATTATCATGAAGAAGTGTAGCTTGATGAAGTGGGAGATGGTATACTTGGGGTTCATTGTTTCAGGTGAAGGAATCAAGATGGACCCAAAAAAGGTGAGAGCTATCTTAGAATGGCCTACACCTGGAAGTGCTACAGAGGTGAGATCTTTTCATGGTTTGGAAATTT
>CM021104.1:66614581-66739437 GCA_007115665.2 Sequoiadendron giganteum | reverse complement strand
AAATTAATTTTTAGTACAAGTCTAAAGAAGATTTGAAGAGGAGACATAAGGAGTTGTAGATTGGTGATGAGGTAATGGTACACTTGAGGAAAGCGATATTTCCAATTGGTACTTATAACAAGTTAAAAATGAAGAAGTTTGGGCCTTGTAGGATCATGAGTAGACATGATTCAAGTAATTATTATGAAGTAGAATTTCCTAGTGGACATAATATTTCACCAATATTTAATATTTTTGATCTAAAATTGTTTTATGAAGCTGAAATTGATGAAGTTACAATAGGTGAACCAATTCATATATCAACACCTACTTCAAAGGAGAAAATGATAGAGTCAATATTTGATAGAAAGGTGAGTAGGAGTACAAGAAATAAGAAGTATATGGAGTACTTGGTTAAATGGTTTGGGAGGCCTTTCGAGGACTCATCTTGGCTATCAAAAGTTGAGGTTAATCATCTTGGTTATCCTCTTGAGAAGTGACAAGGACAATTTTCTTCTATCATGGGTGTCTAATGTAGGAGCATCTAAGGTGAAATGGAAATCCTATGTCACCAAAAATATTGTTATTTTAATTGGTTTATTTTCAATAAGGGCTTAGGTGTTAGGTGAATAAATATTTTTATTTTGCAACTTTGTAATTTTAATGGGAATTATGCATTTATAAATATTGTCTAAGTCAAAATTGGGAAAATACCCCTCTTGGGAATCCTATTATTGGTGGGGACCACTTGGGGTGCATGTTCTTGCATGTTCAATTGTATGACTTGCATGTAATTGCATGACCATATTTGGAGCTGTCAGGAGTTATTGAAGGCATCATAGTTGACAAAGATCATTGGTCAAAAGTTAGGAACCTATGTGAAGGTGGTGAAGGAAATGAATTATTTTATATTTTATTTTCTTATCTCTTCTCAATCTGGGCATTGGATTTCTTGGTGGTTTGTGGCGGTTGTTTTGGGAAACCAATGGTGGTTTCTTCTCACACAATTTCTATATAATGATACTTTCTCATTTGGAGAAGGGGGATTTTGGAGAAGTTGTGGATGCATACCCAAATGCTACTAGAGTGAAGCTAGAATGTTAATTTATAGATTTTGTATGTGTGAAGCCCATGTTGTATGTGATCATATGAGCTCCATGTTTATGTATTTAATTTTCAGATTTTTAATTTAATACATGTTTTAGACTTCTCTTCCATTTTATGTGTTTCAAATAATTTTTTGCCTTCTTGCATAGTGTTTTATGTGTGTTTGTGATCATATTTGAAAGGGAGAGTCTCCCTTTCCATCAAGAAAGATGGAGTATTAAATATTAAATAATTAAAAATAATTATTTAATGAGAGAAAGAGGGAAATGATAAATAATTGAAATAATAATTTAATTATAGAAGAGGAAAATGATAAAGTAATTAAATAAATAAATAAATATTTAATTAGGGAGGGAAAATGCCATTGAATACCTGAATAATTAAAAATAATTATTCAATTATAGAAGAAAATAAAAAAAAGTAATTAATTAAAAAATATATATTTAATTATGGGAAGAAAAGATAAATTAGTGATGTAATTTTAATTAAATTGATATTTATTTAAATTAATTAAATGATGAATAAGATAGAGTGAATTAAATAAATAAATAAATAAACTAATAGAGGAATATGAATTTAGAGAATAATTAAATAATTAAAATTACTTAATTATGCATAAAAGAAGGTGAATTAGTGATAAAATGTTATTTGCAGACTCGAGATATTTTTCAATGTCTATAGTTTAAAAGTATTAAAGAACTAGTTTTAATTGATTTATTGATTCACCCCCTTCTCAATAGATAGTTGTGTTCCAACATCCCTAATTTAACCCCTAGTTAAAGTATGAATCTAAAACTTTTATTAATACTCACATCTTGCTTCCATGAAAGTTTAGGATCAATTGATGATAGTAAAGAATCTCTAAAATGATTATTCATATTAACATTTAAGACTAACTGTAATGACAATGTCAATATCATCTCTGATATTAATGTGTTATGATATTAAACTTTTATTAATACTCACATCCTGCTCCAAAGAGTAAGATCAATTTTTTTTCAATCAAGCTTCAGCCTGCTCCAAAGAGAAAGAAAAGGCTTCCATCATGTATAATCCTTTCCCTCGATCTCATTATGAGGCTAGCTCTTCTACTATGGAAGAAGTCTCTTAGAAAGTCTTAATTCACTCATTTTCTAGTCTTGAGCTTAGCATACTAGTCTAGCATACACTAGACTGGGGGTTGGTGGGTGATAAATATTTTTCCTTTTTTGGTTATACCATTACTGGTTGGGTTTCATAGTATGTGACATACACTTGTATTGAATTGGGGCTCTCCTATAGTCAGGATTGAGTTTAAAAATTTGTTTTTGTTAACTGCTTTATAAATAAATAAAATTTCAGTTGCTTAGCCACTTTTATTTAAAAAAACATTATTGCTAACAATGTGTATTAATAATCATATTAATCATAACCATACCAATAATAATAACTAATATTGCAAGAATTATTATCGAGATGATTACAATATGGTTATTGTTATGTATATTAATAGTAATATCAACCTTACTCCTATTAGAAATAACCCTAGATACTAATAATAATGCTAATAAATAATTATTACATTCCCTACAAGATCCTCATGATATTTGAAATATAATAAAATTAACTTAAATCTTTTTCATCTTATTCAAGTTAGCTCCCATATAATTGTTTAATGGAATGTTAATATTAAAATATCCACAAGATAAATTATCACACAAAATTTATAGATGATAATAATAATAGTAATGTTAGGGTTATTACTAATATAGTGTTCCTTAAAAACCATTTCCCATCTTATTATTTCATCACCCCTTAGTAATTAGAAGGAATAGAATATATAAAACACCTATGAAACTTTTAAGAAAACAATTAAATCCATCTATTTCATAAAAGGATAATAGTAGAATTATCATTTAATCCTACAAATATTAATATTAACTTTTTTATTAAAAACCATTATTATTATTCATTTTATGCTAGTATTTTAAATTAACATTTTCTGAGTGACATTTAAAGTGACAAAGATACTATACTTAAGACCCATGTAAATCATAGATTAAGCTTGATGCCACCATAATTAATGTGTAACCCTCCTAAATTAATATTAATAATTTAAATATTACTATTAATATTAATTTCATAGTAACATTCATGCTAATATCGATACACTTATATATATATATATTGATGAATAGGCATAACATATATATTAATTTTAAAAGATAAATATACATATTCACAAAAGAAAAGTTGGGTGGTAAGAAGGCACACCTTAAGAGTCACATGGGGTGAGCCCAAGAATTAGGAATTATGATAAAAATGTAAAAATAAAATGCCATCAAGTGGCCATGGCAGTGCCAGTAGAGGGTGATGGGTCCCTATCATATGATTTCCCCCATACATCAGCAAGGTCTAAAGTGACATTAGGGGGAGGAAAACCATCATCATATTTTTTAGCATCTTTATCTTTGTCTTCATAACGAGGTGAAATCATTAGATCCAATTGATGGAGCCATTTAGAAGTATTAGTAGAAGACCAACTATAACCACCTCCTAGAGCATCAATAGTAGGAAACCTAGAAGTGCTAGTGCTACCCCTGCTACCCCTCTAGAAGGCCATTCTAGGTCAACTCGCAAAGGAGGAGAGGGTGGCCATCGACAAGGGATAGAGCTATGATGAGGAGGAGCTTGAGAGAAGGGGGGAAAATACCTAGAAAAGACACTTTGTCGCTGGCCCCATGAAGGAGACTGAACTTGAGAAGAAGTGGGTGAGGGAGGCACATGTGCCACAATGCAAGGGGCATTGCCCCAGTGGTCCAAGAGCTCCTGAAGGTGAGAAAATTCAAGTACAACATTTTTATCTTGCACTTGAATCTGCAAAAGAACATTAGAGAAAATAATTGCTTTAGAATATAAAGAAACAAATTTATCAATCTAGTTATGAGAAAATATGTAGGCATTTCTATCTTTCCAAATACTAAAGAGGATTTTCACCCTAAAAGTGTGTTGAATCTAAGTATACTTAGTGGGGAGCTTGGGAGAGTCTCCCAAAAAAATCATATTCCAAGAGAAAGGCTCTGGTCGAAATGACTGAAAGAAGTCATGAATCCAATTCCATAGTTGTTGTGCTCTGGTACAAAACTAGAAGAGGTGCTTAAACGACTTAGCCTACCTACAAAAAGGGAAATGAGGGTCTTGGACCCCCAAGTGAGCAAGCCGAGACCCCACTGGTAAGCCTTGGAAAAGAATACACCAAGAAAAGTGGGTGAATTTTGGCTCAACAATTGTAGACCATGTATCAAAAAATATTTTATGCCAAATAAACATTGAGGACTGGAGATTCCATCTTTGGTTCAGGTTGTCAATCATTGGAAAATGAGGAAAAAACCATTGATAATCAAGATAATGCTTGTAATTTTTGAAAGGGGTGTCTGGATACCACTTCCATTCCTTCCACTAAGGCTTGGTGGCATGAATACCCACCTTATGAAGCATATCAACCAGAATGGCACTCACCAGGTTGTCGTACATTTCACAGTCATGGTTTTGAAAACCATACCATACACAAAAAGCTTCCCATAATAAAATACACATGGTGGGTCTATGAAAGTTTTTGAAGTGTCTGGATACCCTTCTTGTGAAACCTGAGGGCCTTAAGCCAAGGGAGCTTGGCCAATGACTAACCTACACTAGCGAAAAGAGGTGGCCACCAAAAATTCTACTGATTGAGCAAGAGCCCATCCTGAAATCCAGACCCAAACCAATGGAGCCAAGGCTTGACCACTTCCCAGGCCTGCCAAATGCTTTTGGCCATGAAGGTTCCCATGATTTGAACTGGCTCCCTCATAAAAAGAAGGGTTTGAAATCTAATTATCTTCTAAGAAGGTTTGTGGGCAGGATAGCCAGATTGAATATAATGCTTGAGGAGGATTTCCTAGGCCTTGTCGCTAGCAAGAGCTCTAATAATCCATTTAACACAAAGAGAAATCCTTTTCCATTGAGTGGAGAGAAGGTCAAGCCCACTAGAGTCTCTAGGTAGGAAACAAAACTCCCAGAAAAAATAGTAAAAACATCAGTGAGTCTCAAAAGAGGCCCATAGAAAATCATGAAGTAGCTTTTCCAGCTTAGAATATGAGGCCTTGGAAGGGGCCCAACATGAGGAGTAATACACATGAGTCACTGCTAAAACTTTGGAGAAAATATGGAATTTACTAGCCAAAGAGAGCGGCTTGGTAGTCTAGAAAGAGTCTCTACTCAATCTGAGAAAGATATGCTTGCCAAAGATCATCAGAAGAAGCCTAAAAGGTGAAAGGGATGCCAAGGAATCAAAAGATTTCACTAGGAGAAATCCACTTCCAACCATATTGTTGAATCCAAAGGGGACTAGGAAGGATGAATTTTCTATAGGAAATTTTTTTATACCATTGAATGGTAGAACTAGAGGCCAAATAGAAGGTCTCCAGGAAATCAAGAGCAACTTTGACAGTATTTTCTTTTTCTAGCAAGATAAGGAAAGAATCACCGACAAAGTAGCTATTGACCAGTTTGGCTAGCGGGTTAGGAAAGGATATGGCATGAACCCGCCCCTGGGAGATGACATGATCCATAAGATAACCAAAACCCTCAACAACAAGCACATAAAGTGAAGGGGTAAGCAAGAATCCTTGATGAATGGAGCAGAATAGAACAAAGGATGTTGAATGGAAACCATTAATGGTGATGTAAGTGGAGGCATCAAAGAAGAACATTTAGACACCCTCGATGAATTGAGGATCAAATCTGAATGCAAAGAATATAAAAATTATGAAAGTCCATTCAATGCAATCACAAGCTTTGGAAAAATCAATTTTGAGAAAAAAATCCTTTTGATTAGAGTGTCTTGCCCATTCCATGCCTTTGTAGACAACAATAATGTTGTCTAAGGTGAACCTAGATTTAATAAATCTAGTTTGCTCCAAGCACACAATTTGAGGTAGAAGATGGTGGATTTTTAAAGAAAGGGATTTGACAATAATTTAATAAGAAACTTTGAGGAGCATGATGGGCTTCCAGTTATAGATATCCTCGAGATCACCAACTTTAGGTATGAATTTTATATTACCTTTGTTAATAATACTACCTAAGATTTTAGAATGAAAAGCTTCCAAGTAAACCTTATGCAGATCTTTCCCCACACAATCCCAAAGGGACTTCTATAATTCACTTCAATTCCCGAGGCCTTATCATCAACCATAGTGTTGATAGCTTCTTTGAGATCTTCAATTATGAGAAATTTATCACAAAAATCTTTTTGGGATGAGGATAGCCTACTTGGCACAACATCAAGACAATCTTGGAGAGCTTGATGTTGCTCAAAAGTATAATATTGGGTTATGAAAACCTACTCATATTTCTTAACAAATTCTTAAAGAATATCAAGCAATTTGGAAAGCATATTATTTGCCTCTTTGACTTGTTTGATACCAAGTGATGAGTTGTTGGCTCAAAGAGCTAGAAAAAATTGTTTCAAGGCACGATCCCCAATTTTAAGCTAGTGAAGTTGGGCCTTGATTTGGTAGCATAATTATTAGCAACTTGATTTTGATGCCTTAACTCCACAACCCTAACTTGCAAACATGGAGAAAATGGGTTAGTCACCAAGGCCTCGGTGGAAACATGGAGGTCAGATGTTGTGGCGTCATAAGACTGTCTATGAAAGATAGCCAATTGGAACCCATACATGCAAACAAATATCATAGGGCAGGTGATGGCATCATTCCACCATGTAATCCAACTAGTATTGTGAGGTGGACTACATTCCAAATTTTAGATAGTATTGATATGGTCCAACATGGGCTGATGACTTCGCAAAGAGGTGTTAAAAACAATTGGGTCCTACTAGCAGAGGGCTACCTTAATTTCTATTCAATACAAAACAAAATGGGAAAGTGGTCTGACAACATCACATCCACTAATGACCTAATTGGAAGTGGGGAACAACTAGAAAAAGAGAAACAAGATTGAGCCGAGATCATAGCACGATCAAGGAATTTAAATATCATGTCAGACCTAGCTCAATAAATGCACCAAGTGTGCCGAAGAGAATGAGAGTGGCAACAACCAATATTGGGGTCAAAAATATCCAATTTATTATGCATGTAGTACCATGCCTCTTACCAGCTACCTATCAAAATGGAAGATTACCATCCTTTTCGTACACCATCTCAACCATATTGAAATCTCCACAAAGTAGCTAGGTAGAAATTGGCAATGAGTTAGCTATCCATCACTAGAGAAGAGATCTATCAACAACATCATTTGAGGCATAAGCATTAATAATCCCAAAAGAATGATTATCAATACTCAAAATAATCTAGATGATTTGATGTGTGGGGTTACAGCCATGATCAACCACACAAGCATGCCACCATGGGGACAAACGGGTGACTGTTGCACCACATCCAACTTCATGATTTGTACAAAATATTTTACTGGCTGGCCAAATAGAATGACAAGCCAAAAAGAACAAAAAACCAACAAATTTCACTTCTTGAAAGATATAAAACATCAATACTAGCATACACTTATACAATGACCATTTATATGATTTTTTTGAGTGGCTTACAGATTATGTGACCTTTTTTGGGATAATAGGAATTTCATCAACTATGGAAAATCACCAACATTTCATAAAAAGGTTGAAATATATTTGGGACCAGGATTGTTCCAATTCCAATTATTTAATATTTTCAAATATTATCAAGTATGGTATTGTGGAAAGTTTAAGTGTGGCACCTGGTCATAGGCTTTCCCTGGCAATTAGGAAAGTTATGCATCCAAGAGAGACAATGGAGCTAGATAAGCATCATAATTGAGCAGATTGGTTTTTGCACTTAGATTATACTCTTATTAGAGCTTATGGCTCTAAGCTAACACCACACCACTTGCCTTTGTATGTTTTTAACCAATTGGCCTTTATGGAATTGATGTGGAAAATTGATTTTATGGATTATGAAATATTTAGGAAACCCAGGAAGGGTATTGTGGTAAACCCTCAATGCTCTTTTTCTTACTTTGTAGTTACTTCCTAGAAGGGGTATGAAAAATTTGAAATCATGGTAAATAACCTTAGACTACTTGTTGATGAGGTTAGGATTTTTGACCTAGAGGGTTTTGTTTCTACAAAGAGAAGGGAGAAATTTTTATCTAGGATTGGTCACCAGTTTTTGTATTTATATAATGTATTGAAGAACTTGGCAAGTGATGAGGCTATTATAGCTAGAAAGAGGGAATGAACATTCATAATGGATATTGAAGAGAGAATCAAAAGGAAGAATTACTTATACATAAGGACTTTTGATAAAATTAAAGATCCTCTTGAAAGAGATTTTGCAAAGATGAGGAATTACTAAATTGGTGACTTAAAAGATGAGGTGAAAAAGGCTGTTAAGAGGGCACAAGCTCTCTTAGCACAATAGTCCTAGGATATGGATATCCCAGAACAACCTACATATGTGCAAAATGAGAATGTCCAAGAAATTGAGGTAGAAAAAATAGCTAAACATGTGCCTGATGATGGGGAGGTGGAGAAGAAATTACCACCCCTGATACTGAAGATACCATTGATTTTGAGGTTCCCCAATATAAGATGATTTAGTGGAACTATGATGAGATGAATGATGATGATTTAAGGATTAAGGATTGTAACGAATTCCTTGCAGATGATGAGTTTGTGCAATCTAAGGAATTTCAGGAATTCATGATTTAGCAAAGGAGTAAGGAAATAAAAGAAAGGCTTGGAAAATATAGGGTTAGTGTCGAGCCTTCTCAACAAGAAGAGGCTGAGAAGACAGAGGAGGAGAAGATCAAAGCTGGGATTGCAACTATCACCCCACTGCAGCTACAAAAATTGTTGCAGATAGTGGACTAATGTTGTTACCAGGATGCACTATCAGTTCAACTATTGCACTTGATGCTATAAAAAGAGATCCTCAAGCTTTGATCTCCAAGGAATAGATGGAAGATAAGGTGTTTGGATCTAGATATATTCTGAAGTTGCACACCCTTGCAATTTGGTCCATTGAACTTAATATTGGAAAGCATGAGGTGGCTTGGCCTATTGAAGAGATCATGGGTTCTTTGGTGGTGAAAAGGGACACATATATAACACCTATAGAAGTTGATAAATTGATTTCTCATGTTGTAATGCTCAGTGTGAACACTACACAAATTAATTAGAAAAAGTATGATTCCTTGGTGAAGGAATATAATAAAGCCTTAGATGAAATGAATAGAATGAGAGCCAATCTCCTTGCTAATCAATCAGTAAGGAAGATCTATATGCCATACTCTTCTTCTGAGTTGTCTACACAATATAGGGAGACATTGGCTTTAAGAATAGACGATTTAAATAAGAAGTTAAAGGAAGAAATAGAAAGCATCAAGAAGGCTAAAATTGAAACTGTTAAGGTGGCAAATGATATTTTTGAAGATGTATTAAGGTATAGAGTAACCAAATTGGTCAATACTGTAGATGATGTATGGGATAGATATAAGAGCATCCATGAAGCAAACATAAAGTACTCACAAGTTCAATAAGCTTTCAAGAATGAGTGGAGAAAGTGGAGCACTAGAGTGGGTGCTTTAAAATAGATGATACCTAAAATGGAAGAAGTTCCTGAGGCACCTATAAAAATCCTTGAAATATTGCAAGTGATTGATTTGGTAAATGAATAAAAAAAATTTCATGGGAAGTTAGAGATGTAGGTAAAGAGAAAGATAAATGCATTCAAAGAGATGGAGAAGCATCATATGCCTGAGATATTGAATCAAAAGTGTGAATTAAAATATTTGAATGAATGGAGGTGTGATTTGGGAGAGATGCTTACTTTAGAAAATATGACATTAACTGCAAGTGATTACTCCATGTTGAATCCACATATTGATATAATGGTGGAAATTGAAACAAGGATGGATGATTTTTTCAAGGAGGCTAGGGCCTTAATTGTTGCTAAATATACTTAGAATGGTGTGAAGGGTGCAGAGGATTCTAGATGCAAAATGGACAACTAAGGAAGAATACATCACATGGTTGGATAAATATACTGAGTAAGCTTGTAAGAGGGTGATGATGAATAATGGACAGGAGAACAACAATGCATAGCCTAAAAATAGTACAACTTAGGATTTTTATGAAGTATTGAAAAATATTGTTTTCTCGTCAACTTGAAGGATGGTGGCATAGATGCTGATGTGGATAAATCAGTTTTATGTTTTTACATGCTTTTCATATTTTCAAATTTTGCTGATTGGATTTTCTTGTGGAAACATTTTTTAGCACGTGGGGGACATTTTGAGGTTGTTTTAACAAAAAAAATGCCTTTCGATGGTGGGACCGAATCTCCAACAACAAATGAAGAATAATTTTGCTTCATGTTTATTCCCACCACCTGAGAGCTCAAGTGTAACTGAAAAGTGAATATATGTTACATCAGTCCAATAGAAAGATGATGTGTTCTTTCTGGTCTAAGGCTTGTTTTGCTCCTTCATTTCTATAAGAAGGAATTCAAGACTAGAAAATGAGGTTCATTGCATTGCAATTGAAATAGTGCATTGTATAAGGAATACAGAGTATATTGTGAAAGTTTTCTTTTGTCTTAGGTTTTGAGTCTATAATAGTGTATGTGATTTTGATAACAAGAAAGCAAATATGAAGCAGAGTGGTTCTAATTTCCTACCCATTTTCTCTCCTTTGTATATGTTTTATGACTCACGAATAATATAATCAAGGATCATTTTATTCATCTCCATTGTTTCCATTAGTTGTGTGATCTTATTATTTCTATTTAGTTCAATGAACTAGTATAAATGCTTGAATGAAGTTATTGATTCATAAAAATTATATGTTGGGATATCTATAAGAAGTAGTGGTTAGGAATGTGATGTGGGAATACTATAATACAATATCTCTTGAAGCTAATATATTTATATATGAAGGATTGTTATCAGGTTTCAAAAGTTATCATTGAATCCGTGTTTAGGATAAGGTACTAGTTCAAGCAAAGTATTCAATACAATCTCTGGGACAATTCATCAGCAAATCACTCCTTAGCTACAAATTTTTTGAATGAAGTACCATTATAGTTATGATGAGTTTCATTGTTCTCATACTCCAAGTGTAGTATATTGGTTAAAAGACTTGACTACCTTTTAAATATATTACATTGTTGAGTTTTTATATGAGAAGTATTTGTGTTGACATTGCATTTACATTTTGGTCATATTAATTCTTGAATATACATTGTGGGATCACCCTCCCAGGTTTTACAAAGCCTGAAGTGCAAGAGTGAAAGTTTTCCATCTTTTACTCGTTTGTTGGCCAATCCCTTTAGATTGTTGATTATTGGAAATGAAAATATCCATAGGTAATTCTAAAGAGCATCTTGGTTACCATATAAACAACCAACAAATTTGCAACTCCACAAGGGATTGATAAATCTAAAGTCTCTAGTTCAGATCTAGTATAGTCTGAGTCAAGAAATTTCTTGTTCTTCACCTTTTGAAGAATAAGTGTTTTAGAAGGATTTAAGTATAAAAGTCACATCTAGTCTTATGCATCAAGTGTTGGGTTATGTTTAGAGTCTTGTTTGAGGTTGCAAGTACCAAGTCAAAATATAATCAAATTCTATTTCTCAACATTCTAGGTGGCAACTCTGAAGTCTCATATACTAGTGAAAAGATTAATTCTTGAAGAGAGCAAGAGAAGAAGGATTCTGACATATTGTTAGACACCATGAAGAAGACTAGGAGTTACATAAAGAAATATCCAGAGCACAAATTGGAATTCGAGCTTGCAAAGGATACACAACCCTTATGGGTGAAGAAAAGTACTGAATCAGTTAAGTCTATTGAATCCCTTGTTGAAGCATCACCTACTTTTCGTAATGAAGTAAATAGTGCAAATACCCAAAAAATGTTGCATGAAGTTGATGTATCTAGGGTAGATCAAGGAAGTTTTCCTATTGAGAAAGTTATTGATAATGAACTTGGCCTTTCAAGAGAAGAGGATAGATGGGGATTCTGGGATAGGGATAAAAGGGTTTCAGAACCTTTGACCCCTGGAGTTAGGTTTGTTTTCAATGGAAATAAATTTTAAGCCAAGAGGTGAAGCTCCTAACATAGAAGTGCACTTATCTCTTGAAGAGGAACAAATTGATCAGACATACTATACTCTTGTGCCAAGTGAGCTTGGAGATGTCTTGGAGAATGAAGAAGACATTGACAAAGACATTGAAGCTTTAGAAGAGAAAGAAGTTTGGTTTAATCAAGAAGAAGAACATAGGAAGAAGGGGTTGAAAGAAAATGAAGATAGGATTAGAGCTAAACAACTTGAGATGGATGCAAGGAAACAAAAAATAGAGAAGATGAAAGAAGATTCTACTAGGTGAAAGGGCTTTGAGGAAAACATTTCTAAGTTGATTTCTAGCATTACCCCTAAACTTCCTAAAGTAATGGTCCAAATGGGGACCTCTGCTATTGATACCTATACCACCTCTGTTGCAACTACCAAATCCTTAGACCCTTTTTCCACTGCTAAGAAATCATCATTTATAGATCATGGGAAGAAGCCCATTGACCAGACAAAGAAAACCACCTTCAATACTTTCAATACCACCAACCAAAATGCCAAGATTGATCCTACCCCATCTGCTGCACCCCCAAACCCTGAAATCTTGAAATTACAGTTGGAGAATGATAAATTGTAAGAGTATTTAAAGAAATTTTAAATAGAAGTTGCTAATGCATAAATAGCTAGAAAGATTGCCTTTCTTAAGATCTCCACACCAACTCTAGAGGCTTCAATCTCTAGACATACTGATAATGAATCTCATAAGAAAAGGTCTATGAGACATACTACTAGTAGAAGTGGTGGTGGAGGTCAAGGTGATGGTAGTGGAGGAAATGGAAGAAATAATAATTCCTATTCTAGAGATGAAGAGGAAGAAAGGAAGGGAGATGATAAAAATACAAAATATGGAAAAGGTAAGGATAAGACTTAGTCTGATAACAAAGAGGATGATGAGCCTAAAAATTATCATAGAGGTCAACATACTAGGAGACCACTCTAAGTAGAGAGGTATCAACAATTATGTTTTTCTAGAATATCAGGCTATCCTAACCCATTTCCTAAGGATTTCAGTCCTGCCTTAGTTATATTCTCCGGGAATAATGTTGTGAATGGTGAAGTTCATCTTAAAGCTTTTGCTAATGTCATGGAAACATTTTAGGTAGAAGAAGAGGATGTAACGATGAATTTGTTTATGCAATCACTCATTGAAGAATATGCTAGGGAGTGGTACATGATTTTTCCTACCGAGAGCATTGGCTCTTGGGAAGAGTTTAAAAGGCTTTTTACGGAGAAATATGGTGATAAGACAGATTCAAGGTATCTGTCAAATCAATTTAATAACATTGCTAAGGGTTCTAATTAATATGTCATTGATTTTAATACAAGATTCCAAAGGGCTATGAAAATATTGTGCTCCCATCTACAATTGAATGATAATGTGTGCTTAGTAAATTATTGCAATGATTTTGATGCAAAAATGAGCTACTGTTTGCTTCATAAAAATCCTCAAACATTAAGAGAAGATTATAAAGTGGTTTTCCATATTGATAACATCAGTAGAGCAACCAAAAAATTTGGAAGAAGAGATGATGCAAGGATTCTCATAAATCCAAAGAAGGAGGATAAGAGTTCTGGTGTTAAAGGAGGTACTCTTGAGGATAAGCTTGATAATTTCATGAAGAGCATGAATGCAAGAATAACAAAGCAAGATATGATTCAATCAAATCATTATCATAGGAATGAGAGATCTCCTCAATAGTAGGATCACCCATATAATACCAACTGGCATAATGGTAAGAACATCCCTAATAACCAAAAAACTACTTAGAACAAGGTTCCTCCAGATTCTTTACAAAAGAATTTAGGGAACTTTACAGATGAAACTCCCTAGTGTATGGTTTGTCAAATGCCACATTCCCCTCATCAGTGTGTAGTTGCAAAGATGGTTGAAGTTGATGAAGGTGCACCTGATGATGGTGACCAACCAAGTGATGAGGATATTGATGTGCTAATGATTATGGATGATTCTAATTTTGATGAAAATTATTGCTCATATAAGGTTGGGTCTTATGAAATGGACGTAGATGACCAAAAGAAAATTGCCAATACATATCACCAACAAGTTCTTTCAGATGAGGATATGGATAGTGATAATGAAGTGTATAAGCTAGAAGAAATATAAGATAATGATTCCTTAAGGAGGCATTTAGATGAAGATATTTCAAGATATACAGTAGCTTTGGTTGCTCAAGCCAGAAGCTTGTATCACCTAGGAAATAGGATAGTGGGTTGTGAGCAAGATAATCATGTTGGTCTCTTCATTAAGGAAAAAAAAGTCAAAGGAAAATATCAGAAGTCTGATGGTAAGGTAGTAAAAGCTAAAGAAAGCAGGGGAGATAAGATTTGGGCAAAGAAGGTTGATAAACCCAAGACAAAATAAGAACTCAAGACCCCTGCTATCAAAATAAAGACACAAAGATAGGATCATGAAACTGTGAAAAAGGATGGCAAGCCTAAATTTGAGTCAAAAAAGAATCAACATACGTAAATTAGCATAGACACAAGTATGCTTCCATTTGAATTACCTAAATACACTTTGGTTGATAGGTTTTAATTACTTAGTCAAGTGAACGTTTATGTTCCTTTCCTCGAGATGATGAGGATTGATGAACACAAACAAAAGTCAGTAGCCCTTATCAATGGTGCTACTATAGTTTGTGCTAAATTAGTGGTCCCCACTCCACCCAAAGTGAGTGAGAAGGAAAATAAAGGTAAAGAAGTTGAGGGAGTGATTACTTGATTCCCTCACATTTTCCTAGGAAACTTAGTAACATATTTCCTTGGGAAGATAGACCCATTCTTCCTTACATTAATTGTTGAAGGAAATTTTCTAAAAAAATGTATTATTGATTCTGGATCATCCAGTAACATCATGCCATCCAAGATCGTTGAGGCATTGGGACTCAAAGTTGATAGAACTCATGGTAAGTTCTATGCCATGGATTCAAGAGATGTCCCTATTACTAGTGTGATAAATGAATTACCTTATAGATTGGTAGCATATCTAGAGAAAGAGTTTAAGATGAGTGTGGTGGTTGTAGATATCCCACCTAATTATGATGAAATGTTACTATATAGAAAATAGAGTGCTTCAATGGGAGGTAGCATGTTGTGTGACATGTTCTACACCACATTTCCTATTGATGGCAAGGATGTGCAAGTAGTAAGAGAACCAAAGGTCCCACATATGTTGGAGCATGCTCTTAAAGATGACACAATTCTTTTTATTGATACTGATATCAATGAATTCGAGGTGGAAGAAGTGCCAAGAGGAACTGATAGGTTCTTTGCACATATAGATAATGAAGTAACAAAGTTATTTGAGAAGGACAGATTATGGAAAATTTATTTTTATGGTGCATGTTCCAAGGAAGGATCTGGTGCGAGGATACTATTGGTCTTGCCTAGTGGTAACATGTACAAATTTTCTTTCACTTTCTCTTTTGTTTGCACAAATAATGTGTCAGAATATGAAGCATTGTTACTTGGATTAAGGTTGGCTAAGAAACATGGGATAAAGAAGTTGATGGTAATTGGTGATTCTAAACTAGTAATATCCCAAGTGAGAGCCAAGTATGCCTAAAAATATAATATGTTGAAGTAATATAGAAATTTTGTCTAAGATTTCATAGAGTAGTTTAATTATTTCGGAGTCAACTAGATGGGAAGAGGACATAACAGAGTAGCAGGCCTACTTGCTAATATTTCCTTGAGACAAAATGATATAAATTTTGTAGGTATATCAAATGTTGAGATACAATCCTAGCCTTCAATTCCTAATAATGTGCACAACTGGCAGATCTTCAATGATGATGAAGATGTTCTATTTTTTTTAGATGTGTTGTTAAATATGAGGGTTAGGAGATTGATTTTGGGGAATTTGTAGAGAGTACAAATGGTAAGGATATATTTTTTGGTAATGAGATAATCCAACTGAAAAAAAAAATCCCCAACGGTCTTGTAGCACTAGAAAGGGTCTTTGACAACCAAGATAAAAACAAGGTTAAATCAACTACTACTCATATAGAGGATCTGGAGAAGGTGAATTTGGGCACTTCAAATTCCCCTAAAAAGGTGTATATAGGAAAAGGAATGAAACCTAAGGTTAAGGTGTTGTTGATGGTCTCACTAAGAAAATATATAGACATGTCTTTTCCTGGTCATATGATGACCTGAAAGTATATAGAGAGGAATTATTTCAGCATGAAATTCCTCTGAAGGAAGATGCTAAGCCTTTCAAGCAGAAAAAAAGACCAATTAATCCTACTTTAGCTCCTAAGATGTAGGAGGAACTGATGAAACTAAGAGATACCAATATCATAAAACCTTTCAGGCATTCTTCATGGGTGTCCAATCCGGTGCTAGTTAGAAAAAATAATGGTGATATAAGGTTATGTGTGGATTTTTGAAATCTCAACATATCATCATTAAAGGACAATTATCCTCTCCCGAACATGGAAGCCATGTTGTAGAAGGTGATTGAATGCGAGAAAATGTCCATGATGGATGAATTTTCTAGTTATAACCAAGTAAAAGTAAAGGAGTATGAGCAATACAAGACTGAATTTACTACTCCATGGGGCACTTACATATATGTAAGGATGCCATTCGAGTTAAAATATTCAGGTGCTACTTTTCAGAGGGCTATGGATGTAGCTTTTTTTGATTTTATAGATTTGTTCATGGCTATCTATCAAGATTATTTTACAGCTTAGTCAAAGGAGGAAGATCATTGTGCACACTTGGAGAAGGTATTTATAAGGGCTTTAGAGTATGGGATCTCATTGAATCCTAAAAAGTGTGCCTTTGGGGTTACTGAAGGTAAATTATTGGGAACATTGTGTCAAAAGAAGGATTGAGGATTGAGCCTAAAAGGGTAGTAACCATAGATAAGATCCCTCAACTAAAGAATGTTAGGGAAATTCAATCTTTTTTGGACATATCAACTTCTTGAGGATATTTGTAACCAACTTTGTTGAGATTACAAGACTTATCTCCAAGATGTTGAAGAAAGGAGAGAAGATGGTTTGGAGGGAAGATCCTAGTCAAGCCTTCAAGAGCATTAAACAAGCTATTAAGGAGGCTCCAATTTTTAAATCCCCTAATTTTTCTAGGCCAATAAACATTTTTTATTTTGCTTCTTTTCATACTATTTATATTGCCTTACTACAGAAAAATAATGAAGGTTTTGAATAGCCTATTGCATTTTTTAGCAAATCTTTATAGGTTGTAGAGCTCAAATATGATATGATTGAGAAACAAGCTTATGCTGCAATTAAGGCTCTAAAAAATATCATAACTTACCTAGTAGGAGCTACAATCATAGCTTTTGTACCAAGTGTTGTTGTGAAAGATATCTTTACTCGACAAGAAACTACAGGAAAAAGGTGTAGGTGGATCATCAGGATCCAAGAATTTAACATTGATTTTTAGATCATCAAGTTAGTAAGAGGGCAAGGCCTAGCTAAAATAATGACAAAAGCTAACTTGGAAGCTAATTAGATAGGCCAAATAAAGATTATTGATATTGCACCTATCTATGATATGAAAATGTGTGGATGGTATAGAAGGATTGTCTAGTACCTATAGACTTTGCAATGTTCTATAGATATGACTGATAATGACAAAAGGACAATAAAATTGCATGCCATTAAATATGTAATTATTGATAATGAGTTGTGGTGGAGGAGCCTAGATGGTGTTCTTCTTAAGTGTGTTGATGGAAAGTGGGCATTAGAACTCTTGTAGGAAATGCATAATGGAGTGTGCATTGGTCATTACATGGCAAAGACCACTACTCATAAGATTTTGAGGGCACAATTCTGGTGGCCTACATTTTTTAAAGATGCCTACAAGTTTGTTAAATATTTTGATTCTTGTCAGAGATTTGTAAGAAAAATGAAGTTTTCATGAAGGTTACCATTAAGGCCTATTTTTGTTCAAGCTCCATTTCAGTAATGGGGAATTGATTTCATTGGTGAAATACCAAATAAATCTAGTGGAGGACACTCATGGATTCTTGTTGCTACTAATTACTTCAAAAAATGGGTAGAAGCAATACCCATAAAGAAAGCAACAAGAAAAGTGGTAGTTGACTTCTTGTTGAACAATATCCTGATTAGGTTTGGAGTACTAGAAAAAATCATCTCAGACAATGCTATGTGTTTTAGATCAGAAGAGTTCAAGGATTTTTGTGATAAGCATGGCATACAAATTTATTATTCTTCACCCTACCACCCTCAAGGAAATGGTCAAGCTGAGTCTAGCAATAAGATCTTAATGAAAATTGTCAATAGAGTGATAGAAAAGAACAAGAAATCTTGGGATTCAAAGCTAAAGATAACACTCTGGGTAGATAGGGTTACTGTAAAGAAATCCACTAGTTATTCACCATTTGGTTTGGTATATGGCTTAGATGCTAGGTTTCCATAGAACAACTTGTTGAGGATGTATAAATTTTTATAAGAATATGATGAAGATGTATGTGATGATATGCAACATAGGATTGATAATCTGGTCAACTAGATGAAACAAGAAGGGAAGCTCATGCCAAAAATGCGAAGATACAGTTGCAAGTTAAACACTTGCATGTCAAGAGAGATTCTCCTAGAAAATTTGAAGTGAATAGAATGGTATTGGTCTAGAATGCTAGGATGTAAGATAAGGGTAAGCATGATAAATTTGATGCATTATTGTTAGGCCCTTATCTGATAGCTAGTATGCATGGGGAGGATTCATACTTCCTACAAATTTTGACAAGTGAATTTCTTGAACTGCTAATACATGGATAGTTCTTGAAACTATATTGCTCCTAAGTATTTTTTTCTCCATGTACACTATAGATTTTTTACATCATGTATATAGGTGTGTTTTCTTCGGTTGTGTCTGGTTTGGTCTTACTACCTTGTTTGGGTAGTTCTTTGGGTTTTCGTTCATTATGTTTTGGCTGGTCTACTTCAACCTGAGATTCTAAGGTCTCACCATGCCTACAAGACGCATGCATCCCTAGTCAGAGCCACTGATGGAACCCTTGAATTTTGTTTTGGTTCCATTTTTCATACTACATAATTTTTGATGTATCTATCCTTTGAGCTTAGGTTTTATCCATTTTCACTATTATGGGTTTTTACATTTCCTAAAACCCTTCTTCAATAACTCTCAACCTTGTGTCCTAGCGATGGTTCTAATTCATCGTTGAACTTTTGTTGCTTGTTTTTGGTCATCTTAAAACATCTTGAGTCATTAACTCTCATGGGGTGACTGGCCCCTCGTACCTAGGTTTGACACTTGTATTTTGTAAGGGTTTTCAAATAACCTCATTTGGCCTTTACATCCTTTGAAATAATTATGTCCTAAGTCTTTGAGGCCTTTTAATCATCAACCTAGGTGGTTCCTCATTTTTAGAACAACTTATGAGCACGTGTTAAATTTTTCACTTAAAGTCCTATTCACTATTTCGTTCTATCGCTTATCACTGAAAGCTTTTATGTTTGTGAAATCAAATGAGTGATGAGCGATGAGTGGTGTTTCTTTGATTTTTCACATAGCAGATTTATTTTAAATGTCCAAAGTTATATTAGTGATGCGTGATGGACTATGTTATTGTTGGGTCCTCTGGTATCGCTAATTTCTCATGTAAAGCAATAATCAAAATTATCGATACACAATGACCTTTTATGCTCATTGATCTTTCTTCACTCATCACAGATCCATTTTAAGTTTTGAGTTTCAAATGGGTGATGAGTGATGACTTCGGGGCTCTTTGTTGTTTGTTCCATCATTCATTATGGATAACTGTTTGATTGTTCTTTTCAAAAGGACGATGAGCAATAAAGTCTTTTATTCAATCTTTCTTTCGTTGATCTGAATTTCTCTTAGGAACGATGTAGCTTGTGCCATTGATTTATCATGTAGGTGCACATGTCTTGATCCTTTTTTCCCATTGCTGATGTGATTTGAGGAGTGAATCATAGATTGGTGATGCGATATGGAGAGGAGGAAAGTAATCAAGGAGGTGTCTTAGATCAGATGGCTTATATTTCATCATGTGGATGTCCACATTGCTGATAGGAATTTTTAATGATGAAATGTATCAACGATTTGTGATGCCTTCCAGATAAGGGACAATGTGGTAGCTTCTTGAGAACATTGTTCAAGGCAAAAAAGAAAGCAACAAGGTGGATGAGAACCATTGATGTCATTTTAAATCACAATGATCTATGACCAAGTTTTAAATATGAACGAATAAATGTTAGTTCACTCACGTGAGATTTCTATCAAAAATTTATAGTGATACGTTCTATTTCCCAACCATTAAGAAGGTGGTTGGCTTGTTTCCTACACATTTGGAGTTGTTTGAGGAACTCTAGCAAGGAAACTGCAACAACACTGGTGTCAATCCTTTAATCAGGTAAGCAAATTATATATCTCTTCATCTCGAAAGTGTTGAATTGTGCTTTGTCATAAGGAATTGAGAGATTATTTTCTATCGATTTATCTAGTTGAGAATATTCAGTTAAGGTGATATATATTGTTGAGGGTTTGGGATTATTTTTCTCTCCAATTTGTGCCTTGGGTTTTAAAGAAATTGGGTGAGTCTTTTCAATTAAGAATATTTTAAACCCTAGTCCCATCACCTTGCAAATATGAGTGAGCTAGAGCCTAGTGAATCCAACATTAGGCTGGAGAGAAAACCAAATTAGAAGAGAGTTAAAAGGCTCAAAAGCTAGGATGTTTCATCCACATCCAAGACGGTGTCACCTATAGTGACAAAACCTACACTAGGTACCCCTACTGTGTCTACAATGTCAAGATGTGCAAAGAATACTCAAGAGAGATTTATGGAAAGTGTTGCTGGAGAAGTGAAAGTGGGTGGGTCATTAATTGGTAAGAGAACCATTCGCCATTTTTCTGTGACAAGCCAACTAATTGACACTGTTGATGAAATTAGAGAGTTGGCTCATCCCCAAAGTGGGTGGCAGTTGTTCACATATTCCTTTAATAGGAGGTATTATAGGGAATCGACATGTTACTTATGGGGGCTCAACCTTGGAATGCTAGTAGTGACCAATTTATTTGTAGAGGTGGATATAATGATGGAATTGGCCAAAAATTTGACCCTGCGGAAAGAAAAATCAAAAGTGAAGATGGAAATGTTATCCTCGAAGTAACAAGGCATAAAATTTTATAAATATTTGGGTTGAATCCCAATTCAACTATGGAAATCAAGTGAGTTAAGCTATATGGTGAATATGAGATTATTAGGTTTGCATACAAAAATAGATTATTGGTTCAACAAAATCAAGGAGAAATTTCTCCCCAAGGATATTGAGCCCTTTGAATGTGAGGAGTTTGTGGATTATTTCAAGAATGCATATTATTTCCTAAATCAGGTTTTAGCTTGAAGTTTTGAGGCATGGATAGATCCATTCTTGTTGGTAATGGTTGTTGATATATTGGGACACAATTGAAACATTGGTTCAATTATGCTTCTTTTGTTGTGGATTAGATGCATCTGAATTTCATAAATTAACAAAAGGAGGTTCTTCCTTTACATTTTCCACACTATTCTATGTCGATGTATATATTTTTGTTTGAAGGTGAATATAATTAGAAAAGGAAGTTGAAATTAAGGATGAGGGACAATGAAAATAATGTTCTTCCTATTCAAATGTGGACATATATTTGGGACCAAGATTGTCCCAGTTCCAATTTTTTAATGTTTGCTAATATTATTAGGTATGGTATTCTAGAAAGTTTAGGTGTGGCACCTGCTCATAGGCTTTCCCTGGTAATTAGGCAAGTTATGCATCCAAGAGAGGTGATGGGGCTAGATAATAACCATAATTGTGCAGATTGGTTTATGCACTCAGAGTTTACTCTGGCTAGAGCTTATAGCTCTAAGGTGGCACCACACCACTTGCCTCTATATTTTTTTGGCTGATTGGCCTTTATGGAATTAACGTGGAAATTGATTTTATGGATTATGAAATATTCAAGAAACCTAGGAAGGGTAATGTGGTAAACCCTCAGTTCTCTTTTGGTTACATTGTAGTTACTGCCTAGGAGGGGTATGAAAAATTTGAAATCATGGTCAATAACCTTAGACTACCTGTTGATGAGGTTAGGATTTTTGACCCAGAGGATTTTTTTTCTGCAAAGAGAAGGGAAATTTTTTTATCTAGGATTGGTCATCAATTCTTCTATTTAGATGATGTATTGAGAAAATTGATGAGTGATGGGACTGTTATAGCCAGAAAGAGGGAATGCAAATTCATAATGGATATTAAAGAGAATAAAAAATAAGAATGCCTTCTACATAAGCCCTTATGATGAAATTGAAGATCCTTTTGAAAGAGCTTTTACAAAGCTCAGGGATTACCAAAGTGGTCACTTCAAAGCAAAGGTGAAAGAGGCTACTGAGAGGGAACAAGCTCTCTTAGCACAACCATCCTAGGCTATATATATCTTAGAATAGGCTGCAGATGTGCAAAAGGATAATTTCCAAGAAATTGAGGTAGAAAAAATAGATAAACATGTTCCTGATGATGGGGAGGTGGAGAAGAAATTCCCTCCCCCTGATACTAAAGATACCAAAAATTATGAGGTTCCCCAATAGAAGATGATTCAGTGGAACTATGATGATATGAATGACGATGATCCTAGGATTAAGGATTGTAATGAATTCCTTGCGGATGATGAGTTTATACAATCTAAGGAATTTCAGGAATTCGTGATTCAACAAAGGAGATGGGAAATAAAAGAAAGGCTTGAACAAGCTAGGGCTAGTGTCGAGCCTTCTCAACAAGAAGAGGCTAAGAAGGTAGAGGAGAATAAGATAAAAGCTGAGATTGCAGCTATCACCCCTATTGAAGCTAGGACAATTGTTGTAGATAGTGGACTAATGTTGTTACTAGGATGCACTATCACTTCAACTATTGCACTTGATGCTATAAAATGAGATCCTCATGCTTTGATATCCGAGGAACAAATGGAAGATAAGGTGTTTGGCTCTGGATATAGTTTGAAGTTGCACACCCTTGCTAGTTTTTCCATGACACCTAATATTGGAAAGCATGAGGTGGCTCAGCCTATTGAAGAGGTCATGGTTTATTTGGTGGTGGAGAGAGCCACATATATAACACCTTTCCAAGCTACTAAATTGATTGATCATGCTGCAATGCTTAGTGTGAACACTACACAAATTAATAAGAAAAAGTATGATTCCTTGGTGAAGGAATATAATAAAGCCTTAGATGAAATGAATAGAATGAGAGCCACTCTCCAAGATAATCAACTAGTAAGGAAGATATCTATGCCATCCTCTTCTTCTGATTTGTCTACACATGATCAAAATACCTTGGCTTTAAGAATAGATGATTTAAATAAGTAATTAAAGGCAAAAAGGGAAAGTGACATGAAGGCCAAAATTGGAATTGTTAAGGTGGCGAATGATATTTTTGAAGATGTATTAAGGTATAGAGTAACCAAATTGGTCAATAGGGAAATTGATGTATGGGCTAACTATAAGAGCATCCGTGAAGCAAACATACAGTACTCGTAGCTTCAAGAAGCTTTCAAGAATGAGTGGAGCAAGTGGAGAACTAGAGTGGGTGCTTTAAAAGAGATGATACCTAAAATGGAAGAAAATCCTGAGGCACCTACAAACATCCCTTAAATATTGCAAGTGATTGATTTGGTTAATGAAATAATAAATTTTCATGGGAAGTTAGGGATGCAGCTCTAGAGCAAGCTAAATATATTTAGAGAGATGGAGAAGTGTCATATGCATGAGATTTTGAATCAAAAGTGTTGACATGGTATTTACATATTGTTCGTATTAATTCTTGAATATACATTGTGGGATCACCCTCTTGGGTTTGCAGAGCCCGAAGTGTAGGAGTGAATGTTTTGCAGAATTTACTCTTTCATTGGCCAATCCCTTTAGATTGCTAATTATTGGAAATGGAAATATCCATAGGTAATTCTGAAGATTAGCTTGGTTACCATAAAAGCAACCAACACCCGAGATGAAGGATAAGGTTGAAGGTACTTTGGTATCTACTTTTCATGTCAAAGAAGATAAGAAATAATGGATTGTTGAAAATGTCTACTCAAATCATATGAATGGAGAAAAAAATAATTTTGTTAAGCTTGAAAAGTATGATGGAGGATTAGTTAAATTTGGAGATGATTTAGGAGCTAAGATTTGTAGAATAGGTTCAATCAGTTTTGATGGATTGAACATAATACTGACATTGTTTACTATGTTAAGGGCTTAAGACATAATCTCTTCAGTGTTGGAAAAATGTGTAGCGAAGGGTATAATATTGTGTTTAAGAATGAAGCATGTGAGATCCAAAAAGGGTCCAAAATTGTGATTGTTGTTGGTAAGAGAATAGATGGAAACATATATAAGCTCAAGGGTATTGATGGTCATTGCTTTATGCCATAGATTAATGATAGTTGGCTATGGCACTAGAGGATTTGCAAAATTTTTGATAATCTGGAAATAATTAGTTTGGTTCATGTTGTGAGAGATTTACCTAGAATCACAAAACTTATCAATGATGTTTGTGATAGTTGTCAATTTGGAAAACAAGTGAGGAGTAGTTTTAAGGGAAGGAATAATCTGCTATTGGGCTGCTAGAATTAGTGCATATAGATCTTTGTGGTCTTACAAGGGTGAGAAGTCTATAAGGTGATAGGTACTTTATGCTTTTGATTGACGATTACTCTAGAATGACATGGGTTACTTTTCTTAGAGAGAAATCTGATGCGTTAGACAAATTTAAGGCATTTAAAGTTGTGGTTGAGAATGAAATGGAGTGGAAAATAAAATGCTTGAGGTTTGAAAGAGGTGGTGAATTCACCTCCAATGATTTTAACACATTTTTTAAAGTTCATGGAATAAAGTCATTTGTCTTCCCCTAGAACTCCTTAATAGAATGGAGTTGTTGAAAGGAAAAACAAAACTATTCAAGAAGCTGCAAGGACTATGATGAAAGAGGAAAATCTACTGCAAGTCTACTGGAGAGAATCTATTCATAGCGTTGTTTACATACATATCAGAGTTAAAGATATAGTTAACAACACAAATAATCCTTATGAGCTGTGGTATGGAAGGATTCCTACTATGAAGTAATTTAGAGTGTTTGGAAGAAAATTAATGTTACATCAAAAGAGAAGAAGAAAACTTAGGAAGTTTTGATGCAAGGTCTAATGAAGGTATATTCCTTGGATATTCTATTAGAAGCAAAGCTTATAGATGTTACAATAAAAGGTTGAGAAATATAGTTGAGAGTGAAAATGCTAAAGTAGATGGATATGTGTCAGATGAACTTGATTGTAGAGAAGAAGAAATAGTTAATGAACGAGAAGTGTAGAATGAAGATTAAGTATTTCCAAAGAAGACCCCTAAAACTCCTAAGTATGTGCAAAAGAATCATTTTGAATATCAGATCATTGGACATAAGAGGAAAGATGTATTGATAAGAAGCAAAGCTATTGAAGTTGAGGTAAATTTAGAAAGGTGTATTGATAAGAAGCAAAGCTGTTGAAGTTGAGGTAAATTTTTGTTTACTCTCTAAAGTTGAACCTAAATTCTTGAGTGAAGTATGTAAGGATGAAAACTGGATGAAGGAAATGGAAGAAGAACTTGTGAAAATAGAGAAAAGTTAGACTTGGGAATCAGTCCCTAGAATGACAAACAAAAACATAATTGGAACTAAATGGGTATTCAAGAACAAGTTGAATGAAGATGGAGAAGTAGTAAGAAACAAGGAAAGACTTGTAAGGGTTACTGACAATTAGAAGGTATAGTTTTTGAGGAGAAATTTTTTCCTATGGCTAGGATGGAAGCTATCAAAAAAAATTTAGCATTTGCAATGCATAAAGATTTTAAGGTCTATCAAATGGATGTGAAGTCTGCTTTTTTCAATGGTGAATTAAAAGAAGATGTTTACATAGAACAACTAAAAGGTTTTTAGTCATTAGAAAAAGAAAATATTGTATGTAAGTTGAAGAAGGCACTATATGGTTTGAAGCAAGATCCCAGAGCTTGGTATGGAAGATTGGATAGGTACTTGATATAACAAGATTTCATCAAGGGATCCATAAATAGTAACCTTTACTTTAAAATTGATAAAGAAAAAATCCTTATAGTAGTTCTATATGTGGATGATATTGTCTTTGGTGGAGATGAAACTATGCACTGTAAGAACTTTTTTGAAGAAATGCAGAAAGAATTTGAGATGTCAATGTTTAGGGAGATGAATTTCTTTCTTAGGCTACAAATCAATCAAACTGATAAAGAGATTTTCATTTCACAGTCTAAGTATGTCAAAGAGATGTTGAAGATGTTTGAAAGGGATGACTCTAAACTAGTATGTACTCCTATGGTGAGTGGTTGTAAATTGAGAAAAGATGACGATTCACCTAAGGTTGATCAGAGCAAGTATAGATCTATGATTGGTGGAATACTATATTTGAATGCTACTAGACTAGATATCATGCACACAGTTTTTCTTGTGGCTAGATTTGAAGAAGATCCTAAAGAAACACATGTTTTAGCAGTGAAGAGAATATTCAGATATTTAAGAGGCACACTAGATTATGGTTTTTCATATCCTAAGGATATTGATTTCACATTAAATTCTTATACAAATGCAGATTGGGTTGGTTGTGTTGATGATAAAAAAAGTACAAGTGGTGGTGAATTCTTTCTTGGATGTATATTGGTGGTATGGTTGAGTAAGAAATAGGATTCAATTTATTTAAATCTACTATAAAGGCTAAGTACATTGCAGTAGTACTATGATGTATATATGTATTATGGATGAGACAAACATTGGAGGATATTAGAGTTGTATTTGACGAACCTATATCTATCTTCTGTGATAATATAAGTGTAATAAACATTTCAAAGAATCCAATGATACATTTAAGGAAAAATAAGATATCTATCAAGTATCACTTTTTGAGAGAGAAGGTTGTGGAGAATGAATTAAAGCTTGAGTATGTTCCTACAAAGGATTGGATTGTTGATATATTTACCAAGGCTCTTCCTAAGGATAATTTTGAGCATCTTTGGGAGAAGTTGGGGGTTATTGCCCTTCCTTTCTTGAACTATATGCATAGAGAGGTGCATTAGTTCAATGGATCTAAGGATCTATCTCTTTTCTAGATTGATTTTGGTAGCTACCTCTCAAAGGGAGTAGGTAGTGTCTTGTGTTGTAACTTAGTTGGGTGTAATCCTAATGGGGAGTATTAAAAGAAGGTAATTTTGGTTCAGTGCCAAAGAGGGAGAAAAATACAAAACATTTTATCCTTTTCTATTGATTTCAAAGGGGGAGAGAGAATTATGTGAGAAAAAAAGAGAGATTATCTACTCAGGGAGAGAGAATCATGTGAGAAAAAGAGAGTGTTCAAAACTGTTGTATGGTCTTTGGTGGATTTTCACATCTTGTGTTGCCATCAATGAAAAAGGGGGAGATTTTTGCAAGAATGATGGTGTTGTCATTGATGCCAACATGAATTCTATTGATTGGTGTTGTCATTGATGTCCACTATGGGTTGAATATGTTGAGGATATTAATAAAATTTTGGAAAGGAGGAAAATAGGTTGTGCATGTGTAGTTGAGACCTTGAGGAAATGTTGTGAGTACATGGAGCTATTATTTTGTTGTAGAGTCTGAATATGATTTGGAAATAAGTAATGGGATGAGGTGATGTTTCTTGTACTTGGTTTCCGTGTGCTTTTGAAAAATTTAATAAATAGTGTAAACTGTGTTGCGCAAATGTTCATAGTGTGCTCCGATATTGTGCTCCACATTATTTCTATGTTGATGCTATGATTTTATGGTTCTTATAGGTTATTTAAGGTTAACAAAGATTTCTATATTAAAAATTTGGGTTTTTGGATAATTATACAGTGTGAAATATTTTCACTAGTGTGTGAACTAGTTTTTTAGTGATGGTTTTTGTGGTCTAGGAGAAATGTATTTTCTCCACCTTTCTCTACTATTTTACTTCAGTTTGTGTTGGATTGAGAAGATGATTATAATGGTTTTTTTATTTATGTGTTTAATTTTTTACTTGATTTGGTGCAATATAGTGAGAGTTTCATTTATCAATATGTAATTAAGGGTTATTAGTTGTCTTGAGTTAAAGTATTTTTTGATGCAAGCTTGGATGAATTATTTGATGAATCTTAAGTAGTTCATGGATTGTTATGGATTGATTTCAAGTGAATAATGATGTCCAAACTTTTGGCTTGATCTAAGGAAGCATGTAATGTTTATGGTGTTTTGCACGGGTGCTAGCCAACCTTGTGTTTAACACTACATGTGAGGCTTGTGGAACCATGTTGAAGTTGTTGGGATCTATTTGGTTCCTAAATAAGGATTTATATAGGTTTCCTTTCATTCCTTTCCACCACATGAATGTTTAGGTGCCGACCTATTTCAAATTTGAATTTATAACAACTAGTGGTCGACATTGAAGAAAGTTTTTGAGATTGAGCTTGATATAAATATGTATGGTGTTGATGCAAGAGATGTTGTAAATTTTTGATATATGGTTGTCATTGATGTCAACACTATTAGTATTAATGTCTTTAAGGCTGTATATGTTGAGGATATTGAGAAAATTATAATAAAATAAGTTGTAGGTTGCCAATGAAGCAGTGAAGTTCAGTGTGTTGGCTAGATCAGTATATTCATGGTGATAAGTTGTGGATTAAAATATTTTTTGTCAAGTATATCTATTTTATCCACAAAATTTTTTAAAGGTTCACATGAATATTTGATCAAGTTATGAGTATCTGTGTTCAAATAGTTCTTTTGTTGCTTTGGCTGGTGTTCCTGAAAGAAGATGTTGTGATTCTGGTAATCTGAGTTGATGTGAATGTTTCTGTGGCGATTCATGATTCTTGTGGATGTTTCTAGATCGTGTTTTATCCATGTTGTTGGTTCACATTGATCATTGTGCACATGATTGGTGAATTTCTTCTGGGTGTTCATGTTTTTCATGTCCATGGCCGATAGGGTGATTGTAGCATGTTGTGGATATTGAAGGCTAATTTATTGAAGTGTTTTGTGTTTTAGACATGTTGTTTTGGGTCCCTACTATGTTTTGGCTGATTCTAGTTGATTCACATTGATAATTGTTTATTATTTTAGGCTGATAGTTTTTATACATTTTATATTTTGTTGGGCCAATATGTAGTTGATGATATCCTTAGATGCGGATATATATGACCAATTGTTATACCATTTGAAACATGTATGTGATGTGAAGTATGTGAAGTGAGAGTTTTGTGTGTGAATAAAGTTCAGATCCTTCGAAAGAAGAAGTAAAGTGTGAAGAAGAGTGAGGAGAAGAAAGTGTGTTCATGTGCTTAATCGGAACTATAATCGGGCATTAACAAATGCTATTATCTCATTAAAAATATCTCAGATGGATGTAATCTGAATGTGACTATTAAGAAGTGTGTATTCCTTTGGGAAGTAATCCTTTTTGTATTTGAGCTGTGAGCTCTAGGTAGTGTGCCTGAATTCATGTGCACTCTCCATTTTCTATACTTTTAATAGAGTATAAACTTGTGGATTAATCTCCATCGTGGTTTTTCCCCTAAAAGGGTTTCCACGAAAAAATCTTGGTGTTATGTGTGTTTCTCATGTGATTATAGTTTATGATTTCATGTTTATTTATCAGATCTGAGAATAAGTTAAATAAGTATAATTTTTGTGACAACTGATTCACTCCCCCTCTTTGTTGTATGCCCTTGTGTTGCCAACAATTGGTATCAGAGCAGGTTCCATTAGAGAAGCTTGATCACTTGAGGTGATCCAGGATGGTGAAATATAAGAAGGATAGTTTGAGATTTGACATAACAAATTATTCTCTATAGAAGAATCAAATGGAGTGTTATCCAAGATGCATTGGTGAACCCTGCTGGACAATTACAAAGAATAGATATACCATCCCTCAGAATGGTCCTTCTACTATAGGAAAGATTAAGGAAGCTGAGTACAATATCAGGGCTAAGGAAACATTATTGAGTGCTTTGACTGATTCCAAAATGAAAAATGTGATGGAGCTGAAGATTGCTTATGAGATCTAGAAAAATTTGGAAACCCTGTATGAAGGTGATACACATGTGAAGATTGTTAAGCTGCAGAGCCTAAACGGGAAATATGAAACATTGAGAATGGGAGAAGATGTGAACATTACTTCTTTTATGTAGAGAGTGAATGAAATTTTGTGTAGTATTAGATGTGCTGGTGGAACATTGGAAGAATGAAAGATTGTTGCTAAGCTGCTCAAATCCTTCCCTGCTACATACAAACACAAATCTGCTGCTATTGAGGAGATCCGAACTGTAACAAATGTAACCAGAGACATGTTAATTGGTAAAATTGTTTATTTTGAGTTAAGTGAGTTTGGTGAATCTCTTTCTAAGAAAAAATATGAATTTAGAGCTATTGTATCTAGGAAAGATAAACAAAGATATGATCCAGGAGAAATTTCTTCTAGAAAAATGTCCAAATATGAGTAGGAAATGAGAGAGATTGAAGAAAAAGATAGAAAATTAGATGAGCTTGAAGCACTTTGTTGATGGTGTTTTATGCACAACAACAACTCAGATAGAATATGATATCCTATCTCTCTTGAAAGGGAAATCTCTATCAGCAAGCGTCAAGAGATAACCTCAAGGTCTTTAATGTCAGGTCTTAACAATGCAATAAAACAACTCAGAGATAATGTGAAAATGCTGGTAATCACAAAGGGACCTTATTACAAGCAAATACTGAATTCAAATTTATCAGATCTAGCAATATGGTGATACCTCAAATCATAGATATAACCCAGATAATAAAATAAATGACAAAAGATAAAAGGGTTTTAAAGGATTTCTATGATTAATTCTAATTCTAAGACTAACAATACAAATTATAAAATACTTGAAATGGACCAATCCCTTAGAAACTAATTCCTGTTTGACCTAGATAAATCTACAATCCTACAGAAATAGTGCAATCTTCTAAGGTGTTAAAGATTTTTAGATTATGAATATTCATTGAAAACAACCCTATTTCAATCGAAAGGAACAAGCATCCACAATCGAAATATGCACAATTTTAAGTCCAAGATAACTTTGCAAAGAAGCTAACAGTCAACTAGCTACAAAAATTATGGACTAGAGATTGTTGCAAAAATGTCAAGCATCAAACCTAAACATCATCAAATAATCTAACATCAAACCTAGCATATATTAAATAAACTTAAGAAATTTCAAAAGATAGAATCTCAGAACCATGCCAGATTAAAATTCAACACAAGAAAGGCACCAAATCACAATGTCTTTACTTGCATTAAATCACCCAAGGTAGCAACAATTCTAGTCTTCTGTTATAGCACTTGCTTGAAAATGAGACTAACTCCTAACTCTAATTCTTTCTATACTTCTTAATTCGCTCCAATGTAAAAACTATCTAGCCCTTACAAATGAGGTATAATGCCAAATTTATAGAAACCCCCCAAGATAGGTCGGCCCAATTAGGTTTACAATAAAACACGACCACCAAAACAAGTCAGACAAAAGTCAGCCAAGAGGAATTGAAAATAAAGTGAAAATATACATTAAATGCATGCACTCCATCCAGGCCGGCCTGGGATCTCCAACATAGCCCAGTCCAATGCATGCGAGAGAGGAAGAGGAATAATGGGGAAGCAAAAATTCTGATGAGGCATTGTATTAACTAATCTCCCCCTTGTCTTTATCTCGCCTTTCCCTATCCTGCACCATCAAAAATACTTTCTCCAAATCATCAATAGGTGGCATAACTAGCACTTTCATTCTCCTTTCAATGGACTCAACCTCCTCTCTTGATTGCTTTACCACCTTATCCCAATCCACCTTCATGGTTTGATATTTACCAATCACTACAATATATGTGGATGCATCATCCAAGTGGTGGTCAGTGACCTAGTCCTCATTGCCTGGAGAATACATATCTCACCACCATTTCCTCAATTTCTCCAAGCTCAGATTCTTTGGCGCAAACCTTTTCCTTCCGGTCATAACCTCAAAGAAGAAAATGTATTTATTGTAAATCTGAATCAAGGCATCCTAAATTTATTTCCCCTTCTTATGCACCTTCTTCAAAACCCTTTGGCTTATCTGCAAAACCTCAAACCATTCCCAAGGTTTAACAACTTTGGATGAAGGAATAATTCCATCAGTCATCAATTTGTCTTCAATGTAGTCCATGATGGTTTTAGTCTTCTATAACAAAATATCCACATCATCCTTATCATGGGCTAAAATATTCTTCAACTAGTTTATTGATCTCATAGCATCTCCATCGGTTGAAAGAATGTCCTTGATGGAAATATCTCCCTTGTATTTCACTCCCTGCAACCAGCCCATTATGGCATGAGTTGTAGCTTTCATCTTCTCCAACTCGATTATTGTTTCTTGTGGTAGAAAACCTACAACAGATGATGAGGATCTGATGGATTTCAAGGGTTTCTTCAAGTCTTATAGATACCTTTTGAGTTTATCATTCTCCTTCTTTAGTTCTTGCTTGGTTTGTACCTCTTTCCTCAATATACCCAAAATTATAGCACTAGAACCTTCATATTCTTCAATATCCCGTTCCATGGAAGTAGGCCCTAAGTTGATAGTTTGTACATTGTAATCACTACCAGTTACATCATCTTTATTCTTCTCAGGAGCAGGAGTAGCAATGTGGACCACCCTATTATTTGTTTCATCTCTTTCAATCCTAGAGATAACCTTGGCCTTCTTCTTTATTTTTCCCTTTCCTATATTTTCCAACAACTCATCCCAGTTGGGAGGAGTATCATCTACCACAATTTTCTTACTCTTTCACTCCTTGGCAAACCAACCTAGAACTACGGAATCCAACAATATACTATCCTGTCCAACTGCACCCTAGTGAACCTTGGGTGCATATTCATTTAAACCTTGTTTTTCAAGAATCTCCTCAACTGTATCCTCTTTTCCCTTATCATGTTATTCTTTTTCAGGAACTGGAGAAGGAGTCCTAATCAGAACTTCATCCCTTTGAGGAGGTATATCCTCTTCACCCCCTGCAAGTGAATCCTCATAAGTCACCAAATATACTGTGATACCTTCTCTATTTCTACATCAACACTATAGAGATCACCCTCATGAAGCTCTTCTTCTCCTTCATCATGGTGATCCTTAGGATCCTTGGATTCACCTGGTACATTGTTAGTCTCATGAGAAGGAGGAATATTTCTATGCTTAGTGGCAGGAATAGCTGTGGGAACACTTTAATTCGGTACACCATCCTTAGGAGATGGAGTTCTTGATCTTCTTGTGTAGACCTATTTCGTTTCTCTTGAAATTTCCACATCTACCACTAGTGGGTTAGCTTCATCTATAGCCTTAGAAGTTCCCTTCTCCTTTTGTGATAATATTACTATTCTTCTTCTCTTAGGCACATAAACACTAACTTCTTTTTCTTTCTTCTCAGCTTCATCCTTCACAACCTTCTTTGCCTTCGAAATGTGTTTCCTCTTCTTAGCAATAGGATTTATTTGCTTCTCGGCCTCTTTTGCCTCCTCTTCCTGAACATCCTTAATCTTTATCTTGAAAGGGGATCTCACCTTAGTCTTACCCTTAGGATCCTAATCAGGTGATTCCTCAGAAGTGGAGTGAGTCTCTAAGTTACCCATTAGATCATAGGTGCATTGCACACCTTCAATCTACAACTCCAACATCTTGTGCTTGAGCCATAGTTTAGTGTACCTTATCACTAAAGTCATGATCAATTCCAATTATGTCTTCTCTTCCTCCATCCAATCTAGTTCTCCAATTGGTTTATCCTTCACAGCTTCATAATTATGGCCCTGAATTAAATATCCATCATCTTCAACCTGATCTGGAATGGCCTTTATGTTGTAAATCCATACTTAATTCACTAGTAGCATGGATAACTTCTTCTTTTTGATCTCAAATTCATCACTCATGTTGGCCCAATAATCCTCTATATCATCCTTGTGATTGTATTCCATGTTGGCCTTCTTATGTTCTTCACCAGTCCTATCAAAATCTGGATCTCTTGGAATGGAAAGAGAGATGTAGAGAACTCATTTCTTCTTCAGAAGCATGGGCCAAATTAATAGGACAGGTCTCACCACTGCCTATCCTCAAAGGAAAATCACCACAAAATCCAATCTAATATTTCTCCTTCTTCACAATTGCATCAAAATCACAGATCTACCTTGTGACCTCCAGAAGTATAACATGATATGTGGGATATCTAGGGAGTTTGTATGGGGCCCTCTAGAAACCATCAATTCTGATGTATGAAAAGGTAGGGAACTCAATAAATCAAGCTCCAAACCTCTTGATTAACTCCTTTGCATTGTCTAAGATCCGAACATGTTATGCACCTTGCAATAGCCTAGTGATGTACATAGTGAATGCATCGTTCACCCTCCTATAACCTATGCCACCCAAGTGAAATTGTGGGTATACTTCATAAATAAAATCTCATCGAAATGAACCCCTTGTGCTTAGCCCCTTGTATGGATGGAACCTTGCAAGTGCATAAACCAAGTAGGAGGTCATTGTGAAGGTTTTTGTCGAAAGGACATTGCACATTTGTTCATGTATCATTGCACTTGTAATGCTTTCCCAATGGTAGTCAATACCTTGCTTCATCCTCAAAATGACATGGAACATCAAATTTTCAAACATTCCCACACTTTTCAATCCCACTACCCTGTTGAGGAGTGTGATAACATTATAGTATTCCTTCCTAAACTTAGCTCTGACTAGCTTCTTGGGTAGCTTGGAAAAGTGGGACTTGGTTTTCTCCAGCCAGGAATGGATGACCTGTTGGGATTTGATGACATTTTCATCATAATACTTCTTTGCTACATCCATATCAAAACACACTACATGAGACCTATCAAGCATTCCAAAGGTTTGAGTTATGGACACATGGTTGAGATTTGCCACAATTCTTCCTTGAGGACCAACTATCATCTATGTGCCCCTATCATAATGTCTGGCACATTCAAGCACCAAATTGTAACACTGAATTATAGGAGGGAATCCAACCACATGTGCCAAACCTGATTCCAATAGTCTTTTGGCCAATAGAGAGAGGTTTTGTGCTGCCATCCTTGTCTTAAATTCCTCATAATCCCACATCCCAATATTTGTATCTATGACCTCTGACCAAATGGAAACCAACTTGCTCTCTGGGATTCTTCTCCTTAAGTCAATTTTAATCCTTTCTACCTTGGAGATAGTAGAGCCTTCAGAACTCGGATCCATTAGCTTTCCCATGGTCATTTTAGAAACAACTTGCCTTGATTCTGCCTGCATCCAATAAAAACCCCATAGTAAAGATCCATCACAACATGATATTCAAGCTAATCCATCATAAATGATATATTCATCCTTAAAAAAAAATCCATGATGAGAAAAATATCCAAAATCTCATTAGAATTACTCATTTCAAAGTTTTGGTTTTTAGTCCTCTCACGGAATTCAGGACAGAGGGGAATCTCAGGAAATACCGGACTAGATGAAATTCAGCAAAACACACACACAAAGAAACTTCCAACCACTATTTAATCAATTGAAATTACATAATAAATAGGATGAAACACCCTATAATAACTCAATTCAACCATAAAATTCATAGTCATCAACTAATAGATCATGCCATCTCCCAATTCCTGATTTTCCACAAGATTTCGGGAAAATCCGCCAAGGTCAGAAATTTGCGAAAATGGCAATAGTTTACGAACTCCAGGAAAATGAAGGGACAAATAAATTTCTGTAAAATTCTAAGGACACGGAATTTCACAAAGTCAGTGCAATTTCTACATTTTAAGCATAATTTTGAGAAATCGACAAAGTGATGGAAAAATCAGGGAAATCCTGAAGTAAAGGAAATCCGCGAGGTGTTCAGAAACCCGAAATCTTTGAATTCATCAAGATTTTTCCTAGATTGATCAAATGATTAGGAAATTAGGAATTTTTCTTAGAATTCAGTTCATTCAAAGTGTAAGATGAAAAAATTGCGCTTCAAATCAGTAATAATGAAATCCAATCAATATGAGGAATGATTTCAACAAGGGAAACACTAGGAAATCACCATGATAGCACAATTTAGATTTGTTCATCATTTTCATTCCCACTATTCTTCACACAAATTCTCCCATGACTCAACTAATATAGGACTATCATCAAATCAGATAATAAGAAACAAGCTTCACTTTGCCCAAAATGTGATTTTAGGTTAAAACAGAGCTTGACATAAGAAAGCATGAAATCCAATTGAAAAATGAGGAAAGAAATGGTTAACCTCATTGATTCATAGCCATGCAAAATGAAAGGAGGCACAAACTATGAGGAAGGGAATCAAGCCAACAAATGAATCCCTAGCATCATTACCAGACCATACCTCATGAGACCCGACTCAAAACATACATCCACACAAACCCCAAAGAAAATTTAGTTCATTCATTAAAAAGGGAAGGAAACATGTACATACCATGAGAGAAAAGAAATCGAAATAGCAACAGTCGACAAGAAAACCTGAAAATTGAAGCAGAATGCAAGTGATCACCAAAAAACTCAACTATAACATTGGATCACAATCTCAAATGCACAATCCAACAACAACAACTCAAAATTCAGCTCCCCAAATCACAACAAGGCAAATGACACAAACCTCCCCTCATAAAACACAAATGAATCCAATTAAAGAAAATGGCAAGACTATACAAGAAACATAAATGCGTCGACAAGAAAACAAGCTCGGGAATCCAAAGGTGTGATAGAATCTCGAGAAAATCCAATCCAGACAGAATTCTGCAAAGTCTTGAAATTTTTGAAAATAGCATAAAGCAGCCTCCATCGGGTTTTCAAGGCTCTCAGTGAAATCTGCCCGAAGGGAACTTTCCCAAAAACACAGAAAAACCCAAAATGAATGCCAAGACATCGGATTTTCAAAGTATTTCCTCAAAAGGGTCATTTTCACAAGTAATATTATCATTTGGGAACATGCCAAGGCAACCAAATCCTCAAAATCAAAGGGCCAAAACACCACGAATGAAACCAAAAGAGCAAGAAAGAGGGTCCCTACTTTTAGTGGGGTGTGTATGTGGAAAGTGCACAATAAATGGTGACTCCGCTAGGAAAATTCTCTACAACATTTCAAGAACAAACTGGAATCAAGAACCTAGAATCTTTGGTTTCAGCCCTTACATCAAGTAACCTATGAACAAAGTTTCAAAAATCACAATTCATTTCCCATTCCTTAATTCCAAGTATAGGGGACATTAGATAAAGGAATTCCACCACTTGACATCAAAAAGATGACTAGAGTTTGTGAAAGAACAAGAAGCCCATTACATAGATGCAATAGACCCCAATAAAGAAAGAAACCAAAAGAAAAAGAAAAGAAAAAAGCAAAACCAACTGAAGAAAACCCACACTAACCAAAGAGAAAAGAAAAACAAATAGAAAGGAAACCTATACTAACCAAAGAAAAAACAACAAACAAACAAAGCAAAGCAGAAGGGGAAACCTACTCTAACTATGTACAAGATAGCTCAAGGTTGGAAGTAATGCTTCAAATACTACCCATTGACAGGCAACGAGATATCCTCTCCATTGAAGGTTTTCAAGCGAAAAGAATTATCTCCTAGAATCTCTGAAATCTGATAAGGGCCAAGCTAGAGTTTGTCAAATTTACCATGCTCTCCCTTATAGTCATGGTCCTTGTCCTAGCAGATAACTAAGTTAGAGATTTTAAAGGTTTCCACCTTAGCTCTCTTGTCAATCCATCTTTTCACTATGCCCTCATGTTTGGAAAATTTTTCTAGGGCTTCATCTCTCTTCTCTTCAAGGTGTAACAATTCAACCAGATGGGCTTCATTCTTATCCTCTTCATCATAGTATTAATTAATGAACTGTAGGGTAGGGATATTTAGTTGGATGGGGAATACAGGTTCCAAACCATACACTAGGTGATAAGGAGAGGTTTCTATGGATGCCTTCTTTCTGGTACAGTCCGTCTAGAGAGAAAATCTAGCCTGGGTGTGCAAATCCTTAGGATTCTTCTCTAATAACTTAGGGATGACTATGAAAAGATTCTTATTGGAAGTTTCAACTAGGCCATTACCCTGAGGGTAGTAATTGGATGCGAATTTTATGACAATTCCATGATCAAAATCCGAATTATAAAGTTTCAGTGATGCAAATGTAGGACCATTATCACTAAATAAAGCCAATGAACAACCAAAATGATTAATAATACCTGACTCAAGCAAATTGATTACCACCTTAGAAGTACACTGTTTACATGTAAGAGCTTCAGTCTATCTATTAAAGTATTTAGTTATGGTTAGAATATACTGGTGGCTTGCATAAGAAGGTGGGTTGATTGGACTTATGAATTCCATTCCCCACTGTGCAAATGGTTTCACCTCTATAAATAGCTGCAGTGGAAGGGTTGAAATTTTTTTTTTTACTTGCTACAGTCTGATATACATGGCAAGTCCTCGTGGTTGTGCGCATCCTTGAACAGAGTAGGCTAATAATAGCCTGCGCTTATGATCTGATTGGCAGTGGATGGTGCAGAACCATGGCCCGTGCCATATATTTCATGGAATTCAATCATCACTCTGGTAGTTTCTTCCTTCCCTAGACATCTTAAGTACACACCCTCATGATTTTTCTTATACAGGACAGCCCCTTTCATCATAAAACTACCACTCTTTAGTTGTAAAGCTCACCTTTGAGCTGTACTAAGGTGATCAAGACATTGCTGGTTCAATAAATAATAAATGATTTCATCATACTATAAAATAGGAAAATATTAAAGTTCGCAATGATTAAATGCATAAACAATAAACCTAAGTAAGAAAGAAAAAACAAAGGAGGAAACAACAAAACAAATGGAAAGATCTCACCAAATTCCTTCAACCTCCATGAATCACCTTCTTTGCACCTTCTCTATTTGCTGCAATATGATGGATGCCCTCAGCCTTTGTGTGAGAAAACTAATTTTATGACATGACCTAGAAAGAGTTGAAGGATTTGATCTAAAATGCAAGAGAAGATAAATCTACATGCAATGTAAAAATCTGCAAAAGACAATGTTAGATGAAAAAGAAAGAAGAGAAGAAGAAGAATAATTAAGAGATATTAAGACATGTCGAAAATTAGGACAAGATTGTCATTTTATATAAAATGCAATCTTGAATGGACGAACGAGATTAGAGATTGAGAAATGCCCTATAATCAATGGTTAAGATTGAAAATGACAACTCTCAATTAGGGTTAGGGTAAGAATCCCAAAATGTGTGGTCAAGATTTAATTTAGGAAATTAAATCAATGATGGAAAATGAACGTGACATTGAGATGAAATTAGTAAAATTTAGAAGATGAATTAGAAAATCAAGTTATTTTAGAAATAACTTAATTTGTGGAGAGAAATGCTATTTTGAAATTAATCTTTTAAATTAATTCCAAAATGGTGAATTCATGTGACAATAAATAATAATAATTTAAGATTATTTACTTGGAAAGAGGGAAGTTGCCAATTTAAATAAAATGTTTTTATTTAAATTTAGAAAGAAAATCAATAAGACAATTTAATAATTAAGATTATTCAATTGTGAAGGAAAATTAGAAAGTGGGTAATTTTAAATATGATTCTATTTAAAATTAGAAAGAAAGTTGACTTTTGATTTAATTCAAAATAGGAAGAAGATGAAAAATTAATAAGCAATTAAATAAATAAAATTTATTTAATTGTGGAAGAAGAGTATAAATGAATAATTAAATAATTAAAATAACTATTTAATTATAGTGGCAAGATCATAAATAATTAAATAAATATAATTTATTTAATTATAGAATATTAGTGACGTATTAAAAAAATGAAGTTTATTTAATTAATCAAAGAGGAAATCAAAGATGGCAATGAATTAATTAAATAATTAAAATTATTTAATCAATAAAAATGGTATTAGTTGGTCTAGTACTTTTTTATGTGTTTACATTTTCCCCTCTTTGTCATAATGTAGTTTATCGCGTTGTGACAAAGAAAATAAGTCAAAAATATGCCCCAGTGCGAAATAGGATGAGGAAGAATGACGAGGAGGTAGCGGTATGCCCCCTTGGGAGGACAATTGGGTTCGGAGAGTACGAGTGGGCTCTCGAAATGGATGAAAGGACTAGACTATGAAAGATCAAAGTATATAGGAAAGATAAATAAGGATGATAATGATGTGGACTAGAAGAAATGTTAGAGAGAAAAAGATGAATGTTAGGATAGAAGACATGAATGTCGATATGGGGAAGGAGATGCAAGTTAATGTGGAAAAATAAATGCATGTTAGAATCCTTCAACATTTGCCAAAGTACTAATAGGTGTTGCTCGAATCATCATTGGGTGGTAAAAATGACACAAATGAACAACAATCACCAAGGTATGACATAGAACAAGGTGTGCAAGGTCATCCACTTGCTAAATAGATGATCACATACAAGGAATGTCCGAACTCATACTAAAGGCCAATTTTCCCTAGTCTTTTTGTTAAGACAATCCACAGACAATAGTCAAAGAAAAACAAAAGGTCATGAGATGTCATCGCACCTCTAAATCCTTCTTGGGACATCCTTGAGGTAGCTAGTAACATGAACAAAAGAAAATTCAATAACAAGATAAGATGAAATAGCCCATGAAAATTAACAACCATTGAGTTGTGTTTGCCAATGTTTGTTTGCCGAAGATTAATTGTTTGATAGTTTGACAGTTTTGATGGTTTGATGGTTTGATAGTACCTAAGGTCAGGAAGGACACATCCTGAAAATGCAAATGAAATTTTGACAAGGTCCAAATCCAAGAAGGACACATCTTGAAGAGGACTAAAAATCGACGATATTGACATTTTGACTAATGTTTTGGCAAGCTGATTGATTTTGACTGCATGATTGATTGCCTTACGTTATCTAATTTGGACTTGATTTTGAGGGTGATGTTTCGAATGATTGTCTTATGTCGAGTGCGACCATGTCTTCTTTATTTGACTGACATGACCATGTTTGACAAATCTAAAAGGATTGACCTAATGTCTCGGGGATTCAAAGATGAATCTTGCCTATGTAGCAAGTGCACAGAGATAACGTAGTTTAGACTATGACGAAGATTTACTAACGTGACTGACTGGACTAATTTTGACTTTGTTTTTGGGATTTTTAACATTTTTGGAATGTTTTTGTATTTTCTCAAGATATTTTTCAATTTTTAGGTCTTTTTTCAAGACTTTATATGATTTTTAGGATGTGTTTTAGGAGTTTTTCCAATTTTTATAATTTTTGATGTTTTACGGAAATTGTGACAAAATGCATGTGAATGATGCCAACGCACATGAATCCAAGGACAACCATGATTTTGTTGCTAGTTAAGCTGAATACCCATTAACAGGTGACAATGAAAATGTTGTTTGATGTGGGAAGGACACGTCCCGAAACAATGTGAAGATGACAATGATATCACAAGAGGATAAAAGTCTGCAGCAAGGCTAGGGACAAAGTCAAGGAATGTTTTGGATAATGTGCTAGGATTTCCATATTGTTGCATTTGGGATGACTTGGTGAGGACTAGATGGAATGACGAGGGATCTTTAGACCACTGAAAAGGGAAACCAAAATGGGTGACAGGTATAAAAGGACAATGGATGGCCTTGTTAAAAGATAGGAGACATGGATGGATTGGACTAGAAGAATTATCATATGGTCTCCAAGGATGATGTTGCATAGTGAGAAGAAATCTATGAAGCTAATGACATGATATTCAACGAATAAGGTATGACCAAAAGATAGACATGTCAAGATTTTTCCCAAAGCATGATTTATGTTTGTACTATAGTCCTTATCAAGATCAAAGTTAGGGGAAAAATGGATGGAAAATGCTAGGGTTTAGATGGATACATGGAAATTTCTTGTGAAGGGCATGGGAGATGAGACAAGCTACCCCCAAGTGTAATGGTCCACATAGATGATTAATTCTACACATGACGCATGTTTTCCAGGCTTTCATCATGGTATGTATCCAAAGTGCCTGTTTGCCAGGTTTTCACTATTGGATGAAATTTTTCTCTTTACTATTTTTGATATTTTCTATTTTTTTTTGGTGTCTCCAAGATGCCTGTTTGCTAGGTTTTCATCAAGGGATGATTTTTTTTTTGTATTTTTGCATTTTTTCTAGATAGCCTTGATCCTTTAGATGACCACTAATTGTGCTGAAGCCTTTGATGGTGCTGATGTAGAGACTGGTGCCATGACATGGCAATAGTGACCTTTCTAAAGCAGTTGTCTTGTCAAGATGATAGTGCTTGCATACAACTTATTAATGTTATTCTAATTCCTGTTAATACTAGATTTGGCCTTATTTGAATACACACATCATGATAGAGTGCCATGAGGGTCCTTCTGATAGAGATTTGTTGCCAAGATGTGATGGATTTTTGACATGGGATGTTTGGACTTTAAGGAGGATGTAGGATTATAACGGATGATGGTGGACATGGATAGGTTGGTGGGATGTTTGGATGTAGCCATTTTTATTCTCCAAACTTGGGGTAATGGATGATGGAGGTTGGATTTTTGATAGCATTTGGAACCAACACTTTTATATGTCTTGCTTGATGGCCATTTTGAAGGAGGTGGACATGTATTATATGTGGGAGTCCTCTTGTGCTGTGGCTCCACATTTTGATTGAATTTTGGCATATTTTATTTTCCTAATTCATTATTTTCTTGAATTAACCCATTTTGTTTTGGGATCCATTTTAGTTCATTTGTCTACTTGCATTTTTGATTGATTCCATGGCCGTTGTAATGATTTAAGTATCGTATGTTTTTAAGTCTCCATAACTCCAAGCTATCACATCTTGATATGTGTGTAAAGCATCAATAATACATTTTATTTCTTCTGGAGTACATACCTTACCAATAAAGATATTCTTCATGTCATCCTATGTCCCCATATTGTATGTTTCACATTGACTGCTGAGAGACTCCCTTTTGAATTGTTGTTCCTGGTCTTTTATCTTATCGAAATCAAAAATTCATTCTAACTACACCATACCTCTTGGGATAGTGTTGGTCTTTAGGTTGATGATCCCTCCCAAGTACATTTCTTCCTCTTGAGGCTCTACTTCATGAATTACTTGAGAAGAAAACCTATCACAACTTGTAATGAAATCAAGAGTATTCTTATCATCTTCAAATACCTAGAAATTGGTGACATTGTCAGGTATGGAAGGTATTGGAGTGAGTTCCATAGTAAAATTCTTCAATCCTAAAAGTGATAAAGGTTGCAATGTACTAGCCTCTTGTGCCAAAGAATCTTCAACTCGGTTCTTACTTCGAGGGATCAACTGGATGTTGAAAGCATTGAATACTTCAATAAGATCCCACACTCTATGTCTATAATTATTCATCCTTCTGTCATGACATGAATATTGTTTCCTCACCTTCCTGACTACCAAGTCAGAATCGGAAAACACTTGTAATATCTTGACTTTCTACCTCGATTCCATTAACAACCCATGGATTAAAGATTCATATTCGGCAACATTATTAGTACATTACAATTGGAGTCTATGAGAAGAAAAGTAACTTTTACCTTTAGGGATAATAAATTAAAACCCTACTCTAGAACCTTGCTTAGATTTGGATCTATCGAATCTTAATGTCCAACATCCATCAATCGTTGATCGCTTTGAGTCATCCTAAATCTTGTTGTAGCTAGGAAGCTCTTCAGGAAGCATTGGGATTTTACCCTTGTTGTGATTTTTCTCTTTATATATATTCAGTTTGATAGTTGGGATTGGGTTAATGCACTTTTGGACTTGCTCCACCATAGTCTGACACAAGCCACATTCCAACTCAGATTGGGAGGCATCATGGACTCGACACTAATTAGGGAGCATTAATTCTTAAAAATTCATATTCCTGCCAAGCTGAATCTGACTCTCCATACACCTCTAAATGAAATCCTATAAGCTATCCAACAAACTTAGCTTCTTGTCCTCCTGGTCATCAGCTTCATCTGTTTTCTCCCTTAGTGTTTTAGAACCACTAATATTTGATATAGACTCATCTTGCATCAGAAATATTTCCTTAAAACCACCGGATTCCGATGTAGATTCATAAAAGGGGCCCTGCAACATAAAGACCTCTTCTATATCTGAGACTGAGGAAGCCAATACATAGTTCCCCATGCTGGCCTCTGATACTAATATCTCATTTGAAGTATTCTGGTATTTAGGAATTACATACTTCATTCTAGGCTCTCTTTCAATTATGATCTGATTTGGGACTCCTTTCCATATTAGCCACATGTGATAATGGTCTATAGATGTATATCCATTTAATGCCTTAGTGAAATCCCAACCCAAAATCAAACCATAGGTTTTAGGAATATCATCAACCTGAATGTTGATCACCTGTTGCACCCTAGGATCTGATGCAACTTGCATGGCGATCATGTTCAGTTCTCCTATTGCACTTACCTTTGTCTTGTCTAATTGAGTAGCCCTCTTTTGAGAGGATATAGAGGTAATACCTAATGCTTTATAGATAGAAAAAGGCATAACATTTGTAGATGCTCCTGAATCCAAAAGAAAATTATGCAGATTCTTTCCAAAGATACAAACATAAATTAGAAAGGGAGGGGTTTCCATATTGCTTTGGAATAGACTCAATTGGGTGTCAGCTTGTGCAACCTGACTCTTATCCTCATATTTCCCTCTATCACCAGGTTGTGCCTGGGCTTGGCCTTTGGGTGCCAGTGAACTAAAGGATCTGACAACTGCTTCATTGGTAGTTACTCCTTGTGGTGTTGTGTTTGAATTGAAAGATCCCAAGAAAGCATTCGTAATAGTAGGGACTTAATAATTCAAAAGCAGAAAGAATTACCTTTACTTTTTTGAATTCCTCAGTTACATATTTTCCCAATTGCTCCATGTTCATATCAGCCTGGGTTTCCTTGCAAAAACTAGTTTGTTTGTCCTTTGATACTCCAACATTGTTTCCCTTTGATATATCAGGTTGTCCTCCCTTCACAAAGTACTGCGTTGGAACATGAGGGTAAGATGGATTGTTATTGGCATGTAGATATGGTGGAGTAGTGAAATTGTTTAGAGGGATAGAAGTAGTGAAAGGGCCTCCAGCTTGTGGACTCCTTTTAGGCATGTTCCTCAAATCATATTTCTTTATTGGTTGTTGAAACATCTGTACCTCTTCAACACTGACTTCCTCATCATCGAAGGGGCCATTATCATTCTCATTCTCCTCATTAAATGACTGATATATTTCATCTTCATTCAACACCTATTTTGTCTCTTTATCTTGATCACTCGACTCTTCTTTCAGTTCATTTTCCTCACCTTTTGGGAATGGAGCATGGTTAAGTACCAATACTGATGAATCATAAGGATTTGAGGGCACAATCTCTTGAATTTTGGAAAAAAATTCCACTTCATACTGAAAGATGGAAGCAGAAGTTTGAAACTCAAGGAAATCCAACTTGGAGTGCTAACCTATTTTATGGAGCCTGCACCATCCAGAAAAAGTTGCCTCTACTAGATACACACCACTTGGAGGCTTCTCCTAGGTAGAAGGTTGATCCAATGGAGTAGGGATTCCTCCATTATTAGGTCCAGTATTCCATGGCCTATTCTATCTAGGTGGTTGTCTTTTGTCAAACGCCTATCTACCTTGTTGCCCCCTATCAAATTTCTGGCCAAAACCTTGTCCTCTTTCAAAATTTTGATTTCTGTCAAAATGCTGCCCTCTATCAAAGTTTGGTCCTTTAGAAACATCCTTGTTCTCCCTATTGTAATTCAATTGCATGTTCTTCTATGCAGCCTAGAGTTGGCTATTCTGATTTGTTAGATAGGTTACCTCCATATTCAGTTTCTTCACCTGCTTAGTTAACTCATCCAACCTTTCCTTATATAGACCACTGTATGATGTTGAATTCACATTACTGTGCGAGTATCCTGATCTATGAAACCAACACACTGATTCAAGACTTCTGAATTCTACAAATATATACGAAAACTAGTTTGTTGTTGTGGGTAAAGGGGTTGATTGGCTCTTTGTTGAGGGTAAGTGGTTATCAGCTGAGCTTGATTTATTGGAGGACCTAGGTGTGGGACCAAATGTAATGATGGTACTGGATTCATAATGGGAGTATGATTAGTCAAAGCTTGGTTGAGAGCCTAGACTTGTCTAGGGTAAGTAGTAGGTCCTAAGGATGGAAAAGGTCCTGATAAATGTTGCCTCAGATCCGTGCTAACCTTAACAACCTCCGTATATGCAATGAGAAAGGTAGTTGGGGGATTAGTCCTCCACTTAAGAAAGGTGGATGTAAGGTTGTGAAGGGCCTCAAAGTAGATCTCTAGGGAAATGACATCATCTACAACATAATATGCATGAATTATAGTGTATGATCGATAGAACCTATTATTTAATGACCCCATAGGCTCATTAATTTCCCTCTTAACTCCGATAAATTGTATGTAGAGCTCATTAGCACTAATGGGGATTTTAAAATTCTGCAAAAATGCAATCTCAAGCTCAGTCCAATTATGGAAAAAAGCAACAGGTAGGTGATTGTACCAATAAAAGGCCTCTTCCCCTAGGGAATAAGGGAAAAGCCTGCATGCAACATCCTCATGGTTGATTCCTCTATCTCTCACAGGTTTGGAAAATAATGATATGCTCCTATGCCGTCCTATTGGGGTCATTGGTATGGAACTTAGAGAAAAAGTGCTCAGGGTTCTTGGGCATGACATTGTAATCATTGAAGATTAAAGGAGAAGGATTGTTGGCAAGGAAAGCCATTGGTGGAGGTGGAGGTAGTAATAGCTGATTTATGGCTGGTTGGGTCTACAGAATAGGAATGGATTTAGAATTGGCTGAGGAGGATCTTGATGAAGATGAGGATGATGGGGATGATAGAAGTCGTTGGGTGGATGATGATTCTCCCATTCTTCTAGTCCTTCTTGCCCTATTAGGAGCTTTCAATTCTTTAAATTCCTTTTCCCATAGAGTAGATCTGGTTCTTCTTCTGAACCTCTCAGGAGAAATGGCAGACATAAATTGATCCCACTTTCTTGTTCAAGCCCTCCTTCTAGCACCAATTTGTTGATGGTGTTTTGTGCACATCAATAACTCAGACATAATATGATATCCTACTTCTCTTGAAAGGTAGATCTCTATCAACAAGCCTCAAGAGATAACCCCAAGGTCTTTAATGTCAAGTCTTGACAATGCAATAAAAAAACTCAAAGATAATGTGAAAATGTTGGTAATCACAAAGGGACCTTATTACAATAAAATACTGAATTCAAATTTATCAGATCTAGCAATATGGTGATACTTCAAATCACAGATCTAACCCAGATAATAAAACAAATAGAAAAAGATAAAAGGGTTTTAAAGGATTTCTAAGATTAATTCTAATTCTAAGACTAACAATGTAAATGATAAAATACTTGAAATGGACCAATCCCTCATAAACTAATTCTTGTTTGACCCAGATAAATCTGCAATCTTACATAAATAGTGCAATCTTCTAAGGCATTAAAGATTTTTAGATTATGAATATTCATTTGAAACAATCCTATTGCAATCAAAATGAACAAGCATCCATAATTGAACTAAGCACAATTTTAAGTCCAGACTAACTTTGCAAAGCAACTAACAGTCAACTAACTAAAAAAATTATGGAATAGAGATTGTTGCAAACACTTCAAGCATCAAACCCTAAACATCATAAAATCATCTAACATCAAACCTAGCATATATTAAATAAACTTAAGAAATTTCAAAAGATAGAATCTCAAGAATCGTGTTGGATTAAAATTCAACACAAGAAAGGCACCAAATCACAATGTCTTTAATTGCATTAAATCACCCAAAGTAGCAAAATTTTTACTCTTCTGTTACAACACCTGCTTGAAAATGAGACTAACTCCTAACTCTAATTATTTCTATACTTCTTAATTCACTCCAATGTAAAAACTATCTAGCCCTTACAAACGAGGCATAATGCAAAATTTATAGAAATCCCCCAAGATTGGTTGGCCTAATTAGGTTTACAATAAAAAATGGCCACCAAAACATGTCGGACACAAGTAGGCCAAGAGGAATTCAAAACAAAGTGAAATTATACATTAAATGCATGCACTCCATGTAGGTCAGCTTGGGATCTCCAACATAACCCTGTCCAATGTATGCGAAGGAGGAAGAGGAATAATAGGGAAGCACAAATTCTGATGAGGCATTGCATTAACTGCTCTCCCCCTTGTCTTTATCTCACCTTTCCCTAACTTGCACCATCTAAAATACTTTCTCCAAGTCAGAAATACGTGGCATAACTAACACTTTCATTCTCCTTTCAATGGACTTAACATCCTCTCTTGATTTCTTTACCACCTTATCACAATCCATGTTCATGGTTTGATATTTATCAATCATTGTAATGTATGTGGTTGTATCATTTAACTGGTGCTCAGTGACCTGGTCCTCGTTGAATGGATAATACACATATCATTACCATTTCCTCAATTTCTCCAAGCTCAGATGCTTTGGCGCAAACCTTTTCCTTCCAGTCATAACCTCAAAGAAGGAAATGCATTTATTATAAATCTCAGTCAGGGAATCCTTAATTTATTTCCCTTACATATGTACCTTCTTTAAAACCCTTTGCCTTATCTGCAAAACCTCAAACCATTCTCAAGGTTCCGTAACTTTGGATGAAGGAAGAATTCCTTCACTCACCAATTTGTCTTCAATGTAGTCCATGATGGTTTTAGTCTTTTGTAACAAAAGATCCACAACATCCTTATCCTGGGCTAATATATTCTTCAACCAATATATTGATCTCATAACATATCTATAGGTTGAAATAATCTCTATGATGGCACTATCTCCCTTGGCTTGCACTCCCTGCAACCAGCCCGTTGTGGCATGAGTTGTAGCTTTCATCTTCTCCAACTTAGTTATTGTTTCTTGTGGCAAAAACCTACAACAGATGATGAGGAACTGATGGATTGAAAGGGTTTCATCAAGTCTTGTAGATACCTTTTGAGTTTATCATTCTGCTTATTTAGTTATTGCTTGGTCTGCACCTCTTTCCTCAGTCTACCCAAGATTACATCACTAGAGCCTTCATATTCTTCAATATCCTGTTCCATGGAAGTAGGCCCTAAGTTGATAGTTTATACATTGTAATCGCTACCAGTTACATCATCCTTATTCTTATCAGGAGTAGGAGTAGCAATGTGGACCACCCTATTATTTGTTTCATCTCTTTCGATCTTGGAGATAACCCTGGCCTTCTTTTTTTTTTCCCTTTCCCATGTTTTCCAACAATTCATCCTAGCTAGGAGGAGTATCATCTACCACAATTTTCTTAATCTATAACACCTTTTCCAACCAACTTGGAACTATGGAATCTGAATGTATACTATCATGTTCAATTGCATCTTGGTGAACCTTAGGTGCATCTTCATTTAAACCTTGCTTTTTTAGGAATCTCCTCAGCTATATCCTCTTTTCCCTTATCATGCTCTTCTTTTTCAGGCACTAGAGAAGGAGTCCCAATCGACACTTCCTCTCTTTGAGGAGGTCTATCCTCTTCACCCCCTATAGGAAAATCCTCATGTCACTAGAGGAAACTGTAATACTTCTCTATTTCTACCTCAACACTATAGAGATCACCCTCCTGAAGCTCTTCTTCTCCTTCATCCTGGTGATCCTTAGCCTCCTTGGATTCACCTGGTACATTGTGAGTCTCATGAGAAGGAGAAATATTTCTATGCTCGGTGGCAAGAACAACTATTGGAAAACTTTTTTGTGTTGCACCATCCTTAGGAGATGGAGTTCTTGATCTTCTTGTGTACAACCATGTCCTTTCTCCTGAAATTTCCACATCCACTACTGGTGGGTCAGCTTCATCTCCGACCTTAGAAGTTCCCTTCTCCTTTTGTGATAATATTACTATTCTTCTTCTCTTAGGCACAAAAACACTAACTTAATTTTATTTCTTATCAGCTTCATCCTTCACAACCTTCTTTGCCTTTGAAATGTGTTTCCTCTTCTTAGCAATAGGCTTTCTTTGCTTCTCTGCCTCTTCTACCTCCTCTACCTGAACATCCTTAATATTTATCTTGAAAGGGGAGGTCACCTTAGTCTTACCCTTAGGATCCTGCTTAGGTGATTCCTTAGAAGTGGAGTGAGACTCTAAGTTACCCGTTAGGTCATAGGTGCATTGCACACCTTCACTCTCCAACTCCAACATCTTGTGCTTGAGCCATAGTTTAGTGTACCTGATCACTAGAGTCATGATATGTTGCAATTATTGTCTTCTCTTCATCTAGGAAATATTGTTCTCCAATTGATTTATCCTTCATAGCTTCATAGTTATGGCCTTGAAATAAATCTCCATCATCTTCAACCTGATCTAGAATGGAATTTATGTTGTATAGCTATACTTAATTCACTAGTAGCCTGGAGAATTTCTTCTTTCTGATCTCAAATTTATCACTCGTGTTGGCCCAATAATCCTCTATATCATCCTTGTGACTATATTCCTTTCTAACCTTCTTTTGTTCTTAACTAGTCCTATCAAATCTGGATCTCTTGGAATGGAAAGAGAGACCTAGAGCACTCATTTCTTCTTCAAAAGCATGGGATGGATTAATAGAAGGACATGCCTCACCATTTCCTATCCTCAAAGGAAAATCACCACCAAATCTAGTCTTATGTTTCTCTTTCTTTACAATTGCATCAAAATAACAGATTTGCCCTATGACCTCTTGATCTGTTCTGCACCTTGCAATAGCCTAGTGATGTACATGGTGAATGCATCGCTCACCCTCCTATAACTTATGCCACCCAAGTGCAATTGTGGGTATACTTCATATAAACATCTTGTCCAAAAACACCCTTTGTGCTTAGCCCCTTACATGGATGGAACCTTGCAAGTGCATAAACCAAGTAGGAGGTCATTATGAAGGTCTTTGTCTAAATGACATTGCACACTTGTTCATGTATCATTGCACTTATAATGCCTTCCCAATGGTAGTTACTACCTTGCTCCATCCTCACAATGACATGGAACATCTAGTTTTCAAACATTCCCACACTCTTCAATCCCACTACCCTGTTGAGGAGTTTGATAACATCATAGTATTCCTTCTTGAACTTAGCTTTGACTAGCTACTTGAGTAGCTTGGAAAAGTGGGACAAGGGTTTCTTCAGCCAAGAATTGATGAATTGTTGGGATTTGATGACATTTTCATCATAATACTTCTTTGCTACATCCATATCAAAACCCACTACATGAGACCTATCAGGCATGTCAAAGGTTTGAGCTATGGACACAGGGTTGATATTTTCGACAATTCTTCCTTGAGGACCAACTATCCTCTGTGTACCCCTGTCATAATGTCTAACACATTCAAGCACCAAATCATAACACTAAACTATAGGAGGGAATCCAGTCACATTTTCCAACCCCGGTTCCAATATTCGTCTAGCCAATAGAGGGAGGTTTTTTGCTACCATCCCTGTCTTAAATTCCTCATAATCCCACATCCCAACATTTGTATCTGTGACCTCTGAGCAAATGGATTCCAACTTGCTCTCTGGGATTTTTCTCGTTAAGTCCATTTTAATCCTTTCTACCTCAGAGATAGAAAATAATTTAGCACTCAGATCCATTACCTTGCCCTTGGTCATTTCAACAACAACTTGACTTGATCCCGCCTACATCCAATAAAAAGACCATAGTAAAGATCCATCACAGCATGATATTCAAGCTAATCCATCATAAATGGTATATTCATCCTTAAAAAAAAATCCATGATGAGAAAAATATCCAGAATCTTATAAGAATTACTCATTTCAAATTTTAGGTTTTTAGTCCTCTTATGGAATTTGGGCTAGAGGGGAATCTCAGGAAATTTTAGACTAGACGAAATTCTACAAAACAAGCACAAAGAAACTTCCAACCACCATTTAATCAATTGAAATTAAATGAGAAATAACATGACACACCCTATAATAACTCAAATCGACCATAAAATGCACAGTCATCAGCTAATAGATCATGCCATCTCCCAATTCTTCATTTTCCACAAGATTTCGGGAAAATCCACCAAGGTTAGAAATCCGCGAAAATGAGAATAGTTTACGAACTCTGGGAAAATAAAGGAACAATGAAAGTTCGGTAAAATCCTAAGGACACAGATTTTTGCGAAGTCAGTGCAATTTCTACATTTTAAGCATACTTTCAGGAAATCGAAAAAGCAATGGAAAAATAAGGGAAATCCTAAAGTAAAGGAAATTTGCAAGCTGTTTGAAAAACCAAAATATTTGACTTCGTTAGGATTTCTCCCAGATTGATCAAACGATTAGGAATTTGGGAATTTTTCTTAGAATTCAGTTCATTCAAAGTGCAAGATGAACAAATTACGCTTCAAATTGGTCATAATGAAATCTAATCAATATGAGGAATGATTTCAGCAAGGGAAACCCTAGGAAATCACCATGATAACATAGTTTGGATCCATTCATCATTTTAATTCCCACTATTCTTCACACAAATTCTTCCATGACTCAACTAAGATAGGATGATCATCAAATCAAATAATAAGCAACAAGCTTCACTTCACCCAAAATGTGATTTCATCAAAGATCAAGGATTTTTAGGTTAAACTAGAGCTCGACATAAGAAAGTACGAAATCTAATAAAAAAAGAGGAAAGAAATGGTTAACCTCATTGAATCATAGTCATGTAGAAGGAAGGGAGGCACAAACTATGAGGAAGGGAATCAAGCTAACAAATGAAACCCTAGCATCATTACCAGACCATACCTCATGAGACCTGACTCAAAACATACACCCACACAAACCATAAAGAAAATTTAGTTTGTTCATTAAAAAGGGAAGGCAACATGTACATACCATGAGAGAAAAGAAATTGAAATAGCAACAGTCGACAAGAAACCCTGAAAATCAAAGAAGAGTGCAAGTGATCACCAGAAAACTTGACTATAATGCTTGATCACAATCTCAAATGCACAATCTAGCAACAACAACTCAAAATATAGCCCCCCAAATCACAACAAGGAAAATGACACAAACCTCCCCTCATTAAACATAAATGAATCCAATAAAAGAAAACTACAAGACCGTACAAGAAACATAAATGCGTCGACAAGACAGCGAGCTTGAGAATCTGAAGGCATGATGAAATCTTGGGAAAATCCAATCTAGGTAGAATTCTGCGAAGTATTGAAATTTCCAAAAATAACATAAAGCAACCTCCGTTGAGTTTTCAAGGCGCTTGGGGAAATCCGCCCAAAGGGAATTTTCCTGAAAACACAAAAAAATCCAAAATGAATCTCAGAAAATAGGATTTTCAAAGTACTTCCTCAAAAGGGGCATTTGCACGAGTAAGATAATCATTTGGGAACATCACAAAGCAACCAGATCCTCAAAATAAAAGGGCCAAAACACCAAGAATGAAACCAAAAGATAAAGAAATAGGGTCCCTACTTTCAGTGGGGTGTGTGTGCGAAAAGTGCACTTGTTGTCAAGAGAGTAGCCAAAGGAGAAGATAAGTATAAAGGGAAATTGCCTCTGAAATGTTTTTCTTGCAATAAGATAGGTCATTTTTCCTCAAGGTGTCCTGAAAGAGTTCCTAAGCCAAGATCTAACAAGCCTAGATTCTAGAGAAAGTGTTATTTTGGTGCTAATGAAGGTGTGACAAAGGATGAATCTAATAAAGGGAATGCAAGTGAGGATGAATTTTTATTTATTTCTATCAAGGAGAATAATCTTGTACCTACTAATTCTACTAGTTGCATGAATGTGGAGAAATATCAAGCTGCCAAAGTTGAAGAAAAAAGATGAATGTGTGATTGGCAGTGGATGCTCTCATTGCATGATAGGTGATAAAAGTAAATTTGTGAGTTTGAAAAAGTATGATGGTGGTGTTGTAAAATTTGGTGATGATAAAGCTGGTGTAATTCATGGTAGAGAATCCATTTCTTTTAATGGTAAGCATAATACTGATGATGTTCTATATGTGGAAGGTTTGAAGGATAATCTTTTAAGTGTTGGATAGATGGCTGACAGGGGATATAATCTTCAATTCAAGGATGGAAAGTGTAAAATATTGGGGATCTAGAAATGTGATTTCTTCTGGTACAAAAACAAAGGGTGATATCTTTCACCTAAGTAATGTTGTGCATATTTTGCACACACGCCCTATCCAAGGTAGGGACCCCCTTTCTTTTGCTCTCGATGGGTCATTTTCGCTCCTAACGGGTAGTTTTACTCATGCCTCATTTTGTGTGCCCCTATTCCCAAGCCTAGGTTGGTCATATGTCTTAAGACAACTAAAGTTCTCTTTGACCAAATTTTCCTAACTTAATTTTCTTGGTCTCTTGATTTTGTGGGGCCCCCCTTTTTTGTTTTTTCCTTGCTCCTGCTGGCTTGGTCCCTGCTTCCTTGCTTCACTTTTTTCCTTCATTTTTGACTTTGGGGACAAGTTGCCTATGGATTTGGGATGTTTTCATGATGCATAAGTGAACTTCCAAGGTTTCGTTAAGTTTTGGGAAGTTACAGAAATTTCATTGCGGGTCACGCCCCTCCACCACCATCTGCGAGAACTTCCTTTCGGGCTGCCATCCCTTCGTCACCATCTGCAGGAATTAATTTGTGGGCCGTCATGTGCTCATGACCATTTGTAAAGGGTGACAGACCCCCTAACTTCCCCCTTCCAAATATTAACCTTTCCAAAAAGGGGTGCAAACTTAAAGTTTTCATCATTTGGGATCCATAAAATGAATGACTTCACATGCCTAAAGGGGTTGGCTTTAAGTTTTCCATGTTTTTAGACATTGCAGAACTTTCCTTGTGGGTTGTCGTCCCACCGTCGCCATCCATGGGAACTTCCTTGTGGGTTTTCGTCCCTTCACCGTTGTCTGAAAAAACTTCCTTGTGGGCCGCCATCCCTCCATCGCCATCTGTGGAACTTTCTTTGCGGGCTGCCATGTGCGAGTCATTGTGTGCTTATTACCATTTGAAAAGGGTGACAAACCCTTTGGCTTCCCCCTTCTAAATTTCTATGTTTTTTGAAATCAGTCAAATCTTAAGGAAATATGTCTTGGCGCTCTTTCTACCCCTTTTCCCACATGCTAATATTGAAAAATATCAAATTTACTAAGTTTTGTACAGTGGCGGAAATGTCTTTATGGGCCGCCATCCCTCCACCACCGTCTGTGGGAACCTCCCTTGCGAGCCATTATCCCTCCATCACCATCCATGGGAACTTCCCTTGTGGGCCACCATCCCTCTGTCATCATCCCTCCATCGTCATCCATGGGAACTTCCGTTACGGGCTACCATCCTTTCGTCGCTGTCCCTGGGAAATTCCCCTACGGGCCACCATCCCTTCGTCGCCATTCGTGGGAACTTCCCTTGTGGGCCACCGTCCCTCCACCACCATATGTGTGAACTTCCCTTATAGGCTGTCATCCCTCCATTACCATCCATGGGAACTTCCCTTGTAGGCTGTCGTCCCTCTGTCGCCATCCATGAGAACTTCCCTTATGGACCGATGTCCCTCCTTCGCCATCCGTGGGAACTTCCCTTGCGAGCCATCATCCCTTCATCCCCGTCTATAGGAACTTCCCTTGCAGGCTGCCATGTGTGGGTTTTTGTGTGTGGATTGCCTCTTTTAGGGTGGTTGACCCTTAACTTCCCTTGGCTTGGTGGGCTCCGCATTTGGTTTTTCCATCCGCCTTTCGCCTGTTGGCCATCCGGTTTCCACTTTATGTCCGCCTTCCATCTGCATTATGTCCTTCTTTCATCTGCTTTCCATCTACCTTCAGTTTGCCTTCCACCTTCCATCCATCAGTCATCTGCTATCCTTCTGTCATTTGCCTCTCGGATGCTGTGGTCACCAGTGGCTTCTTTACGATGCAAGATTGTTGTGCTTCCCACCTCCCAGCCTCCACATTGCTCTGACCCTCAAAAGTGAAATCTCCCTCAAATCCAATTTCAAAAGGAAAGTTTCTCAAAATGTCAAAAGGAAATTGTCTTGAAATGAGAATTTTCCAAAAATGGAAATTTTCCCAAAACGAAAATATTTCCCAAAATAGATTTTTTCCAAAAATGGAATTTTTTATGAGATGAAAATGTTCCCAAAATTGATTTTTCTTCCTAAAATGGAAAGTTTCCAAAAATGCAATGTTTTTTCGAAATATGAAATTCTTGATGGACTATAAATTGATACATTATATTTTTTTGAATGAGAGAAATTTGCCATTTTTTGAGATATAAATCATGATATCTTATGGCATAGGTATTTTTAAGGATGTCTGGGGGAGTAATGGATCAATTCAAGAACCAACATACAAAGGGTGATGGAGGGAACTATTTCATTTCATCAAAATGATGATGACTGTCAGGAGAAACATCTCTGCCTCTCAGAAGCACCAATTGGCAAAAACAATGCACTTAATTGGATACAAGAATGTTGTGAATACATCAAGCAAAAGGGAAGCCTTTGACAAATTTTAGTTGCAACAAAGGTATTCAGTTAGAAGATAAAAGTGCTACAGTGCATAGGTCGCTAGAGGAAAAAATAGGGAAAAGACAAAGAATGTATTTTAAATTGTTGAATATTTGGGGGTAGGTGAAACCCTAACTTGTAACAAATCTGGGCCACACAAATAAAATTAATCCTAGCCATTCATTTGGGCTTTGGAAAATTATAAATAGGGGCTTACTCCTCATTTGTAAATGGTTGGAGAATTGGTACAAAAGGCATTTGCAGAAATAAAAGATAGCATTGCATGATTTTATGGATGTTTTCTTTGATTTTTCTCATCTTGCATGCATGGTTCTACTCCCATATTAGTTTTATCTTGTGGTTTCTTGAATGACTATGATAATGGTATTTGTTGTTATGGTATTTGATGAATTTTCAGTCCATAGTTTTGGCACTTGTTGATGACAAGCTGCTTTGCAAAGTTAGCCTGGGCTTCTTTATTTCATTGCTACAACTTAGTTCAATTGTATGTTCATGATGTGCTTGTACAATAAAAAAATCTGTAGTCCTTAGAAGATTACACTGGTTTTGTGTACCTATAGGTCCTCTTGGTCAAGCAAAACCTAGTTTAGAAAGTTTTTCTACTATAGCAGCCTTCATTGTCACTATTCATTCATAGCTTAGATTTAAAACAATTCTTAACCCTTTCCTCTTTTGCTATTTCTTTTAACTCTTTGTTAGAGTAGGATTCAAAGCATTAAAACAATGCCAAATCTGATGAACATAGTGAGTTTAATCTTGTTGTTTTAGGTGGGCAACCACTATTCATTCACTTCTAGCACTTTGAAACTCCATTTACAGACCCAACTTCCCATGCTTTATAAACCATAAAGGCTGCCATATAATTACCAAAAAATCACATCAACCAATTGAACTATTCCAAGCATTGTCATGGCCTGACACCCAAGAAACCTTGGGGTAGTAATTTGTAACTTCTTTGCATATTTCTACCTTTCAAGAGAGGTAGCATACTTGTGTTTTGCCTATGTTGAGAAGGTGCAAAAACACCCATCAACAAAACTGGTGCTAGAAGGAGGGAATGGCTAAGCTTGAGGATGCAAATCTGAAAGTTGGAAGTTGAAAGCACTCTCAAGTAAAAATCAGAGATGGGAAGATCTCATCATTCACTGGAATTTTAAAATAAAAAAATTGAAGACAAGGTAGCATCTAAGCTGAGATGGAGCAGCAACTTCAAATCAACATCACTAGCTACAAGAAAATTTAAATAGGAGATTCAGGAGGCAAATGCAAAAATTTTCATTGGTAGATAAGTGTATAATCTATGGAACATGCAGACACAACGAATTGGAATGTCTCACATTCTTGGGAAAAATCGAAAAGGTGTTGCAAGGAGAAATCCTATTTTGGGAAATATACCAACCCTTGGCTCCTCCAAACCTAGAAGATGAATTGAAAACCATGGCAACCAAGACCTTCCAAGATTTGATCTAAGAACACTTGAACAACAAGGATGGATTAAGACAAGAAGAGGTGTTGATGAATAGCTGGTGCAGATTCCACAATGCACCCCACTCTGGATTTACTTGTCCATCATGTGTAGGCATCATCACCCGAGTCAACAACTATTTAGGCAAGTTGGGACAACCAAATCTCAATGAAGAGGAGTCATCCCATGATGCAAGAGAGTTGTTAGCATCTAGAGGACAACATAATAATGTTGAACCAAGAAGCTCCATAGAAGTACATGTTGGGACAACAAACACTGAAGCTCAAAATCAAGAGGGAGAAGCTGATTTCCTTGGGACAAAAAAAATATTTGGTGAAGGTTCACTAAGAATGGAGTTGAAAATCCTCTCCTCACCAATAAGGGGTAGTCCTCCACTTAAGAAGAGGAATTGCTGGCAATTGAAGGTGAATTAACAGAATTTGCGACAACACATGCTGGGACAACCAATGAAAATGTTGACAAACAAGAAGAAGAAGAGGTCAAATGCCTTGGGGCAACATAAAATAATGATGAAAGATCCAGTGAAGTGGAATTTGAAAACCCATTCTCAGTGAATGGGAACAATTAGACAACTTAAAAAATAAGATTTGGAGGACTGGGAACAACTACAGGTCACAACTTTTTATGTTCAAACTTCCTTCCTAAGTGATGATGAGGACCCGATAGTTGAAATATACAATGAACTCATGTTAAGACTCGCAAGGGATTGGTCTAAGCTAAGAAATCAAGTAGTTTTTAAGGTGTTGTTGCTCCCAAATTGGTAGAAGCTCCATGATTCAAAACATTTTGAGTTCATGTGTGAACTATGCCAAGAGGCCATTGAGAAAATTAGAGAACAAGTGGAGCAATTGGGTGTGCTACCTCCCACTGCTGCTTCAAGGATTGAGCTAGAGGGCCAAGGGTTGGAACCAAGTGCTAGCTCAGCTGAAGGAAACCCTCAAGAGGGTGTTAAGAAAACAATGGTAGAAGAACAACATAGTCCCAAGCCTCTGAATGATGAAGTAGATCAAGAGGGAGAGCTATCCATTAATCATCAATATTCTTTCCCTCCTGTAGAGAATCTATGGGGAATCCTTAGAGGGAAATAGCATAGAAAATTTTAGTCCCCTTGAAGAGGTACCATCAATTGATGACTAATTTCCCTTGGGAGTTGTACTATGGAGGTATGCCAATCCCGAAGAAGGGTACATTTTCAGAAAATGGCGGTGATGAAGATATACTACCTGACCTTCCAGATAGTGAAACATTAGAACTCCTAGATTGGGAAAGGAACTCCTTCTCCATCTATAATGTGGATGAACAAAAGGAAATGGTTGAGCATCAAGATAAGCTATATAGACTGCAAGGATAAGAAGACCAAGGCACAAATGTCTTAGAGGCTGCTCACATGGGTGACGTATCATTCCAACCACAAGGACAACTTGAAACCAGGAGTCTTTCTTCCTTGTCTATGTTGGATTTTGTGGTTGTGTTGCTGATATATCGTTGTGATTGATGTTAATACTATTAACATTAATGGATTGAAGGCTGTATATGTCAAGGATATTGAGAAAATTGTAATAAATATATTGCAGGTAGTCTGTGAAGCTCAAAAGGTCAGAGTGATGGATATTTCTATCTGTTGATAATTAGAGGTCATGCTTTAAAGGGTTTTTTTCTGAGCTTGTCTAGAATGTTGTAAGGAAGCTTCAGTGGTACGCATCAATATTGGAGAAAGTTATAAGTTTCTAAGTTCCTACAGTTATCTTGTTACTGTATTAGGTGTTTCTAGAAGAATATAATGTAATTTTAGTAAATTGAGTTATAGTGTATGTTACTGTGATGTTTAGTAATGTTTCTAGATTGTGATTTATCACTGTGGTATGTCTGCATTGATTGGTTTGTTCATGATCAAAGATTTTCCTTTGTGTGCTCAGAGTTTTAAAGTTCTTGGCCAACATGATGGTGGTAGTGTGCTGCGGATCCTTATGGATTAATATTTTATTGTGTGGTGTGCTTGAGGATGTTGATTTAGGTCTTCATTACTATGTGACTGACTTAGGTTGGTGCACATTGTTATTTGTTCATGAATTGGGCCAACAATTGTAATTTATTCTTTATTTGTGGGCAACATAGTTGTTGATGTAAATTCATGTAGCGGATATATAAGAATGATTGTTTCTTCATTTTGGAGTGCATGAGTGTGTGGAATGTATGCAAGATGATCGAATAAAGATTAAATCATTTGATTTTAGAGAAAAGTGTGAAGAATATTGAGTGAAGTGTGAAGAAATATTTCTGTGTTTAACCGAAACTGTCATCAGGCTTTTGTAGAATCTATTTCTTAGTTCAACCTCATCAGATGGATTTAATCTTATTATTTTATGTAAGGTAGTGAGCCTTCCCTTTGAGTAGTGAGCTCTAGGTAGTGTGCCTGAATGCATGTGCATTCCCTATTAATTTATTTTATTATACTTCTAATAGGGTATAATATTGTGGACTAACATCCACCATGGTTTTTCCCCTAACAGGGTTTCCATGTATAAAATTTTTGTGTTCATGTGTCTCTAATGTGTTGTTGATTTATGTTTTCACTATTAATTATCAACTCTGAGATTAAAGGTTGATTAAAGTTGAAAAAGTATAAATTCTATAACAACTGATTCACCCCCCTCTCAGTTGTCTATCCTTGTTTTTCCAACAATTAGTATTAGAGCTAGTTCCTCTGAAGAATTTTAATAGCTTGAGGTGATCTGAGATGACATCATACAAGAAGGATAGTCCTAGATTCGTTGGTACAAATTACTCCCTATGGAAAGTCAGAATGAAGTGTCATTTGAAGTACATTGATGATCCTTTCTGGAAGATTACAAAGAATGCATATACTATTCCTCAGAATGGTCCCTCTACTCCTGATGAGATCAAAGAAGCAAAAAATAATACCAAGGATATAGAAGCATTGCTAAGTGCTTTGATAGATTCAAAGATGACAAATGTGATAGGTTTGAAGAATGCACATGAGATCTGGAAAAAAATGGAAACATTGTATGAAGGATATGCACTAGTGAAAGTTGCTAAGCTACAAAGTCTGAAAGGAAAGTGGGAGAACATGACTATGAGTGAAGATGAAAACATTTGTTCTTTCACACAAAAGGTAAATAAACTAGTGATGGGCATTAGATGTGCCAGTGGAATCTTGGAAGAAGATAAGATTCTGGCTAAAATACTTAGATCTATGCCTACTTCTTACAAAAAAAAAAGCTCATGCTATTGAAGAGCTCCAGACAGTAACAAATCTAACAAGAGATTAGCTAATTGGAAAACTTTTTGCCTTTGAGTTGAGTGAATTTGGTGAATCTTCTCCTAAGACAGAGTTTGCATTTAAAGATACTGTATCCAGAAAAGCCAACATAGATATAATCTAGGAGAGAGCTCCAAGAAGACATTCAAGTATGAATATGAAATGAAATTGATTGAAGATGAAGAAAGAGAGCTAGAATAACTGGAAGCACTGATTGTGAAAAGAGAAGCCAGAGGACAAGGTAAGTACAAAGGAAAGTTTCCTATTAAATGTTTCTCTTGTAGTAAGACAAGTCATTTTGCATCAAGGTGTCCTGAAAGAGTTTCTAAGTATAAACCTAATAAGTCTAGATTTCAAAAGAAATTTTATTATGCTAAAGAAGGTGTTACTGATCATGAATCTGATAATGAAAGTGGAAATGAAGACGAATGGGTATTAATTGCTATCAAGAAAAATGGTCTAGTGTTTATTGAATCAGATAGTAATCAGAATATTGAGAAAGATCTTGGAGCCAGGATTGATGAGAAGGATGAGTGGGTGATTGAAAGTGGATGCTCACATCATATGACTGGTGACAAAAGAAAGTTTCTAAGCTTGGAAAAATATGATGGTGGTGTTGTAATATTTGGAGATAGAAATGTTGGTGTGATTTGTGATAGAGGCACTCTTTCTCTTGGTGATAAATGTAATACTAATGATGTCCTATATGTTGAAGGCTTGAAGCATAATTTTTTGAGTGTTGGACAGATGGTTGAAAAAGGTTACAATCTTTAGTTCAAAGATGGTAAGTGCAGGATACTTGGAAGCTCTAGAAATGTGATTGCTTCAGGTACAAAGAAAAGAGGTAATATTTTCCACTTAAGTGTTGCTAGCGAAAATTGATTTGTTGCTCAAGTTGATGTAAGCTAGTTATGGCATAGAAGGTGGTTTCATGTGAATTTTGATAACATTGTCAAAAGAAGCTCCACACAAATAGTCAGAGATCTACCTAAGTTAGTGAAGCCTACTAACACTACATGCAAGGAATGTCAAATGGGAAAGCATACAAGAATTTCATTTTAGAGAAAACAACATTATTCCAATGGAGTACTGGATTTGGTACATATTGATCTATGTGGTCCATCTAGAATCATAATTCTACAAGGAGAAAGGTACTTTATGTTGCTTATTAATGACTATTCTAGAATGGTATGGGTTGATTTCTTAAGAGAAAAACATGACTCATTAGAGAAATTAAAAAGCTTTAAATCTATGGAAGAGAATGAGACAAGTTTGAAGATCAAATGTTTGAGATCAAACAGAGGTGGTGAATTCACTTCCTGGGAATTCAATTCATTTTTTGAAAAGCATGGAATAAAAAGATAGTTATTTGCTCCCCAGACCCCACAATAGAACGAAGTTGTTGAGAGAAAGAACAAAACAATTTTAGATGCTGCCAGAACTATGATGTTGGAAGGTAATGTTCCTCATATCTATTGGAGAGAAGTTTTAAGCATTGCTATGTATACTATCAACTGGGTCAATGCCAATGGTTATTCTGGTAAGACCCCTTTTGAGCTATGGTTTGGTTATAAGCCTACTATTAAATATTTCAAAATATTTGGAAGTAGATGTTATATAAGAAGAGATGAAGATATAGGAAATTTTGAAGCTATAAGTTATGAAGGAACATTTCTAGGTTACTCTACTAAGAGCAAAGACTACCAGTGTTACAATTAAAGATTAAAGAAAATGGTTGAAAGTGCAAATGTCAGAGTTGATAAAGACATTTTCAGATCATCTAGGTATTATGCATGTGATTCAGATGACCAACAAGATAATACTGATAATGGAAAGAATACACAAAAATAGAATCAAGTTCAAAGTGTTCTAGAAGATCAAGAAAATAATGAAGGAGAAGTCAGTGGAAATGTAGAAGAAAGAACATAAGAACCCTAAATTCCAAGGTATGTAAAGCGAATTCATTCTAGAAGTCAGATCATAGGAGACAAGAACAAAGGTGTGTAGACTAGAAGAAGAATTGCAGAAGAATATTTCCTAATTCCCAAAATAGAGCCTAGTAATGTCAATGAAGCATGTAAAGATGAGTATTGGATGGAAGCAGTGAAGGAAGAACTAATGTAGATAGAGAAAAATGATACATGGGTTCTTGTTCCTAGACCTCAAGACAAAAATGTGATTGGAACCAAATGGGTCTTTAAGAATAATTTGAATGAGCAAGGTGAAGTAGTTAGAAACAAAGCAAGACAGGTATGTAAAGGATACTCATAGATGGAAGGTATTGATTTTGAAGAAACCTTTGCCTCTATTTCTAGAATTGAAGTTGTGAGGTCATTTCTTTTGTATTCTACTTTCAAGAATTACAAATTCTATCAAATGGATGTGAAGTCATCATTTCTGAATGGTGAATTAGATGAAGAGATATATGTTGAACAATCATATAGATTTCAACTAACTGATGAAAAAGATATGGTTTTCAGATTGAAGAAAACACTATATGGACTCAAACAAGCCCCTAGAGCATGGTATGCTAGATTGGATAAATACTTGTTGAAACTTCGATTCAATAAAGGTACTACTGACAACAATATGTATTTCAAGCTGGATCAAGATTAAGAATTGATAATTGAAGTTTTTGTTGATGACAATATATTTGAAGGTGATGATCACTTATGCATGAATTTTGTTGATGAAATGAAAAGTGAATTTGAAATGTCAATGATAGGAGAACTAAAATTATTTTTAGGATTGAAAATTACTCAATTAGATGATGGAATATTTATTTCTCAGTCCAAATATGTAAGAGAGTTACTAAATTTTTTTGCTATGGAAGAATCAAAGCTAGTTGGTACACCCATGGTAATTAGATACAAGTTAATATAGAATGATGATTGTCCTAAGGCTAATCAAACAAGATATAAGTCAATGATTGGTGGATTGTTATATTTGAATGAAACTAGACCAGACATTAGGAATGTTGTGTGCATGGTTGCTAGATATCAAGCTGATCTAAAGGAATCACATTTGACTGAACTAAAAAGAATTTTTAGATACTCAAAAGGAACAATTGCTTTTGGTCTTTGGTATCCTAAGGATGATGATCTTACTCTAAATGCCTTTACAAATGTAGATTGGGTAGGAGATGTAGATGAAAAAAAAAGTACAAGTGATGGTGCATTCTTCTTAGGGAAGAAGTTGGTGTCTTGGCTAAGTAAAAAGCAGAATTCCATTTCCTTATCTACTGCTGAGGAAGAATATATTGCTACTGAAAAAAAATGTACTCAAGTGTTGTGGATGAAGAAGATGCTGAGAGATATCAGATATGATTATGATGAGCCTATTTCTATATTTTTTGACAATTCAAGTGCCATAAACATTTCTAAGAATTTCAATGCTACACTTAAAGACAAAACATATATCTATAAAGTATCACTTTTTGAGAGACAAGGTGAGTGATAAAGAGGTCAGATTGGAATATGTTCCCAATAAGGAAGAAACTGCATATATAATTACTAAACCATTGCCTAAGGATACTTTTGAGTATCTCAAAGGAAAGTTAGGGCTGATTTCCCCTCCTAATTTGAACTAAGATGCAAGTGTTTTCATCAATCCGTGCACTTACAATGAGATTTTGTTTTGGATCGATGTTGTGGTGGTTGCTATTTAGGAGGAGTAGTCAGATGATTCAAATGATATATGGTTCAAAGCTTGTATACCTTTTCCATTGATGTCAAAGGGGGAGAAGTGTAATGTGAAAAACCGTGTATTGTAAGGAGGGGAAGTGTAAGGGGGAGAAGTGTAGGAAAAAGGAGGAGAAAATTATTGTGTGAAGAGTTAGTTGTGTTGATGATATTTTTCACATCATGTGTTGCCATCAATGCCAAAGGGGAATATTGTTGGATATTGTGGTTGTGTTTCTAATATGTGGCTTTCATTGATGTCAAAATTATTAGCATTAATAGATTGAAGGTTGTTTATGTCGAGGATATTAAGAAAATTATAATAAATATATTACAGGTAGTCTGTGAAGTTGAGAAGGTCAAAGTGATGGAAAGTTTTGTGCATTGATAATCAGAGGTCACACTTTAAAGGGTTTCTTACTTAGCCTGTCTAGAATTTTGTCTAGAAGTTTCAGAGGTACGCATCAAGATTGTAGAAAGTTATAAGTTTTTGAGTTCCTACAATTATCTTGTTACTGTAGCAGGTGTTTCTGGAAGAAAATAATGCAATTCTAGTAAATTGAGTTATTGTGTATGCTACTCTGATGTTTAGTAATTTTTCTAGATCTTGCTCTATCATTGTGGTACATCCTCATTGATCGATGTGTTTGTGATCGAAGATTTTCCTTTGTGTGCTTGAAGTTTTAATGTTCTTGGCCGACATGATGGTGGTAGCATGTTGCAGATGCTTATGGATTAATCTTTTACTATGTGGCATGTTCGAGGATGTTGACTTAGGTCCTCATTACTATGTGACTGACTTAGGTTGGTGCACATTGATATTTTTTCATGAATTGGGCCAACAGTTGTAATTTCTTCTTTATTTGTGGTTGACAGAGTTGATGATGTAAATTCATGTAGCGGATATATAAGAATGATTGTTTCTTCATTTTGGAGTGTGCGAGTGTGTGGAATGTATGTGAGATGATTGAATAAAGAGAAAATCATTTAATTTTAGAAAAGAGTGTGAAGAAGATTGAGCAAAGTGTGAGGAAGTGCTTCTGTGCCTAACTGGAACTATCGTCAGGATTTTGTAGAAGCTAATTTCTCAGTTCAACCTCATCAGATGGATTTAATCTAATTATTTTATGTAAGGTAGTGAGCCTTCCCTTTGAGCAGTGAGCTCTAAGAAGTGTTCCTGAATGCATGTGCATTCCCTATTCATTTATTTCATTATACTTCTAACAGGGTATAATCTTGTGGACTAACATCCACCATGGTTTTTCCCCTAACAGGGTTTCCACGTATAAAATCTTGGTGTTCATGTGTCTCTAGTGTGTTGTTGATTTATGCTTTCAATGTTAATTATCAAATCTAAGATTAAAGGTTGAATAAGTTCAAATTTCGTAACAACTGATTCACCCCCCTCTTAGTTGTCTATCCCTATTTTTCCAACAGTCTATTGTTGGTCCTCCTACATGCTCCGAGAGTTGCAATAGGACATATTCATCCATGTCATGTTCCCATGACATTGAACATCATGAAATTAAGATCAACACCTGGGGAAGGAGATGGGACAACATGTTGCCTTTTTAGGATAGCAATCAAGTGGATCCATGGACTATGGAATATCAACATGATGAAGTGTATCTCATTGAAGAAAAATTGATATTGCCTCGTTCTCTCAACCTTATAAAATCCCGAGATCAAGTATAAGGTTCCTTGCATTTGAAAAAAATTATTCACAATGTGTACTACCTGATCAATTTGATTGTGATCTATTGATTGATAATGCAAGAGGGATGCTACACCATTCATTACGTCCACCTGAGACTGTTAATGCAACCAACGAGGCCATGCACCATCTCAACCATCCAATACAACTGCCCTCAAGTGACAACATCTAGGTTTTATCTTTCCCTGCTCTAATGGATGTTCATGTTTGTCATTTTGATTATGGGAAGGAGGAGAGACAAACATCCTTATGGATCAACCATGGGTTCAATGAACCTCCTCAAATGCTATTTTTTCCTGAATATGTGATTGAATTTGAATGCTACAATGTTGAACTTGTTTTTTGTGAGTATAAGGATGAGATTACATGGTTTAGAACCATGATGATCACCTGTCTGCTGGTACATGCGTTATGAAATCTAATGGGCATGAGTGTTGGTCTGCCTTTCTTGAACGTGGTCCTTTGTAAATATATTTTTACATAGTTTTTTTTTAGTACTATAGGTGACGTGTAAATAGTCTTGCTTTTCTAGTTTTGTTAGGGTGGTTGGTTTGTTGTAGGTTAGGTTTTCTTTAGAGTAGTTTCCCTTCCATTTGTGTTTTCTTTCCATTTTCTTTCATTTACTTGTCATTTTCTTCCACTTTGCACTCAGGGTCCCCTTGTTTTCTGTTGGGCATGTTTATATGCACAACCATCATTTTATTACCTGGGGTTGTTTTATTTATTTCTTTGAAAAAATTTAATCAAGTTTTTAGATTGGATGGTGAGGGTCTTCTATTAGCGTCAAGTAACTTGGATGCTTGGTTTGAAGAGGATAAGTCATTCGTTTAATCTAATTCTAATGTATTCTAAAATCTTATATATCTCACATACTTTAAGAATCTCAAGGTCATTATAGTTCCTTTGTGAAGTCTTGTTAAGTGAAAAATCTAAAATTCTACTTCAACGCCACTGTGATTCTCAGCCCTAAGTGCAAGCTTCGTTGCTTGTGGGTTGAAACAAAAGATGAGAAAAGAAAAAAATCAAAATAAAATAAAGAAAGAAATTCAACTTTTAGGGGATGCAAATAACTCTATCGGGGCTATGGACACCCAACCAATAGTAGAGAAATGTTCAAGAGAATCACAACGACAACCTCGTCGTGGCTATGGACTCTTGACTGGCAGTGAGGCAATGTCCCAGATGATTTTGGAGTTAGAATCAATTACTTATCTTAACTTGATGGAGCTTAGGTTTTTGTAGTGACTTAAGGATGGGAATGAGTGCATCTACGCACACTTGGATTTTTAGCATACTGAGGGTTGGGTTGACTAGTGGTTTTGATCCTTTGGTCGAGCGTCTGGTTTGTTTTCCCTAGCATGAAGATCAAAACTAGAGATTATGGGTTTTGTGATTCCAGTTTTTCATCAAAATTCTCTAGAGCATTTCCCCATCGAGTCACCATTTGTTGTGCATATTTTTCACACATGCCCCGCCAAAGGCAGGGACCCTCTTTCTTTTGCCCCCGACGGGCCATTTTCGCTCCTAGCAGGAATTTTTGCTCCTGCCTCATTTTGTGTGCCCCTATTCCCAAGACTAGGTTGGTCATATGCCTTAAAACAACTAAAGTTCCCTTTGGAAAAATTTTCCTAACTAAATTTGCTTGGTCTCTTGCTTTTGCGGGGCCCCCCTTTTACACTTTTGCCTTGCTTAGGTACTAACTTGGTCCTTGCTCGCTTGCTTCACTTTTTTCCTTCATTTTTGACTTTGTGGACAAGTTGCCTATGGATTTTGGATATTTTCATAATGCCTAAGTGAACTTCCAAGGTTTCATTAAGTTTCAAGAAGTTGCAAAAATTTCATTGCGGGCCACCATCCCTTTGCTCCTGTTTGCGGAAACTTCCTTTCGGGTCATCATCCCTCCATCACCGTTTGCGGGAATTCCTTTGTAGGCCATTGTGTGCGGGTTGTCGTGTTCTCATGGCCACTTGTAAAGGGCGATGAACCCTCCAGATTCCCCCTTCCAAATCTTTGCCTTTCCAAAAAGGGGGTGCAAACTCCAAGTTTTCATCATCTAGAACCCATAAAATGAATGACTTCACATGCCTAAAGGGGTTGGCATGAATATTTCCATGTATTTAGACATTGAAGAACTTTCCTTGTGGGTCATCGTCCCTTTGTCACCATTCGCAGGAACTTCCTTGCAAGTCACCGTCCCTTCGTTGCCATCCATGAGAACTTCCTTGCTGGTCGTCATCCCTCTGTTGCTATCCGTGGAACTTTCTTTGTGGGCTGCCATGTGTAGGTCATCGTGTGCTCATTTCTATTTTAAAAGGGCGATGAACCCTCCAACTTCCCCTTTCTAAATTTTTGCATTTTTTGAAATGAGTCAAATCTTAAGGAAATATGTCTTGGCACTATTTCTACCCCTTTTCCCACGTGCTGAAATTGAAAAATCTCAAACTTACTAAGTTTTGTGAAGTAACAAAAATTTTTTTGCTGGCCGTCATCCCTTTGTTGCCATTCGTGGGAACTTCCCTTGCAAGCCATTGTCCCTCTATCTTCATCCATGGGAGCTTCCCTTGTGGGTCATTATTCCTCCATTTTCGTTCGTAAGAACTTCCCTTGCGGGCCATCATCCCACCATTTTCATCCATGGGAACTTACCTTAGGGGCTGTCGTCCCTCCATTGCTATCCATGGGAACTTCCCTTGCGAGTCACCATCCCTCCATCACCGTCCATGGGAGCTTCCCTTGCAAGACGTCGTCCCTCCATCTTTGTCTGTGGGAAATTCCCTTGTAGGCCACCATCCCTCCATCATCGTCCGTGGGAACTTCCCTTGTGGGCTGCCATCCCTCCATCACTGTCCTTGGGAACTTCCCTTGGGGGCCATAGTCCCTCCGTTGTCATCCGTGGGAACTTCCCTTGTAGGCCACTACCCCTTTATCATCGTCCCTCCATTGCCATCCGTGGTAGTTTCCCTTATGGGCCATCATCACTCTGTTGCCATCCATGGGAACCTCCCTTGTGGGTCATCGTCCCTCCATCACCATCTGTGGGAACTTCCCTTGTGGGCCGCCATCCCTCTGTCATCATCCATGGGAACTTCTCTTGCGGGCCATTGTCCCTCCATTGTCATCCCCCCATCGTCATCCATGGGAACTTCCCTTGCGAGTCGCTATCCCTCTGTCGCCGTTCATGGGAAATTCCCTTGTGGGTCATCTTCCCTCTATTGTCATCTGTGGGAACTTCTCTTGCAAGTTGTCATCCCTCTATCACCGTCCGTGGGAACTTCCCTTGTGGGTCATCGTCCCTCCTTTGCCATCTATGGGAACTTCCCTTGCAAGTCGTCATCCCTTCGTCATCATCTGTGGCAAATTCCCTTGGAGGCTGTCATCCCTCCATCACCATCCATGGGAAATTCCCTTGCAGGCCGCCATCCCTCCGTCGCCATCTATGGGAACCTCCCTTGCGGGCTGCCATGTGTAGGTTTCCGTGTGTGGATTACCTCTCTAAGGGCGACTGACCCTTAGCTTCCTCCCACTTGGTAGGCTCCATATTCTATTTTTTCACTTGCCTTCCACGTTTCTCCCATTGGCCATCCATTGTCAGCCATCCATCTTCCATCCACCTTTCATCTGTCTTCCGCCTTCCATCCATCCATCATTTGTTGTCTGTTCATCGTCTGCATGCCGGATGTTGTGGTCGCCAGTGTCATCTTTACGGTGCAAGTTTGTTGGTGTCCCACCTTCTAACCTCTGCATTGCTCTGACCCTCAAAAGTGAAATCTCTTTGAAATCCAATTTCTCGAAAATGAAAGTTTCTCAAAATGTCAAAAAGGAAATTGACTTAAAATGAGAATTTTCCATAAGTGGAATTTTTCCCAAAACGAAAATATTTCCCGAAAAAGATTTTTTTTCCAAAAATGGAAAATTTTCTAGTATGCAAATGTTCCCAAAATTGATTTTCCTTCCTAAAATGGAAAGTTTCTAAATATGGATTTTTTTTTCGAAATATGAAATTCTTGATGGACTATAAATTGATACATTTTAATTTTTTGAATGAGGGAAATTTGTCATTTTTAGAGATCTAAATCATGATATCTTATGGCATAGGTACTTTTAAGGATGTTTGGGGGAGTAATGGATCAATTCAAGGACCAACATACAAAGGGCGATGGAGGGAACTGGTTAATTTCATCAAAAGGATGATGATTGTCAAGAGTAGCATCTCTACCTCTTAGAAGCATCAATCTGCAAAAAGAATGCACTTAATTGGCTACAAGAATGTTGTGAATACATCAAGCAAAATGGCAACCTTTGACAACTTTCAGTTGCAGCAAAGGCGGACAACTAGAAGACAAAAGTGCTACAGTGCATAGGTCACTAGAGGATGAAATAGGGAAAAGACAAAGAATGTATTTTAAATTGTTGAATATTTAGGGGTAGGTGAAACCCTAACTTGTAATAAATCTGGGCCACACAATGAAAATTAATCCTAGCCATTCATTTGGGCTTTGGAAAATTATAAATAGACTTGCTCCTCATTTGTAAATTGTTGGAGAATTGGTACAAAAGGTATTTGTAGCAATAAAATATAGAATTGCATGATTTTATGGATGTTTTCTTTGATTTTTCTCATCTTGCATGCATGGTTCTACTCTTATATTAGTTTTAGCTTGTAGTTTCTTGAATGGCTATGATAATGGTGCTTTTTGTTATGGTATTTGTTTAATTTTTAGCCCATACTTTTGGCACTTGTTGATAACAAGTTGTTGTGCAAAGTTAGCCTGGGCTTCTTTATTTCATTGCTGAAACTTATTTCAATTGTATGTTCATGATGTGCTTGTACAATCTGAAAATCTATAGTCCTTAGAAGATTGGACTGGTTTTGTGTACTTTGTTGGTTCTCTTGGTCAAGAAAAATCCAATTTAGAAAGTTTGTCTATTGTACTAGCCTCCATTGTTACTGTTCATTCATAGCTTAGATTTAAAATAGCTCTCTTAACCCTTTCCTCTTTTGCTATTTCTTTTAACTCTTTGTTAGAGTAGGATTCAAAGCATCAAAAAAATACCAAATCTGATGAACATAGTGAGTTTTAGTTTGCTATTTTCGATGGGAAGCCACTATTCATTCACTTCCAACACTTTGAAACTCCATTTACAGACCCAACTTCCCATACTTTATAAACCATAAAGGTTTCCCTGTGATTACCAGCAAATCACATCAACCAACTGAACTATTCCAAGCATTGTCATGACCTGACACCCGAGAGACCTTGGGTTAGTAATTTTTAACTTGTTTGTAGATTTCTACCTTTCAAGAGAGGTAGCATACTTGTGTGTTTCCTATGTTGAGAAGGTGCAAAAATACCCATCAACAAGTACTACTAGTAAAAGTTGTCTGATTGCTCAAGTTGATGAAAGTTGGTTGTGGCATAGAATATTGTGTAGTGTAAACTTTGACAATATTATCAAGATAAGTTCTACCTAGGCAGTGAGATATCTTCCTAAGTTGATAAAACCTACTAATACTATATGCAAGGAATGTTAGTTAGGGAAGCAAACTAGAGTCTTATTTAGAAGAAAACAATATTGTTCAAATGAATTATTGGAGCTTGTGCATATTGACTTATGTGGTCCTTCTAGAAATAGTAATTTACAAGGTGACAGGTATTTCATATTACTTATTGATGATTATTCTAGATTGTTATGGGTTACTTTATTAAGGTAAAAATATAAAGCTCTAGAGAAATTTAAGATTTTCAAGGCTATGGTTGAGACAGAGGCAGGTCTGAAGATTAAATGTCTGAGATTAGATAGAGGTGGTGAATTCGCTTCTGATGAGTTTAATTCCTCTATGAAGAGTATGGGATAAAGAGACAATTATCTACCCCACAGACCCCTCAGAAAAATGGAGTTGTTGAAAGGAAGAATAGAACAATTCAAGAAGTTGCTAGGACTCTGATGCTGGAAGGAAATGTTCCTCATATCTACTGGAGAGAAGATGTGAGTACTATCATTTACACTCTCAACTGGGTATATGTTAAAGGTGATACTGGTAAGACTCCTTATGAGCTATGGTTTGGTCATAAGCCTACTATTAGATACTTCAATTTTTTTTGGAGTAAATGCTATATTAAAAGAGATGACGATATAGGAAAGTTTGATGCTAGAATCGATGAAGGAATATTTCTTGGTTATTCTACTAAAAGTAAAGCCTACCGGTGCTACAATAAGAGACTAAGTAAAGTAATTGAAAGTGATAATGTAAAGGTTGACAAAGACACATTTATACTATCTAGAACCTATGGATATGATTTAGATGATCAGAATGATATATTAGATAAAGGAATGAAAGTTTAGACTCCAAATCAAGTTCAAATCAAGAGGAAGGAACTAGTGAAAGTGCAAAAGAAAGATCACAAGAGCCTAAGACTCCAAGGTATGTGAGACTAAATCATTTAGAAGATTAGATTATAGGTCAAAAAAACAAAGGTTTTCAAACTAGCAGAAGAATTGTAGAAGAGTATTGTTTGATTTCAAAGACTGAGCCTAATAATGCCAATGAAGGATGCAAAGATGAACATTGGATGGAAGAAATGAAAGAACTACTGCAAATTGAGAAGAAAGATACATGGAATCTTGTTCCTAGACCTAAGGACAAAAATGTAATTGGAACTAAATGGGTCTTTCGAAATAAAATAAATGATCAAGGTGAAGTTATCACAAAAAAATCAAGACTAGTGTTTAAAGGATATTCTCAGATGGAAGGAATTGACTTTAAAGAGACTTTGGTCCCTATTGCTAAGATTGAAGCTGTGAGACTATTTCTTGCTTATGTTGCTTACAAAAACTTCAAGGTTTATCAGATGGATGTCAAGTAAACATTTCTAAATGGTGAATTGAATGAAGAGGTGTATATTGAGCAACCTAATGGATTTTAATTGACTGATTAGGGAGATGTGGTTTGTTGGTTGAAGAAAGAATTGTATGGACTTAAGCAAGCCCCAAGAGCATGGTATGCTAGATTGGACAAGTATTTGTTGAAGCTTGGATTTAATAAAGGTAATGTTGATAGTAATTTTTATTTCAAGATTGATCATGATAAAGATTTGATTGTTGAAGTCTTTGTTGATGATATCATTTTTGGAGGAGATGATAGCTTGTGCATGAAGTTTGCTGATGAGATGTAGAGTGAGATTTAGATGTCTATGATTGAAGAAATGAAATTATTTCTAGGATTTCAAATCACATAGCTAGATAAAGGGATCTTTATATCTTAGTCCAAGTATGTGAAATAAATGCTAAAAAAGTTTGGTATGGAAGATTCAAAGCCAGTTGGTACACCTATGGTGACAAGATGTAAGCTGATTCAAGATGATGATTCTCCTAAGGAAAATAAGACTAGATACAGATCCATGATTGGTGGATTGCTCTATTTGACTCAGACTAGACCTGATATCATGAATGTTGTATGCATTTTTGCTAGATTTTAAGCTGATCCTAAGGAATATCATGTGGCAGCAGTGAAGAGGATTTTTAGGTACTTGAAGTGGACAGTTGATTTTTGTCTATGGTATCCTAAAGATGATGACCTTACTCTAAATACTTTTATTGATGTTGATTGGGAAGGATATGTAAATGACATAAAAAGTACTAGTGGTGGTTCATTTGTTTTGGGAAAGAAGTTGATTTCATGGATAAGTAAGAAGAAAAATGGCATTTCTTTATCTACTGTAGAGGCAAAATACATTGTTGCTGCTAACAACTATGCTCAAGTATTGTGGATGAAGTAGATGTTGAAAGATATCAGAGTTGTGTATGATGAACCTATTGTTATATTCTATGATAATTCAAGTGCTATTAACGTTTCTAATAATTTGGTGTTGCATTCAAAAACCAAGCATATATCTATCAAGTTTCACTTTTTGAGAGACAAGGTGAGTGGAAAGGAAGTCAGACCGGAGTATGTGCCTACTAAGGAATAGATTGCAGATATATTTACCAAGCCCTTGCCTAAGGATACTTTTGAGTATCTTAGAGGGAAGTTAAGGGTGATTACTCCTCCTAATCAGAACTAAGGTGCAAATCAGTCTGCACACTTTATAGTCATATCTTGTAATTCAGATTGATGTTGTGGTGGATGCTGTGTATGTTAGAATGTGTGAATCAAAATGAATCTAAACTAATACACCAATGAAATATTAGATTAAAGAAACTAAATTAAAGAAAGAAAAATGCAAACTCTAAAACACAAGCAACTCCTTCAAATTTGTCCCATTGTCCTCTATCTCCAAGCATTCATTTCAAGATACTTGCTCTTAGTTGTTTTAAATAGAAAGCTTGTAGAATGGCAGCTTGAGAGAATGAGATTAATAAAAATGCATGTGCATTGCTAATATGCTTTAAGCTATGAAATTGAAATGCTAATTAAATGTTAGAAATGCTGAAAACGTGACTATAATAACTACGCATGAAAATCTAGGATTTGAGGTCCTTTTCAACTCATAAGAGGGTTGTATTTATAAATTTTTGAAAGCAAGAATTCAATTGGCCAAGATCGACGATTGAGTTGAAACCTGTTAAAATGAATGGTGAGAGATCGAGAATTCGAAAAGAACGTGGAAGTTTGAGAGACAGATGGAAAATGAAGAGACAAATGAAAGGTGTCTCTCATAATTTAAATAAATAAATATTTAATTGTGTGAGAGAAATGAAAAGCCTTTAATTAAATATTTAAAAATATTTAATTATGTGAAGAAAAAAAAAGCTTTTTAATTAAATATTCAAAAATATTTAATTATTGAGAAGAGTGAAGAATTGAGAAAGTGTTTTAATTAAATATTGAAAATATTTAATTAAATGAAGAATATCATTTAAATTTAGAATTTAAACTTGTGATAATTAATATAAATAAATTGTGAAATGTATTTAATTAATTAAGAGGAAGATAACATTAATTAAATAAACTTATTTATTTAATTAAATTAGAAGAATTGGAAAATGAACAATATAAATAAATAATTAAATTTATTTATATGTAGATGACTTAAGAATATTAATTAAATAATTCATATTTAATTAATTAACAGGTTTGGTTAACCTTGACCATTTTTAGATGTGTACATTTTGCCCCTCTTTGAAGTGATGTGTTTTACGCATTGCTTCAAAGAATTTGCCCTTGATTTTGAAAAATTTAACTGATGATGCTATATGCCCCCTCGAGAGATAAATTGCGTGATGAGAATGGTTATGAGGCTGATTTGGAAGATTTTCAAATGATTTCGGAGAAAATTTGGTGATTTATCTCTCGAAATAGCTCTTTGCATAGTAAAAATGTCATTTTTACCCCTTTAAAAGGTGAAAAAGGTGAGAAGTCACTTTCATTTGAACAATAACCTTTGAGAATTTTGGAGCTCTGAAAGAGATATTAGTGATGGTGATCCATTATGAGCACCACCGATTCGAGTGAGCCCACCGATATCAGAGACCAGTAGCATATGGACCTCCGGTGAGTGAATCCAATCCTCTTTTTTAAATTTTGAATGAAATTATTGATGGCTTTTTTTAATATTTGATTTTTAATTTTATGTTTTAGCACATAGAAAATTTAGTTTAGCGCATACGAGTCAAACTTTAGCACATCGATGAAATAGGTTAGCGCATACAAACTCGCACATAGGTTGAAAATAGTCATGCATAGGATTGCAAATTAGTGCATAGGATCACTGTTTTAGCACATCTAGCTAGCCGGGGCTAGGTTAGATGCTAGTTTACAGCATGGGGTAAATTAGCGCATTGGATAACTATTTTAGCACATAGGTTAGATAAAACAATGCATACATGATTTAGCGCATCCAAGGAGTAAAGTTGTGCATACATGATTTAGCGCATTGATGACCTTTTTTAGCGTATACAGGGATTTTTGCTGAATTTCAATTTTTGAAGAAAAATTGACATGTGTTTGATGATTGTTGCTAAATTAGACAACTGATTTTATGCTTTTGAAAACATCAAGATGAGATATGATAAATTTGTCTTCGTGCTTGAAAAGAAATAGTAGAGATGATTTATTTGCTTTCTTGATCGAAAGGTTGATAAATTTGCTTTCCAGATTGAAAGGCTTGATAGATTTGCTTTCCTGATTGAAAGGCTTGATAGATATGCTTTCCTTGCGATAAGGAAAAAAACAAAGAGATGGATAGATTGATGATTTTGATATGATTCAGTTGATTTGACTTGATTTTCTTGATGTTTACTTTTGATAATCCTTGCTGATTGATTGAATCTTGATGTGCTTGGTATGATTGTAAAGGAGGAATTTAACCTCCTCCAGTTTAGGGAGAAGTTCCCTCAAACGTGGAAGATGATTCCACAGTTGTCCGAGGATGATTTAGGGATCATTCATTAGTGTTGGTTAGGTCCATTGCTGGCGATGCCATAATATCAGGTCAACAGGGCACTATTGACTACACTGGCTGAGAGATGGCATAGTGAGCATAACACATTTCACTTGCCGACAGGAAAGATCATGGTGACTCCTGAGGATGTTTACAGGATTCTGGGTATTCCTGTGGTTGGAAAGCTTGTGATCTATGATTACAAGGAGATTGGAGGGACCGATGCTTTGAGGCGAGTTTTTCAGGATCCCCATGCCGGTGGGTATGAGATTGCCTAGAAGGATATGATATCGGGATATGCCACACTGCCATTAGTTCTAGCAGGTATGATTGGTGGTTTCCTTTGTCCTGATTGTACGGCAAAGGGACTATCAGTTGGTTGGGGGAGGATTTTGGAGGATATCCTTCACCACGGGACCAGATATGCATGAGGCTCATGCATGCTTTCCCATCTGTAGCATGATCTTTATCAGGTCGTATACACAGATGGGAAGAGTCTCTCCTGCGGAGTCAAGAGTCTCTCCTACGGAGTCACTCTTCTTCAGATTTTTGCATGGGAGCATTTTTCCATGACGCGTCCCATTGTTCGGAGGGATCATCCTCTGGGGTTCCCATATGCCTATGCATACATTGGGCCTCTTGTCCAACCCAGGCTGGGAAAGTTGGAGTATTGGCGACACGTATTAGATGATTTGGATATGGTTATCTGGAGATCGTATGTAGATTGCGATCTAGGGCATGCAGATGACATAGAGTTGCCATATGTGACGAGGTCCAAATACTTGATTGGATGCACCCCATTTATCATTGAGCGATTTGTGTGCCAGTTTGGATGGGTACAGATGATGCCATAGGGGACGACACACTATGCCAGGCGCCAAGAGGATATACTAGAGTGGGGTCCTATTTTGACCATTGAGGCAGCCAGAGAGGAGTATTTTGAGTTACAGCCGAAGGATTGGACTATACGGCCAGAGGTCATAGATGTAGGGATGACAGATGACTATGCTACATACTTCTACACACATCCCTTTCCTAGGTTTACCAGTCCAGAGGAGCCTACCCCATTGATGGGAGGTCCAGTTATTCGGGTAGGGCGACAATAGCCATAGGGAGATCCAGCAGCAGGGTAGCCACAGGGTCAGGGACAGGTAGCAGCACAGGCAGGGATACAGGGACAAGTACCGACAGAGCAGGCCGCAGATATGGGTGGGGTGGCCATGGATGTGGATGAGGAGGAGTTAGAGGATCAAGAGACAGATTCAGATGACTCCGGAGATAGTGATGGGGATGATGGAGGTGGTGGGAGACATAGATTTTTTCTTGATGTTCCTTTCAGTACGAGGCCATAAACATCCAGAGTGGTGGGTCAGTCTAGTACTTTGGCTCCACGGATTACTATTAGAGCTCCATCACAACGACAGGTGGATGCTTTGTAGGATGAGGTTCAGACTCTTCAGAGTCAGTTAGCGCAGGCACAGGTGAACATTAGTCAGCTGCAGGCATAGATCGCATAGCCACTACCTCTTGACCCACAGATAGCTCAGGTTGTAGCTGAGAGAGACAACTTTAGAGAGCGATGCATACAGGTTGAGGGGGTAGCCGAGAGACTACTGAGATCAGTTGAGAGCACCTCTATTGGAGAGGTTGTAGCAGAGGGGATAGAGACTGCTTAGGAGGCTGAGTACTATAGGATGAGGTATTTTGAGGCAGTGCCACCTGAGTGGAGGATAGCATTTACATAGTCAGGTACTCAGACCCGGACCCATTCACGCAGTCACTATAGGAGTGTGACCAGGAGTGTGGGTCAGCCGGACAGACAAGAGATCAGAGCTTTTGGGAGCAGAGATCCATCGAGACCTACTACCTCTGGCGGTAGCAGCAATCATGTCCCATGGCCAAATGCCCCTGAGTGATGAGCATTTTGTACACATTTATGCCATTGTATTCAATATATCTTTTTGAAACATTTTATATCCTTGTATTCCTGGACATTTATTTTGATGAGATCTATGATATGCAGTGGTGATTTGATTATGCACGTGTTATGGATGATTTGTGCATATGTTATGGATGATTTATGCACATCTTTTTATTTTTATATGCTATGTCATGTATGATGATGCAATAATGATATGATATAAATGATTTTTTCTTCATGATGTATGTAATGAATGTATAATGTAAGATATGAATGCTTTGATGAAAATGAGATGATATGATTTGTGATGTAAGATGAACGATAATAATGATGAAATGGAAATGCACTTATGTAATGAACTTATGATATATGATGTAAATGATCATGATGACCTAAATGATGGATGCAATTTATTTATGAATGTGTGTGAAATATGCAAATGTATATGTTTAATGAATGATTAAAATAATGACCATGCATATGTAATGATGGATAATGATCACGATGAATGAAATGAGATGATAAATAATGAAATGAAATGATGATGTAAGTATGCAAGTGCAATGATAATGATAATGGAAAACGAGGTGAAATTATTGATAATGAAAATGAGATGTAACAAATGTCCAGTCATACTCAACCGTTTGTTTGTAAAAGATATTCAAGAACGTGGTCAACCCTCAAAAATCTTATTTAAAAAGCCCTCGAAATGCAAATGAACTATGTAGTCCTAAAATGAATTATGCAATCCTAAATGAAATAATGAACCATTCTCCTTGTTGCCATTCCCTGCTGTGTTTAGTTGTCATCATTGAGCCTTTTGATATGTTGAAAATTAGTACAAGCATCAAAGGGTATGTTAGCACCAATGATGACCTAAGTACTGCTTTCATAATGTTTGATGTAGCAAGTTAATACAAGCATCGAGGTATAATTGAACCAAGATAACCTGAGTATTGCTTGCATAAATAGACAAAAGTTAACCAATTTCCTATGAAAATTCTGAAATGTCATCAATGATACATTGTAGAGAATATCCCATGACCAATTTGCACAATACTAATGATTAGCTTTCAGACAACAAGCAAAGAAAAATCATACTTCTTCCTTATGATTCTAGTTCAATACATCATTGAACCACTCCAAAGATATGATGTCATCAAATATCAAAACAACAATTGAAACTGATGCTTTTAAGTTTGTCATTCATTTTATTCAGATTAAGATCATCCAATTTGTTTTAAATCATCTATCAAAATAGTCATGTAAGCTCATTTTAATTGAACAAGACTGTTGCTTCCGATACTCTGATTTTAGACACATGCTACTGACTACCTGCTAGAAAAGCTTCAAGAAGTGAACTGCCCCCTAGTGACCTTGTACTCTGACTCTTGCTAGTCACAACTATTGTGATGGGTAACCCTCAAATCATCAAGCCATGATGAGATCCTTGTCGTTCCAAGGAGATGATGCAATGCGAATGCAATGATGATGTTGACAAAAAGATGGATATGCAAGATGAATCCTAATAGATGAGAGAGCCAAATGAAATCACAAACAATGCCTATTTGCTAGGTTTTCACCGTTTGTTTTTATTGCACTTTTCCTATTTTTATGATATTTTTGCTATTACCAAGATGCCTGTTTGCCAAGTTTTCATCAAGGCAATGTTTTTTTTTCTTTTTCTTATTATATTATTTTTGATATTTTCTTAGGCATAGAACTTCTTCAAGTGAATGTTGTTGGTTGGATCTTCAAATAGGTCCCCTTCTACTATTGATAACCTATATGCCCTCGATCCGTATGCGACAACGATAACGAACGGGCCCAGCCAATTAGGTTCGAACTTGCCTTTCTTTTCCCAATCTTATTGATTTTGAGGGTTTTCTCTGAGAACCAAATCACCCACTTGAAAATTTTGTGGTTTGACTATGTGATTGTAGCTGTGAGACATAATTTGTTGATATCCCTTCAAGTGATTAACCGCAGTTTGACGCCATTCATCAAGCAGTTCTAGTACTTGCAATCTTGATACTCGAACCCTTTGAGCGATACTCAAAGTGAAGAAATCTCAACTTCCAAAGGTAGAATAGCTTCTGCTCCATAGACCAAAGCATAAGGAGTAGCTCCTATTGGTGTGCGAATGCTTGTTATGTAGGCCCATAATGCTGGATTCAATTGGACATGCCAATCACGACCTGCTTCATTCACTGTTTTCTTCAAAATCTTTAGAATTGTTTTGTTTGAAGCTTCAACTTGACCATTTCCTTGTGGGTAATAAGGTGTAGAGAACCGGTGTTGGATGCGAAATCTTTCACATGGTTCCTCAACATCTTGATTTTTAAAGGGTCTACCATTGTTTGTGATAGTGGAGTTAGGAATGTCATATCTACAAATGATATAATTCAAGATGAACGAAGAGATTTGTTTGCCCATAACAGTTGTCAAAGGAACAACTTCAATCCACTTAGTGAAATACTCAGTGGCTGTAATGATAAATTTATGTCCTTTTGAAGATGATGGATGTATTTTGCCAACCAAGTCCAATCCCCACTGAGCGAAAGGCCATGTTGTGGTGAAGGGTTGTAATTCCTGAGTAAGAGCATGAATGAGATTCCCATGAATTTGACATTTTGCGCATCTATTCACAAAGGTGAATGATTTTTTCTCCATGGTTGGCCAATAATACCCTAATCTTACAAGTTTCTTTGCTAAGGTTAGTCTACTTGAATGTGTCCCACAAATGCCACCATGGACCTCTTGCAAGGCCTTTTCTAATTCATCGCGTTCAAGACATCTAAGGAGGGTACCATCCAGACCATGCCGGTATAAAACGTCAGCAATTAAGGTGTAACAGGATGATTGACAAATGAAATTTCATTTTTGATTCCTAGACAAGCCTAAGGGTAAAGTATTATCTTTTAGGTAAGAGTAAATTTTGCCATATAAGGAAGAGTTAGAACTCATCAGATGGTAAATGATTTTCATTTCAGGATTTTCATGGGCGGGAGAAAACAATTGTTCCACCAGGAAATCGTATCGTTTTTGATTCTCTGTCAACTAGAGTAGAGAGGTGATTGTAGCCATAGCGTCTGCTGCTTTATTATCAATGCACGGAATCTGTATGAACTTGATATTAACAAAGTATTTCTTCAGATCTTCCACCATTCTTTTGTAAGGTATCAACTTGTCATCTTTAGTGTGATATTCGTCATTGATTTGATTTATAAGAAGTTGTGAATCACCAAAAACTTGAAGTTCTGTGATTTTCCAGTCTACTACAATTCTTATGCCGATTATCAATGCCTCATACTCAGCTATGTTGTTTGTGCAAGGAAACATTAGCCGATAAGATTTCAGGATTGTATGTCCTTGAGGTGTAATAAAAAGAATTCCTACTCCTAAACCATGTTGAGTGTAAGAACCATCAAAGTAAAGTGATCACGACTGTTGGATATCTATTGTGAACACGTCGGCATCAGGAAAATCAACATGTATTGGGTGTTCTAATGGTATTGGTGCTTCTGCTAATTGATTTGCAATTACTTGTCCCTTTATAGCTTTTCGATCCATGTAATGAATATCAAATTCACTTAGGATCATAACCCATTTAGCCAACCTACTAGTTAAGGTTGCTTTACTTAGAAGATATTTGAGTGGGTCAATTTTAGCCACCAACTTTACTATATGAGTTATCATGTAGTGCCGTAACTTTTGAGAAGTGAACACCACTGCTAAACAAGCTTTTTCAATAAAAGTATAATTTAGCTCATGACTTGTTAACTTTTGATTGATGTAATAAATAGCTCATTCTTTTCCTAAGTTGTCTTCTTGTGCCAATAATGCTCCTAAAGATACTTCTATGGCAACAATATTTAATATGAGAGGTGCACCTCATACTGGTGGAATCAATACTAGTGGTTTCATGAGATACTACTTTATTTGATCAAAGGCTGCTTCACATTTGTACTCCCACTTGAATGGAACATTCTTGTGTAAGAGATGTGTAAATGGTAAAATTTTATCTGCCAATTGAGCAATGAATCTTCAAATGGATTGTAATCGTCCTTGCAAAGAGCGTAGTTGACTAATATTTCTTGGTGGTGGCATATCAATAATTTCTTGTACCTTAGTCGGATCCAATTCAATTCCCTTTTCTAAGACAATGTATCCTAATAACTTTCATTATTTTACTCCAAAGACATATTTCTTTGGATTAAGTCTTACTTTGAATTGTTCCATTCTTTTGAAAATTTTAGATAGGATATCGATGAGTCCTTCTCTAGTGTTAGACTTAGCAAGAAGATCATCAACATAATCCTCCATGAATGTATGCATCATATCATGAAAAATGATTATCATTTCTCATTGGTATGTAGCTCCTGCATTTTTCAATCTAAATGGCATTACGTTCCAGCAATAGGTACCCCAAGGACATGTGAATGTTGTTTTATCCTGATCTTCTCGTGCAATCTTGATCTGGTTGTATCCTGAAAATCCATACATCAATGAGTACATTGCATGTCCAACAGTTAAATCAACAATCATATCTATGTTTGGTAAGGGAAAGTCATCTTTAGGACATGCTTTATTCAAATCCCTAAAATATGTACAAATTCTAATCCTTTCGTTTGGCTTTGAAACAGGCACGATATTGGAGATCCATTCCACATAATCCATGGACCGGATGAATCTAACATCTAAAATCTTTTTTAATTCCTCTTTAACCAACAATGCAACATGTGGATGCATTTTTCTGAGTTTCTATTTTACAAGCTTTGCCCCCGTGTAATAGATAGATGATGCATGATGAGATCTGGATCCAATCGAGGCATATCTACATAGGACCATGCAAAACTGATTTGATTATCTTTGAGAAATTCTATGAATCTAGGTACTTCTTCATCTGTCAGAGATGCAGCCAGTTGCAAAACTTTAGGCTTTTCTGTTGTACCTATATTGGGTACCTCTGTTGGTTCAATTAGAATGGAAGATCTTTCCTAATAATATTTTGGAAGATTGTCAAGTTTCCCATCCTTTGGCACCTTTGAAAGGTTTTCACCATTGGATACACTTTTTATTTTTCTCTTTTCTTGATCTAATACTGCCTTTGTTAGGTTTTCACCATTATATCTTTCTTTTATATTATTTATTTCATAGCTGAGAAACTTGGCACTTTCCTGTCGAAAAATTTGATCTTGTGATTCCCCGGTGGAACTTGTTTCAGGATGGGATGAACGAAGAAAGTTTATTATGGTTTCGTCGTTTGGAAAAGTTGGAACATCAATGGGTGCTATTTGTTCCCAATCAATGAGTTCGGGATGTACCAAAGGTAATGGATCATTAGGATGAGTAAGGTCATTGGTCATCGGGGTCATGATGTTATTGTCAATGTTATTATGGGAGAAGTCTAAGATGGTATCTTCCTCAAAATGATCTATCTCACTTTCAATCGAATTGGTCTCACTTGAGTCATGGTTGATTTGTAGAATGTCATCAAATGGAGACCTTGAACTTTCTCCTTGTAAGAATGCTGGTGAGAATTTGTATATGACATCCACCCTTTTATCCCTCCAGAATTGATCATCAAAGATGGTGTCCCATTCATATTCATTGGAGTCAGTGTCATAATTGTTTTCTTGAATTCGTAGAATAGTTTCAGCTAACTCCTCATTTGATGATATTTGTGCTACTTCTTCCTTAGTATCTTCACCATATCCTAACCCAATTTTATCCTTTGGGTGCATTGTTTTTAATTGGACAGGTTCAACAATACCCTCTTTCCTTTTACCTATAGGGCCATTTCCTTCATAACCCATTTGTTGCATGATAGCATAACCCTTTCCATATTGTTTTGTGGGTAACTTAATATGTTTTATGGATTCCTCTTCATCTTTATAGAGCCAACCAAGAATAGCTCTGTCTTCTACTTCAGTTTCTTTGATAAATATCCCATTGAATTTGGTAATGGGAGCTGAAGTCGAGGCTAAAGCTGCTGCAGCCTTTTGTGTAGATGTTGATGGCTGACCATGGGATCTTGGAGATAGGGGTAAATTAGAGAGAGATAAAGAATATTCTCCTACCCCATTATCTTTCAATTTTAACTTGGTGCCAAAATTGATTATCATTTCTTGCGCTTGTTCTTTGTTTTTGTAGGTACAGATGGCCAAAGCCTCTCTATTATGTGGGACAAATGTGTCCTGAGTTGCTCTTAGGTTAGAACAAGTTTGACTGCTAATGTGATCAGCGGGTATTGTTACTTCCTGTGCATCGTATGGAAACTTCAAACATTGATGATAAGTAGACGAAACAACTTGCACATCATGGATCCATGGATGACCCAATAGTATGTTATAGGTTAGATCCTGATCAAGAACCTGACAAAAGGTATTCTTCACAACATGTCCCACTCTGATTGGTAACATGATGAGACCTTTTGAAGTTCTTTCTTCATCATCATATGCCTTGATTGTAATTTTCCTCTGTGGACCTATAGAGTCTGTTGAATATCCTAAAGCTAGGACCAATTGTAAAGTACAAATGTTTAATCCAGCTCCCCCATCTATGAGAACATGTCTAATGTGGGCTTTGTGAACCATGACTTCTAAATAGAGTGATGAATTATGTGGATGGGTTATGGATGAATCATATTTTTCAGAAAAAGATAAACATGTGTAGGAGGACAAGTGTCCCACCATGGCTTGAAATTTATCAATATCCAGATCAGGAGATACAGTTGTATCAACAAGGGCCTTTTCCAGAATGTCCTTATGTGCAGGTGATAACTTTAAAAGTTCCAAGATAGAAATTTGCGCTAATGTTTTTCGCAATTGATCAACCAAATTGTATTGACTTGGAGGGGGAATTGCTGCTTTAGATGAGCTGCCTTTGACAATGATCTTGGCTTGTCCCCTTGTCGTAACATTGACCTCTCGATATTCTTGCTTACCTTTAATTCGGATAGCATTGATTTGAGGATCATCAATATAGATATGATTGATAATAATGTCATGGATGTTATTAACATTCTTGCCCTTGTCACTCAAGGATTCCACTTTGTGATAATTAGGGAGCGGATTCTTGAATGCTTGATGGTCATTATTGACATTATGTCCGTCAACTGTGATGGTATGATTATCAATCAAATCTTGAACAATATTCTTTAACCCTTGGAAATTGTTTGTCTTATGACGTTTGTACCTATGATAATCATAGAAGTGTGAGTCATTCCATGATGGTGGTTTAACTCAAGGCTCATAGTCTCTTTGTGGTGGCAATGTAATAGTGTTTTGATTCAATAATTCTTTGAGAATGGATTCCAAAGATTGGCCCAAGGGAGTGAAACTCCGTCCACTCAAAAAATATGATGATGTGGGCGCATTTGAATTTTGATTATTGCCAAAATTATTTCCATGATTGTTAGTTGTGTTTCCTTGATTGGAAACATTACCTTGGGTGCTAGAATTTCCAGTATTATTGTTACGTTGAACACCTGACACATTAAAGATGGCGGGCTTTGTATTCACGTTGTTAGCACCTACAACTGCATCATTCACAACATTTTTATTTTGATTCCAAAATCATGAATTGTCATTGTTATTATTATGGTTGTTGTTGTTGTACGAATTTGAACCCTCTTTATCAAATTTTAGAACTCCATGCTTGATCAATGCACCTTCAATAGTAATTGCATTTTCAATCAATTTTTCAAATGATTGAGGACAGTGAAGGTTTAGTCTGTAACTCATTTCTTGATTAAGACTATTGATGAAGATCTCCATCTTTTCTTTTTTAGAAACAAGACGAGAGTATTTAGCAAACACCCTCCTCCATCTTTGTAAAAATGTAATGAAAGATTCCCCTACTTTTTGTTTTACCTTATAAAGATCAAGCATGGTTATCTAGTGTTGGATGTTGTAAGAGTATTGTGATATAAACTTATTTATCAACTCTTCAAAATTTTTGATGGGGGGAGTGATCTTTGAAAGCCACTCCATGGATTGTCCACCCAGACTTCATGGAAACAATCACATTAAGTAGGTATCGTTATGAGCAAATTCTAAGCTCATATTTTGGAAATCCCTTACATGCTCAATGGGCTCAGTTTTCCCATTATACCTATCAAACTTAGGGATTTCATAATTTTTTGGAAAAGGAATCATTCGAAGAATCCTATGGAATGGATATGGACATATTTCATCCAAAATATACTTCTTTGTTGTACCCCCTTGCATTTATTTTATTTGTCCTTGTAATTCCTTTATCTGTTGAGTAAGGGCAACAAAATCATTGAGAGGAATTTTAGGATCCTTCTTAGGCCCTTCTGTGTCAAAATCAATAGGTAACTTAGCTCCTTGATTAGCTAATGAAAGGAAATATCCTTCCTTATTTCATTCTAAAATCCTTTCCATAAGAGTATGGAATTGGGGATCCTGTTCCGCTTCTTGGGGCTTTTCTTCCGTTAAATCTTTAGTATTTGAATTGTTAAAGAGGTTTTCCTCCCTCTCATTATTATCACCCATGTTGTTCATTGTACTTTCATCTTTTTCTAGGTGCTTTCGAGATCTCGTGGTAACAGGCATAAGCTTTACTCAAATTCTACTAACTTTGATCAAAGAAATGAAATAATGCAATGGTGATGGATATGAAAGTCAAGATAGAATGAAGATTCTATGACTTAAAATATTTTTAATCTTTAGCTCGTGATTCCCTAATTGAAAGGATGAAAATCCTATTTGTGGGAATTAAACCAAAGATCAAAAATAAAGATGATTTTGCACTTTGTGAAGTTTGATCTTAGCTTTGTAGAAAGATGAATTTAATGGATGCCTAATTCGTTTGAGTTCTCTATTGCAGAATTTGATTTGGACGAGTAGCATATGTGATTGCAAGTTGGAGAATATAAGAGGAATGAATACGCTAACTGTGGTTATGCCTTTGAGAAAGGGCTCTTCTTTGAAAGAAAGCTCTTGAGTATAAGGGTTCTACAACATAATTATCAGTGAAACCTCTAACATAATCGCGATATCGATGAATAAAGGTTCTGTGTTCAAGTAGGACCTTTCGAATTTGATATAGAAATTTCTTCTTCTTCAATACTTTCTTATAACTGAGAGACTTATTGGGCTTTATGATCTTTCTTTCTAAGGAATTTTTAGCAAAAGTTGTAGAATTCCAAACTTTGAGCATGGGAAAGACTAGACCGATAAGACTTGATTTTCTGAAATTCAAAAAATCACCTAGGCTCGAAAAATAGATGTGCCAAAACAGAGACTAAATGTGCCAAAATAGAGCATAGATGCGCTGAAACAGAGCACAGATGCATCGAAATAGAGCACAGATGCATCGAAACAAAGCACATATGCGATAAAACAAAGCACAAATGTGCTAAAATAGAGCACAGATGCGTCGAAATAGAGCACAGATGTGCCGAAATAGACCCGGGATGTGCTAAATTACTCCTGAGACCGACATGTTTTGACAGTTTGATATTTTTTTTTGTTTTAGATGATCTTAATCTGATTTAAATGTGAAAAACACAGCATAGAAGTAGACAGTTGTTTTGTTAATCCTAAAATCTAAGCAAAGAGTGTATGTTCTTGAGATTTCCACAGGTTTTAAACAAGATAAGCACTTCAGTCAGACTCACTCTTAATTCATCAAATAGGTCATCATAGCAATCACAACCCACAACTTAAAATTGCGTCAACTCACACAGCCTTGTCACCCCTAGAGGGTGCCCGTGTTTTTGTCTTTTCCAGATGCATACTCAAAGTGACGGAAGTGGATACCGAATCCCTTGAGCAAACAATTTGTGGCGACTATATGGTGAGTGTCTTGGGGGCAGATTCTTCCCTCCCCTTGCACCGTGATTAAGATGATGTTTGGATATTGACACGGCTGGATTTCTACACTATGGTTCATAGTAAGGGTATTCATTCAGTGTGGCAAATAGATATACTCCCTCGAGAGACCTCCCAACCTTTAGAACAAAGGTTTTGGGGATGGTTATCCTGCGCACTACTGTCAAGTTGGATTTTCATCAACAACTTGCTTTTGATTAAAGTGTGTTGGAAACCTTGGCTTTAGGTGTTCCCACTTAGGTCGTTCCTCTTGGGTGAGTACTTTTTCCCACAAGAGTAGGCCTTCTAAAGGATGTAATAAAGCATTAAATCGCAAAAAATAAAAGGTAAGTCTGGTGTTCTGATCACCCAGTTAAGGGAAGAGCATAAACCTATTACCCACAATCACAACAAACAATAATGGTTCAATTTTAAATCCCAAAATTGACAAATTCTCTACACTAAGTGAGGATGTTGCTTCACCAAGAACATGGGATTCATTTTAACCAAAAGAAAAAAAAATTTTGGTGACTATCCTAGGATTGATTAATTCAGATTTAAATGTCTACCCTAGGATTGCTTCATTCTGTTAAAAATAAAATTTGAAAAATCATGTCCGTGGATTGTGTCGGAATCAGAATTTAAAAATTTTACAACTGTATGTGCCAAAACGGGTTGTCTATGCGCTGAAACAGGCCATGTATGCGCCGAAAGATCTCACAAGGACGCGCCAAAATAGAGTGTCTATGCGCCGAAACAGTTAATGTATGTACCGAAACATGTCATCTATGCTCCGAAACAGTGGTTGTATGTGCTGAACCAGGCCTCGTATGCACCAAAATGCGATTTTAGTTTGTCACCTACCAGAAAAATTTGCAAAAAGAAATTTAAAATGTGGGGCTTGGCCCCACGGTGGGCACCAAAAATGTGTATGTTAGAATGTGCGAATCAAAATGAATCTAAACTAATACACCAATGAAACATTATATTAAAGAAACTAAATTAAAGAAAGCAAAATGCAAACTCTAAAACACAAGCAGCTCCTTCAAATTCATCCCATTGTCCTCTATCTCCAAGGATTCGTTTCAAGATACTTGCTCTCATTTGTTTTAAATAGCAAGCTTATAGAATGGCAGCTTGAGAGAATGAGATTAATAAAAATGCATGTGCATTGCTAATATGCTTTAAGCTATGAAATTGAAATGCTAATTAAATGTTAGAAATGCTAAAAATGTGACTATAATAACTACGCATGAAAATCTAGGATTTGAGGTCCTTTTCAACTCATAAGAGGGTTGTATTTATAGATTTTTGAAAGCAAGAATTCAATTGGCCAAGATCGACAGTTGAGTTCAAACCTGTTAAAATGAAGGATGAGAGATCGAGAATTCGAAAAGAAGATGGAAGTTTAAGAGACGGATGGAAAATGAAGAGACAAATGAAAGGTGTCTCTCATAATTTAAATAAATAAATATTTAATTGTGTCAGAGAAATGAAAAGCTTTTAATTAAATATTCAAAAATATTTAATTATTGAGAAGAGTGAAGAATTTAGAAAGTGTTTTAATTAAATATTGAAAATATTTAATTAAATGAAGAATATCATTTAAATTTAGAATTTAAACTTGTGATAATTAATATAAATAAATTGCGAAATCTATTTAATTAATTAAGAGGAAGATAGCATTAATTAAATAAACTTATTTATTTAATTAAATTAGAAGAAATGGAAAATGAAAAATATAAATAAATAATTAAATTTATTTATATGTAGATGACTTAAGAATATTAATTAAATAATTCATATTTAATTAATTAACAGGTTTGGTTAACCTTGACCATTTTTAGATGTGTACAGATGCTACTTAGGGAGAGTAGTCAGATGCTTAGAAAATGTGGTTTAGAGATTTTGTGGAGGAAGATAAAGTGTACCTTTTTCATTGATGTCAAAGGGGGAGAAGAGTCGTGAAAATTTGTGAAAGAGTTAAGGAGAAAATAGTCTAAATCTAAGGGGGAGCACAATTGCATTGATGGTGTTTTTCACATCATGTGTTGCCATCAATTCCAAAGGGGGAGGTTGTTGGAAATTGCTGATATGTGGTTTTCATTGATGTCAACACTATTAGCATTAATATATTTAAGGTTGTATATGTCGAGGATATTGAGAAAATTGTAATAAAATAAGTTATAGGTTGTTAGTGAAGAAGTGAAGTTTAGTGTGTTGGCTAGATCAGTATATTGATGGTGAGAAGTTGTGGGTTAAAGGGTTTTTTTTCAAGTATATTTGGTTTATCCACTAAAATTTTCAGAGGTTCGTATGAAGATTTGATCAAGTTATGAGTATTTGTGTTCACATAATTGATTTGTTGCTTTGGCTAGTGTTCCTGAAAGAAGATGTTGTGATTCTGGTAATCTAAGTTGATGTGAAGTTTTCTGTGGTGATTCATGATGCTTGTGGATGTTTCTAGATTGTGTTTTATCTATTTTGTTGGTTGGCATTGATTGTTGTGTAGATGATTGGTGATTTTATTCTAGGTGTTCATGTTTTTCATGTTCATGGATAACAAGATGATTGTAGCATGTTGTGGATCTTCTAGGATAATTGCTTGAGGTGTTTCATGTTCAATACATGTTGTTTTGGGTCCCTACCATGTTTTGGCAGATGCTAGTTGATTCACATTGATAATTGTTTATTATTTTGGGCTGACAGTTTGTATACATTTTATATTTTGTTGGTCCGACATGTAGTTGATGATATCCTTAGATGCGGATATATATGACCAATTATTTATACCATTTGAAACATGTGTGTGATGTGAAGTGTGCGAATTACAAGTTCTGTGTGCGAATAAAGTTTAGATCCTTCAAAATTAGAAGTAAAGTGTGATGAAGAGTGAGAAGAAGAAAGTGTTTTCATGTGCTTAATCGGAACTATAATCAGGCATTAGCATATTTTATTATCTCAGTTCAAAATCTCTCAGATGGATTTAATCTGAATGTGATTGTAAGACAGTGTGTCTTTCTTTGGGAAGTAAGCCTTTTTGTATTTGAGCAGTGAGTTCTAGGAAATGTGCCTGAATGCATGTGCATTCTCCATTTTCTATAATTTAAAAAAAGTATAAACTTGTGGATTAATCTCCATCGTGGTTTTTTCCCTAACAAGGTTTCCACGTAAAAGTATTGGTGTAATGTGTTTTTATGATGTGATGATTGTTTATGCTTTCATGTTTATTTATTAGATCTGAGAATAAGTTAAATAAGTATAATTTATGTGACAACTAGTTCACCCCCACCCCCACCCCCCCCCTTCTCACCCCCTCTTAGTTGTCTGCCCTTGTGTTGCCAACAATAGATTTTATGGAAGAGTAAGAAGAAAGAAATATGCAAGATTGATGCGAGTGATGTGTGTGATGTGAATTTGAGCAGAGGAATGTGAAATTCATATTAGGCTTCCTAAAGGTAGTGCACTAAAGGGATCTAAAATATTTCATGTGAGTTGGCGAAAGTGTGTGAGCAATTATGGTGGACTCATTGTTGCATTGAGAATTGTTTTATTTGTGTAACATTCTTCTTCTATCTTCTTGTATTATTTCTATGGTAGAGAGCCCTAGTTGGGAGCCTTTTCGGACAGTGTGTCCTATTCTAGTAGTGAGCCCCTTTGTACTAGTTTTTCTATTACTTTTATTGTGAGCTAATCCTCACCGTGGTTTTTCCCTCATTCGGTTTTCCATGTAAATCTAGTATTCTCATGTGTATGGTGTTGTGATTTTAGCTTCTATTATTTGCATTTCATGTTTAATCAATTTAACTAAATAAGGTTTTGTTGTGCTGATTTTTGCACACACGCCCCACTGAAAGTAGGGACCCTCTTTCTTTCGCTTTTGATGTCTTGGCCCTTCTTTTTTGGGGGTTTCTTTCTTGCTTTTTTCCCGTGCTTTAATATCTATTTTTCCAGTTGAAGTGGCATACTTATGAATTTTATCAAACACCTTGGGTTTTGACTGCATTTTAGGATTTTCACTATTTTCGGGAAAATCTGCCTTGGTCGGATTCTCTCGGTTCTCTTTCGATGTCTGGAGGTTATTGCCTTTTGGCCCTATTTTTTGCAAAATCCATATGGTCTGGATTTCTTCGAAATCCATGACCTTGTCGAATTGCCGGATTTTGTGGTCATGGCTGTCTTGTCGATTGCATTAATGGCGCTTGTGCGAATGTTTGGGGCTTTGATATATTGGATTTTGGGAAGTAATTGATCATTTGTGTTTGTTCATTTTGATTATCACTTGAGCTTGAGTCTTGGAGCTTTTGGTGTCTTGCTGGATTCTGATTTTTTGAGGCTGTTTTGTCTGTGCATTTGATTTTCATGTGTGTGGATTGTATCCTGCTTGCATTCGACGATTATCTATTAGGGTCACCAGTTCCAGTCTTTTCCCACTCATGGTATGTAGAAGTGCTCTTTTACTCTATTTATTTCGAATTGCTTCGCTTCATTTTCCTTCTAGTCCTTCATGGTTCCTGACTTCCTTGGGTGTGCGCATCGTCACTGGGCATTTTGGGGGTCTGCTTGGTTGGTCATTGATGTTTATTCTTGGTCTGGTATTGTTCCTTCTGGCTATTTTCTTGCATTGGTCTTAAACTCTCCATTTTTGTGTGTGAGAAAGTCATGCCTTGTTCTCTATGCTTTTATGGCAGACATTTTAGGGTTCCTAATCTAGGGCCTAGCCATCCTCCTTAAATTGTTGTGGGGAGTGTTCTATGTTCATGTTTGATCCATTAGAAGTCTAGGTTAGGTCATTATCAAAGTACAGGCCTTGGATCCAGAGTCATTTGAATCATTTTGGTGAAAGTAAGAAAGATGTGGACAGGTTCGGGTTTTCGAGGTCCTCACGAAATTCCACTTTCCCCAGATTTTCCCAGCTTTTCCTATTCTTTCTTTTTTGCCACTTTTCCCTAATTTCGTTTGTTTGACCAAAATCCACTTGGTTCGGATTTTCCTGGTGTCCGCGGTCGGTTCATTTTGCTGATTTTGTGCTTGGGTAGTGTTATATCTGGTTCTCGCCAAAATCTGCTTCCTCCGGATTTTCCGTGTCTCCTCCATTTTCCTAGGTTAGTTATAATTGTTGCTCTTTTCACCAAAATCCGTCTTTGGCGGATTCTTCCGTGTTTTTTCAGGGAAAATGTTGAATTTGATGATTATGAGGGAAGTTTTCATTGTTGACGAATGTGATAGATTAAATGAACTTAGGCTAAGTGTTTCTAATGTCATTCCTTGGTTAATTGATGGATTAAAATGATGTTATGGGATTTTGCATGCTTGGTTCTCTAGAATCTGCCCGGTCTGGATTTTCCCGAAAGTTCTCAGCAGTGTGGAATCCGCGAGGGGGGCTAAATCCTGAACTTTAAGATATGAATTCCCTATACTTCTTTTTTCTTGTGGATTTGATTGTGGTCATCTTTATGTGTTTGCAGGCAGGATCAGGACAGGAGGTTGTTGGTCAAGGCAAGGGGAAGGCAATGGATCCAGGTCCAGAGACTTTTTCTATCTCAGATGTAGAGAAAGTGAAATTGGACATAAAGAGCCAGATTCCTAAGAGAAAGGTGACCTCAATCTGGATAGGATTCATAGATAAAAATATAGGTATGTGGGAATACGAGGAATTTAAGGCTGAGATGTCAACACCGAGCCCTCCTTTGTTGGCTAGGAGAATGGTGGACTCCGGATTGGCTCATGTGCAGGTTTCCCTTCCATGGTGCAATGTTATGAATTGGTGCTTGAGTGTGTGAGGAATTATGATAGGGGAACACAAAGGATAATTGGTCCCCAGGGAAGGGTTCTGGTAGGCTTTAGCAAATCACATGTGGTGGGTTTTGATATGGATGGTGGCAAAAAGTATTATGAAGAAAATGTAGTTAAGTCCCAGTAGGTGATCAAATCTTCGTTGGAGAAGCCTAAGTCCCATTTCTCCAAGTTGCCTAAGCAACTATTCAGGCTCAAGTTTAGGAGAGAGTACTACAATGTCATCACTCTTCTTAGCAGGTTAGTGGGGTTGAAGAGTGCAGGTGTGTTCAAGACTTGGATGTTCAATGTAATTGCTAGAATGGAGCAGGGAATTGACTATCACTAGGTAGGTGTCATTAGTGCAGTGATCCATGAGCATTTGTGCAATGTCTTGCAAACCAAGAATTTTAATATGACCTCCTACCTAGTGTATTCATTGGCAAGACTTTACCCATACAAGGGGTTGAGCACTAGGGGTACCTTTGGACAAGATGCTATATATGGAGTATATCCACAGTTGCACCTAACTGGAGGAAGCTATAGGAGATCCAATGATTCTTTCACAATGTACATCACCAGATTGCTCCAAGGTGCAGAGCATATGAGAATCTCTGACAAGGCGAAGGAATTGATAGAGATATGAGGCATGGTTTATCCAGTTCCCCACTTTTTCTTACATTAGAATTGATGGTTTCCAAAGGGCTCCCTACGGACTCCCTAGATACTCTATTGATCATATAATATTGTTGGAAGTCACTAGGAAGATTTGTGACTTCAACAATGTTGTGAAGGGAGAAATGCACAAGACAAGTTTTGGGAATGACTTTCCCTTAAAGATAGGAATGGGTGAGGTTTGTCCTTCTATTCAGCCTACTCATGCTTCTGAGGAGGATAGGAGTACCTTTGGTCTCTCTTTCCATTCCAAGAGAGCAAGGTTTGACATCATTAGTGAAGCACAAAAGAAGGCCAGCAAGGAATACAACCATAAGGTCAGTATTGAAGATTATTGGATTAACCTTGCTGATGAGTTTGAGGTAAGAAAGAAGAATTTCTCTAGACTGCCAGTGGATTTGATAATGCTGTACAGTGTGAGGGTTATCCCTAATCAAGTGGAAGAGGATGGAAACCTAGTCAGGGTCATGTTTATGAAGTAGTGAAAGATAAGCCGGTTGGAGAAGTTGATTGGTTAGAGGAAGAAAAAATAGAGTTGGATCAAGTCATGACCCTGATGATTAAGTACACCAAAATGTGGTTGAAGCACAAGATCCTAGAATTGGAGAGTGAGGGTATTCCATGTACCTATGATCTAATGGGAGACTTAGAGTCTTACTCTGCTTCTGAAGAGTCACTTGAACTAGATCCTAAGGGCAACGAAAAGGTGGATTCTCCTTTCAGAATCCAAGTTAGGGATGTTCAAGTTGAGAAGGTTGCAGAGGTAAGTAAATAGAGGAAGCCTGCTGCTAAGAAGAGGAGACATGCCTCAAGGAAAGAAGTTGAAAAGAATAAGGAAGAGGTGGAGGAGGCAGAAATTGTTCCTCCAGTGACAAAGAGAAGGAGGATTACAAAGTTATCAAAGAAGGTGGAGGAGGCTCCTAAAAATGACAAGGAGATTGAGCCATCAGTGGTAGAGGTGGAAATCTTAGGGGGAAAGACACAAGTGTACATGAGGAGGTCAATGACTCCTTCCCCAAGGGATACTGTAGCAAAGGAGGATGTTTCGGTAAGTGTTCCTATTGTTGAGCAAGTGGATATCTCCATTCCTCAGGATGCTAGTAGCACACAAGAGGAACCAAGGAAGGATGAAGATCCCAAGGATTTGGGCGAGGAAGAATTTCAAGAGGGAGACCTCTATAGTGCAGAGGCATAAATTGCCAAGGTAATACAATCCCCTTTGGTGGCATATATAGATTCACCTATGAAAGAGCAATCAAACAAGACTCCATAGAAGGAGGAAATACTAGCTAGGGCCCCTTCACCAGTATAGATTTTTGTGGAAGAACAGTTAGAGGAGAAGGGGAATCTAGTCATGGATACCCCTAAAGTATCAAGTGTTGAAAAAAATGGAACTGAGGATCAGCAGGAACAGGAGCAAAATGGAAAAAATACAGTGCCTGTCAGGTCTACTATTCCAGATTGGCTTGATAAGGAGTTGAAGAGAAAAAAGGTGATAGTGGAAGATGCTCCTCCTAATTGGGATGTCCTTATGGATAATGTGGAAAAGGAAACAACTAAGAAGAAAGCTAGGTTTGTGTCTCAGATTGAAAGAGATGCGTCAGGCAATAGGGTGGCCCATATTGCTACCCCTACTCCAAATAAGGATAGAGACAATGTGACTGCCCAAGATTACCATGTGCAAACTATTGACTTGGGGAATGCTACTGTAGAGCAAGATATTGAAGAATATGAAGGCTCTAGTGCTGTGATTGTGGGTAGGTTGAAGAAGGCTGTGCAAACAAGGCATGAGCTAGAGAGGGAGAATGAGAAATTGAAGAGGTACTTGCAAGAGTTGATGAAACCCTTGAAAGCTATTGACTCTTCCTCCTTTTTTGTAGGTTTCTTGCCTCAAGAAATAATCTTCGAGCTTGAAAAAATGAAGGGCACCACACATGCTACAGTTGCTTGGTTGCAGGGTGTCCAAACCAAAGGAGATGATGCTATTAAGGACATTTTGTCAACTAGTGGTGATTCGATGAGGTCGATTGATTGGTTGAAGGTTGTATTGGCTCAAGATAAGGAGGATATTGATCTCCTACTATAGAAAACCACAACAATCATGGGGTTCACAAAAGATAAACTAGTAAAGTGTGGGATTCTTCCTTTTCCAAGGGTTTTCAAACCTTGGGAATGGTTTGAAATTCTACAAATGAGGCAGAAGGCCTTAAGAAAGATTCATAAATAGGCTAGGCAGATTGAGGACACTTTGATTGGTATCCATGATAAGTGTATCTCATTCTTTGAGGTCATGACTGGAAGGAAGAAGTTTGCCCCAAAACATCTCAATCTGGATCAACTTAAGAAATGGTGGAGAGATTTTTATTCTCCAATCAGTGAAGGACCAGTTACTCGACATCAGATAGATGATGCTACAACTTATATTGCATTCATGGAAAAATACCTAACTAATAAGGCTGATTGGGATGGTACAACTAGGCAGGAAAGAGATGACATCAAGTCTCTTGAGAGAAAGATTAGGGTTTGCCTATGCCACTTGTTGCTGAGTTGGATAGGGTCCTGTTGGACGTACATGGTGAAGAAGATCAAGCTAAAGACAAGTATGGGGAGTAGCTATATAGGGTTATATCGAGATTTGTTCTTCCCATTATTCACATGTATTGGGTCGACCTTTTGGGTATAATGGTTGTTTTGGATGAAATAGGTGCTAATGGCACATTTCATATTATGTTCAGATATCTTTGAGGCCGACCTCTTGTAGGTTATGTTTTATTGTAAATTATCTTTTGGGGCTGACCTATCTTAGGGATTCTCTATAAAATAGGCATGTCACCTCATTATAGATATAGATAGGAGAATAGATAGATTAAAGGATAGAGATAGAGAGAAAATAGATAAGTGGTATTAGAGCGACTTAGGGTTTATTCTCAAGAAAGTGTTGTAATAGAAAACTGGAGTTGTTGCTATTTTGGATGATCTAATATAAGAGAGATGTTGTGATTTGGTATCTATCTTGTGGAGTTTCATCTGGCATCATTCTTGTTTTCTATCTTTGAAATTGCTTATAATTTTACAGTTAAATGGTTTGGTAACGCTTAGGGTTTCATGTTTGTAATGTTTGCAGCGATCTCTAGTCCATACTTTTTGGAGTTAGTTGATTGTTAGCTGCTTTCCAAAGTTAGCCTGGACTTAAAATTGTGCTTAGTTCAGTTATAAGGGTTTGTTCATCTCAATTGCAATAGGATTGAGTGAATGAATGTTTGTGATTTGAAAATCTTTAAATACCTTAGAAGATTGCACTATTTCTATGAAATTGCAGATTCATCTGGGTTGAACAAAGAGTAGTTTATGAGAGATTGATCCATTTTAAGCATTTCATCTTTTGGCATTTTTCAATCTTAGGGTTAGAAGTAGTCTTAGAATCATCTCTGAAACATTCATCTTTTGATGTTTCTTTATTATCAGGGTTCAAATCAAGTTTCAAAGTATCAATTTATTGTTTAGATCTGGTAAATTGAAAGTCCAGTGTTTTCTCATAGTAAGGTCCCTTTGTGATTACCAACATTTTCACATTATCTCTGAGTTGTTTTATTTGCATTGTCAAGACCTAACATTAGAGACCTTGGGGTTATCTCTTTTCCCATAGAGATTTAAATTTCAAGAGAGATAGGATATCATATTCTGTATGAGTTGTTGCCATGCAGAAAACACCATCAACAGGTTTAATGAATTCTTTTGGATCTATTTACTATTTGAAGGTTTAATTTTCTATAACTAATTTATCCCTCCTTAGTTGTCTTATTCACTTCAACAGATGGAGAGCATCACTCAAGTTCTTTTCCTCCAGCCGTAGACCATCAACTTTCACACCTTCCATCAGGATGTGCCCCTACCTTTCACAAGGTAACAAATCAAGAGGATCACCAAGAAAATTATGCCATCTAAGAACTAGTGATGTGTCTAGTTAAAATAATTTTTAATATGAATCGAGAATCCCTCTAGCTAAGTATAACACAATTTGATTGTCTTGAAAATAGATATACACTATGAACCAACAATGCAAGTAGTGATTTTGTATTACATCAGCCAATATTTTGATAAAAAATATACATTTCATAATCAAAATATGTGTTGTATGTTCACACACCTCTATCTCAAATTGGTTATCAATAATTATCATTTCACCTTACAACATATATAATAGCATTATACTCCAAATATAAACATATATGCATAAAAAATAGATCTCCTATCATAGGCTTGGCTAGTTAATTTATGGTTTTATGCCAACTAAAAACCATCTAGACATGGTATTATTCTAACGTAAAACAATTAAGTAATAGTATTACTATTGTGTGTTTCCATGCATAGCTAGTGATTAGCCAAATTGGTTTTTTTTAGCAAAATATCTAGAGTCATATTCTCAATGACTAAGCTGATAGGAATTGTCTCCTATGTTTATCGAAAGGTAAAATCATTAATTAAATTGTTCAAGTTAACCTAGTGAATTTTTCGTGTAAGGACTATCAAATGATCATAAGAGTTAAGAATTTACTACTATTCTCATTCTTAGGTTTCTTCTACTATAGGCATGTATACATATTTCTTAAATAAATTATATATTATTGCAACTCAAATATGTTCCTCTACTATACAATCTCTCTTAGTGAGTTCTATAATCCTCCACCTTTCTTTTTTGGTATTGTTGCATGTGCTTAGGGTTTGCTTGGTTTTGTGGTTTCTTTTGTGATTCATTTGACGATGGATTTTATTTTGGTTATGTTTAATAATTAGGAACATATTTTATTGTAAACCACCTACACATACTCAATTTTAAATGATTCATATTATATGTATAAAGAGCTCTCAATAAAAATATAATTTTAAAATTATTATGAAACTAACACAAGTCAAATCCTATTAAGTTGGTAAAAAACTTTAAATGTAATCAAAGGGTATGAATAAAAATCCTTTGAAATATCTAGACTAATTAAATGTAAAAAAATTGTTAAAATTAATTTTAACCTAAATAAGAAGTTTAATGTAGAACAATAGTAAAATTATATTGAAATTCACAAACCGAAATATATGAATATTAGCTTGTGTGAAGAATATTTTGTTACAAGGTACACCTTGATATAATTAGAATTCTATTATTACATTTCATTAGAAAGACTCAATTATACTAAAATGTTAATTATTCTTTATGTAAATTCATATTTACTTTTGTTAACTTGAATTCATAACTCTAATCTTAAATTCAAAATCCTAAACTTCTACCCAATATTAATGTTGAAACTAGTAACCCTAAACTTTATGTGACTTACTATTTAAAAATGTATTCATCCATATCTATATAAACTTGGAGATGGCTAAACTTTAAAATAATACAAATAATCTTCCATGGGAAAATAATGTTGCAACAGATGCCATTATTTCCGATTGCTTAGGGTTCACTATTAACTTTAATAATGAATACAAAATATGCTAAATTTTCTTCAGAAACATTAACTTGATATGGCTAAAGACTCTTGAATTCGAACTTGAAATAAGATAGTGATCTATGAAAGCGTATGTCCGGGAGCATAGTTAGAGGGAGTCAAGAATTTGGATTCCCGATTCCAATAAGATTTGACCAAAAATTAATCATGGAAACCCCACTAGTTGAACAAAAAAATACCATTTGTTGCTTGTAAAATACCATATTTTTATTTAAAATATGATAATATGCAACATAAATGGACCAAATACCTATTGGTAACCACAAATATTTGATATCTCTAGCTTTTATATTCAACACATATGGACCAATAGTTGAACAAAAAAAAACTATTTGTTGTTATAAAAACAACACATAATTATTTAAAATACAACTTATACCAAACAAAAATGGACCAATAGTTGAACACAAAAACATTTTGAAAATCCTTCACATTTAAGGAAAAAATACATGGTATTTATTGTACTCACCTTTAATATTTGTGATAGGACAAACTATTAATATAAAATACTCCAATGCTTGTACATTGCTACCCCAATAGTTGTACACATTAGAACAATATTTTTTCACTATGATAAGAATACTTGTTTAAATGAGTGTCCTATTTTATTAAATGATCATTTTATTGTTTAAATTACACACTTATAGTGGATAGTTGTGATATTTTATTTGAGACAAAAAAATACTTATTTCACTTCTTCATGAATGTATTTATGTTTTTTTAATATAACATTTAAAGGTTCTCATGTGTTCAAATATGGGTCCACTTTTGATCAACATTTGGTAATTTTTAAATTTATATTTAGATTAATTATTTACAATATATAATATATATACGTGGTAAGACTAGGTATTATAATCACAATTGAGTGCAGGACTATTGGAGCCCACACGACTATTGGCCCCTCTCCCCTAAGTTGTGCTAAAATTTCATTTAGGTAACTGTTATAATTAAAATAAATATAGAATTGCAATGATAAAATATTTTTTATAAATTTTAATTGAGGGTTACAAAAAGATTTTAAATTTTGGTGTATTAAATTCACTCAAGATTAATATTTTAAGTGGTGTAATGGTGAGATTTGTATAGGTATGTTGATTCTTATTGTCTTTAGGTTTGTTCCCAAGAGGTTTATTTGTTACTAAACCTCATAAACACCAAAATTTAATTTTTGTGTCATTTTTTCCTCAACACTTTGTTAGACACACAGTTCAACTAAGATGGGGTGGGGTAGTGGGGGGTGAATCAATTGTACATTAAAACCTTTAATCCCACATTAACCTTAAAACCCTTATTATGCATCAACACAAATGTAAGAAATTGAAACATAAACACAATCATAACCATATACAAGAGAACGCCAGATTTGTGTGGAAAACCCTAATCAGGGAAAAACCATGGTGAGGATTAACTCACATATACATAAATAAAAAACCAAATACAATAGGATCACTACCAAAGGACTCACTCTCTAGAATAGAAGATAATAGAATAATATTGTTACAAGGAGGTTCAATACCTTAGAGATATAGGAGAATCCACCACAACAACTCTATACCATCCACAACCTTTGGCTCATTGCCTCTAGCAACTTCAAGTATATTGAAATGTAGACACCTTCTACTAACTACATCTGGTAGCCTTAGGTGTTTAAGCTTTCACTCAGATCACCACAAATGATCACATACAAATCATACTTCAATCACACAACATCTCCAACATTTTACCTTGCTTATATATCCACTACGACCTAAAAAAAATTATCTAGTTCAACCAAAATGAAGTGTATGCACCTAAAACATGCAACCAAAAAATAGGTTGGCACCAAACACTTCCAGAGTGGAAAGAAGTGAAGGTGGATGACAATAATGGTTAATCAAGACCTAAATCAACATTGACATGCTTCACCATGCTTCAACAAATAAAAAACCACTTCTGTAAATAGCGCTAGCATGCCATGTTAGCCAATCCTGCACTAACACCACATTCACACTTCTTCAAGTCCAAAAGCACCACGCAAACCACATAACAACAATGCACAACATCCAAAAATATTTCAACACCAATAAAATATTCAACACCATTGATGTTGGCATAAATTTGGAAATTTTAATGGTTCTTTGCCCTGCATTTCAAGTTTTTTCCCTCTGCTAGCTGTTTTAGGTTTAGATTCTTGTTTTCCTCCATTCTAGGGTTCTTCTTATGCCCAAACCCTTGAAAAATCCTAATGATGTGTGAAACCTTAATCCAAATGTTCTAATCCTCCATTGAATTGTTACTACCCATTTTTGGTCATTTAAGAAATGACTTATATCAATAAGTCATTTGTTAACCGACCCGTCTCCTAGTCTAATGAGTCATTTTACCAATTCAAATATTTGAAAATGTCTTAAGTCTAGGGAGTTGAAATATTTATTTTTATCCTAAGTCTAGGACTAAAATATTGTATGTTATCACATCGACCTAATGAAGTATCCATTTTTTGTCAAAGCTTTATGCATGTGTGTTTTAAAACTTCAAGTCATGTTCTAGTAGATCCCAAAACTTTCATTTCATTGGTTTCCCACTAGCCCGCACTATTAAAATAATTCTTTAAAAATCCCAGCAGGGTAGCGAGCGAGGGACATATATCATCCCTCTTGGTGGGACCTACCAATATCCAAGGGTAGTAGGGATGGAAGATAGGATATCTATGATTTAGATTTGATCTGTAGTAGTGATCCTAACTGTAACATATATTTTCTAGAGAATTTTCTGCATAGATTAAGATGATCAAATCTAACAAATAATCTAAATAAAAACAAAAAAGAACGAGTAAATGAAAATAAAACAATTAAAAAAAATAACTAAAAAGATCTCATTGAATATGTGTCCACTTCTTCGAATTATCTCGATTGTCCTTCTCCATTTTGTTGTATCAGTATTCTTGCCCTTAGATTTTCAGCATCGATGCAAGCATAACCTTGTTGAATGTCTAAGAAAAATATCGAAGATTAAGTTTCTTCTCAAAAGTATTAATTTCAGGAGGAGGAATAATGATAATGACAGGATATTTTATAGATTTTGGTTTTTCGAACGATCGACTTAGATTCAAAAGAGAAATCGATAGACGAGATTGATGAATGTCATGCAATGTGAGTTATGTATTAGTTAGAACGTGAGTTAGAAAATTCTGCAAGATAATGATTAAATTAGAATAACAACTTAATCTTGTGTCAAGACTGTTCAAAAATATAAAGAACAAGAGTTCTAGATTAAATAAAAAATTTAATCTTCAGTTAAGAGTCTTCGGAAATAGAAGAAATGGACTTTGAATGTCAAAGAAAAATTTAGAGCTCGAAGAATAAAGAATTCAAATGGACACATGAATTAATTAATTAAATAAAGATATTTAATTAATAAACACTTTCATGCATATGAGTTAGAACTAGTTAACTAATTGGTTGTGACAAAGAGTCCTCTCACAAAGACGATTATATATCAAATTCAGAGATAACTGGCGGATTTAAAATAGATCTTGAGTCAGAAGGTGAGTGAATGATTTAGATAACTGAATGACAAAAGAATGTGACATAGAGAATTAATTATGAATTAAATGCTAATTTAATTCAACATTCGAAAATGAAAGATTAATTAAATAAATAATGTAATTTATTTAATTGACTATTGAAAAGGATTAATTGAATAATTAAATAATAAATATTTAATTATAGTTGAAATGTGACAAAGTGGTAATTAAATAATAAATTATTTAATTAAGAAGAAGAATTAATTAGCTAGCGACATAATTAGATAAATATGATTTATTTAATTAATCAAGTTGAATAAAGGTCATAAATGAATTAATGAATTAATTAAAAAGGGGTATTTAATTAATAGAGGAAAGATGTGTTAGAAAGGTAATTAAATAATAAACATTATTTAATCATGACCATGGATAATAAAAAATTATGTTGAAAGTAGTGCTCGCAGGCCTAGACCAATTTTCGGTATCTACAGTTTGCCCCTCTTTGATACAATGTTGTTTCAGTGTTATGTCAAAGAAAATATGCCCCGATCGTGCCCCAGTATGAAACAGGTTAGGGTATGCCCCCTCAGAAAAATTGACAAATTTTTGAAAAATTCAGAAAAATCAAGAAATATTCTCGATAAGTCAATTTGATGGTAAAAAATGCTATAGAGTTTATGGAATTAAATTTGCAAGTGTTATGGATGTGTACAGGTCAATTGAAGTTGGAAGGTTAAGCGGCCAATAGACAAGGTCAAAATAAATTCCACCCAAACCCTAGGTATAAATAGGAACTAGGTTGAAAATTAATTCATTTGCACTCGGAAGATTTGAAGAATTGAAAAATTAGCTCTGACTATTGGACGAAGATGTCTCCAATTCCCTATGTTGCACATCCCAAATATCGGATCCGAACATTCAGATGACTAGCCAATGTAGGATGACTGGTATGTACCCTAAAATAAGCTTTTGAAATTTCATTTTGCATGTAGTTTTAGGCACCTAAAATTGAGTTTGCACATGCGGTCTTTCACATTCAACACATATGTGTTTGTACACAATGCGTCTGCCTGCACAATGACACATAAGTTAAAAGATGCCTAGGCTAGGATTGGTCATTTTAGGAATTTGATGCAAATGATATAAAATGCACCACTTTTTTTGGTTGGAATCGCATTTGCATTTAGGATAAATGCATGCAGGATTATGCAATGCATATGTTTGCTTGAAACGCACATGCAATTTGGTAGGCAGGTTAAATAATGCACCGCATGTGAATGTTTGCAACACATTTGCATTTGTTAGAAATGGTTGGGGGTTTTTTGCAATGCATATGATATGTGTGATGCAAATGATTTGTGATGCAACACATTTGTATGAATGCACTGCATGTGCCATAGTGAGCTGCATTTGGCTGGTAAAATTTTCAGAATTTTTTTTTCTAAGAAAAACTTGAAAATCCTTGACATCTTGGTTGAAATGCAGGTTGTTTTAGATCCTATCTATACTTGTGAGACACATCCTGATACTTTCTATGTGAGATCCCGATTGTTCAGTGTAGAGAGATGGTTATTATGGAGACTAGGTCTACAACATGTGTTGACTATTCCCATGATTCAGGCAAATAGAGGCATGTTGAACGCTTTGTGTGAGCGATGGAATTTAGAGACTTCGTCATTTCATTTTCTGACTAGGGAGGCAAAAATTACTTTAGAGGATTTCTATAGGATTTTGTGACTTCCCATCAGAGGAGAGCGGGTTATGTATGATATCCAGTGCAAATTTAGTGATCTGGCTAGGTACTATCTATATGACGACATTAAGAGTCTAGGGATAGAGCATTATGAGATTGTATGGTATGTGTTAGTGGATAGGTACGAGAGTATTGATTGCATCCTATGTACATTGATAGGGGTATAGTTCTTCCGGATTGGTGGGGTCATGGTTTTCCTACTGGGTGGGGAGAGATGCTAGTGGGGATGTTGGAGAGAGAGACTGTGTATGCCTAGGGTCCATGTTTGTTAGGCATGTTGTACTTCCATCTACATGATATAGTGTACAAAGACACATAGTCTATGAGATATGGTACTACACTTCTCATGGTTTGGGCATGGGAGCGGATAGTTGTATTTTGACCTCTTGTTACTGTAGAGCAGGAGGCTAGATCTCCTTATGTTTTTTGGTATATGGGAAACATTACTTAGATTCATGTCGGAGACACACATTATTGGAGACATGCACTGGATATTTTGGATCAGTTTACTTAGAGGCCATACATGGATTGTGAGAGATGGTCAGATGAGGACGAGCATTTGACTTTCTCCAGGAAGACACAATAACTGATTGGGAGGACTATTTTGAGTGTGCATATTATTGAGAGACACTTTCCTGATTGGGTTTTAAGACAGTTTGGGGAGGTTCAGGATGAGCCTAGAGGTAGAGAAGAGTTTGCTTGATCTTCTAGAGAGGTTCCAGATTGGGGGTCTATGATACCAATAGCTACTGTAGAGGCAAAGATTCAGGCATTACAACCATTACAGTGGGTATGGAGAGGTAGAGCAGAAGATCTAGGGACTATAGCTATGTATGACACATGGTGGGCAACGCATTGTCTGATTCCTTATACAGATCTTGACTAGTCGACACCAGTAGAGAGATGAGGTACAGAGCCGAGAGGGTGATGTAGAGGGAGAGGTGGTGGTAGGACCACCGAGGATAGGTCCGTATAACATTCCTTCCACCTCATAGAGAGTACCTCTGAGGAAATTTCCTCCACCTTCACCATGTGACAGTAGTGGTAGTGGGACACGTTGACACTATTCTATTTGTAGACACTGTATTTTGATCAGAGATCCTGCGAGCTCATTTTTATTTATGGATACCTTCTGACATTGTACTGTGACACAATATTTTGAGTGATATATATGATTTTGGCAGCTTCTATATGATATGCAGTTCTTATTTTATGGTGATGCATTGCTTCTATATGATTATGTTTCCTAGATGACGTATGCATATGTGTTATGAATGAATGCTTCTACATGTGATGAGTTTATGCAGTTTATGATGTTATGATGTTTCTATATAATGATGGATGTAATTTTCTATATGATGTTATTTATATGTGATGGTTATATACATGTAATGTTTCCATTATGTACCTTATGATGATGGAATGCCTATTATGCAATGATTTCGTAGATATGCAATGAAGATGTTAATGTTCCTACATGTTTGAAATGCAATGTAACAGTTTTTTCTGGAGGATTTTTTGCACAGAGTAAGATGATCAAATCTAATAGATATTTTAAATAAGAAAAACAAAGAACAAGTAAATGAACATAAAAAAAATAAAAAAAATAACTAAAAAGATCTCACTGAATATGCGTCCACTTCTTTGAATTATCTCTATTGTCCTTCTCCATTTTGTTGTATCAGTATTCTTGCCCTCATATTTTCAATATCGATGCAAGCATAACCTTTTTGAATATCTAAGAAAATATCGAAGATTAAGTTTCCTCTCAAAAGTATTGATTTCGGGAGGAGGAACAATGATAATGACAGGCCATTTTATAGATTTTGGGTTTTCGAATGATTGGCTCAGATTCAAAAGAGAAATCAACAGACGAGATTGATGAATGTCATGCGATGTGAGTTTTGTATCAGTTAGAATGTGAGTTAGAAAATTTTGCAAGATAAATATTAAATTAGAATGATAACTTAATCTTGTGTCAAGACTTTGAAAATAGAAAGAACAAGAGTTTCAGATTAAATAAACAATTTAATCTTCAATTAAGAGTCTTCAAAAATAGAAGAAATAGACTTTGAATGTCAAAGAAAAAGTTAGAACTCAAAGAATAAAGAATTCAAATGCAAACATGAATTAATTAATTAAATAAAGATATTTAATTAATAAACACTTTCATGCATATGAGTTAGAACTAGTTAACTGACTAGTTGCGACAGAGAGTCCTCTCACAAAGACGATTAGATATCAAATCTGGAGATAACTGGTAGATTTAAAATAGATATTGAGTCAGAAGGTGAGTGAATGATTAGTCAACTAAATGATATAAGAATGTGACATAAAGAATTAATAATGAATTAAATGTTAATTTAATTCAACATTCAAAAATTGAAAGATTTAATTCAATAAATAATGTAATTTATTTAATTGACTATTGAAAAGGATTAATTGAATAATTAAATAATAAATATTTAATTATAGTTGAAATGTGACAAAATGGGTAATTAAATAATAAATTATTTAATTAAGAAGAAGAATTAATTAGCTAGCAACATAATTAAATAAATATGATTTATTTAATTAATCAAGTTGAATAAAGGTCATAATGGATTAATGAATTAATTAAAAAGGGGTATTTAATTAATAGAGGAGATATGTGTTAGAAAGGTAATTAAATAATAAACATTATTTAATCATGACCATGAATAATAGAAAATTATGTCAAAAGTAGTGCTCGCAGGCCTGGACCAATTTTTGGTATCTACAGTTTGCCCCTCTTTGATACAATGTTGTTTCGGCATTATGTCAAAGAAAATATGCCCTGATCGTGTCCTAGTATGAAACAAGTTAGGGTATGCCCCCTTAGAAAAATTGACAATTTTTTGAAAAACTCAAAAAAATCAAGAAATATTCCCGATAAGTCAATTTGATGGTAAAAAATGCTATGGAGTTGACGAAATTAAATTTGGAAGTGTTATGGACATGTACGGTTCAATTGAAGTTGGATGGTTAAGCCACCAACAGACAAGGTCAAAAGAAATGCCACCCAAACCCTAGGTATAAATAGGAATTAGGTTGAAAACCAGTTCATTTGCACCCAGAAGAGTTGAAGAATTAAAAAATTAGCTCTGAGTATTGGACGAAGATGTCTCCAGTTCCCTACACTGCACATCGCGGATATTGGATCCAGACATTCAGACGACCAACTAATGCAGAAACACCAGTATGTACCCTAAAATAAGCTTTTGAAATTTCATTTTGCACGTTGTTTTAGGCACCTAAAATTTAGTGTGCACATGCGGTCTTTTGCATTCAATGCATATGCGTTCATACACAACGCATCTGCTTGTGGAATGACACATATGTTAAAAGATGTCTAGGCTAGGATCGGTAATTTTAGGAATTCAATGCAAATGATATAAAATGCACCGCATTTGTAGGTTGGAATCACATTTTCATTTAAGATAAACGCATGTAGGATTATGCAATGCATATGTTTGCTTGAAACACACATACAATTTGGTAGGCAGGTTAAATAATGCACCACATGTGAATGTTTGCAACACATTTGCATTTGTTAGAAATGGTTGGTGGTTTTATGCAACACATATGATATGTGTAATGCAAATTATTTGTGCTGCAACACATTTGTATGAATGCACCGCATGTGCCATAGTGAGCCGCATTTGGCTCGTAAAATTTTTTAGAAATTTGTTTTCTATGAAAAGCTTGAAAATCCTTGACATCTTGGTTGAAATGTAGGTTGTTTTAGATCCTATCTATACTCGTGAGACACAACCAGCTAATATCAAGTTGAGATTATGATTGGTTAGTGTAGAGACATGGTTATTATGGAGACTAGGTCTACAACATGTGTTGACTATGCCCACGATTCGGGCAAACAGAGGCATGTTGACCGCTTTGTGTGAGCGATGGCATTTAGAGACTTCATCATTTCATTTTCTAACTAGGGAGGGGAGAGTTACTTTAGAGGACATCTATAGGATTTTGAGACTTCCCATGAGAGGAGAGCGGGTTATGTATGATACCCAACATGAATTTAGTGACCTGGCTAGGTACTATGTGTATGATGACATTAGGAGTCTAGGGATAGAGAATTATGAGATCAGATAGTAGGTGTTGGTAGATAGGTACAAGAGGATTGATTGCATCCTGTGTACATTTATAGGGGGTATAGTTCTTTCAGATCAGTGGGGTCATGGTTTTCCTTTCAGGTGGGGAGATATGTTGGTGGGGATGTTGGAAAGAGAGAGTATGTATGCCTAGGGTGCATGTTTGTTAGGAATGTTGTACTTCCATCTAGATGGTATCGTGTATAGAGATGCACAGTCTATGTGCTGTGGTACTACACTTCTCATGGTATGGGCATGGGAGTGGATAGTTGTATTTTGACCTCTTGTTATGAAAGAGTGGGAGGCTAGATCTCCTTATGTTTTCTGATATATGAGAAACATTACTCAGAGTCATGTCGAAGACATGGGCTACTGGAGACATGCACTGGATATTTTGGATCAGTTTACTTGGAGGCCGTACATGGATTGTGAGAGATGGTTAGATGAGGATGAGCATTTGAATTTTTGTAGGCTGACACAATACCTAATTGGGAGGACTGTTTCAAGTGTACATATTATTGAGAGACACCTGCTAGATCGGGTTTTGAGATAGTTTGGGGAGGTTCAGGATGAGCCTAGAGGTAGAGTAGAGTTTTCTCAATTTTCTAGAGAGGGTCCGCACTGGAGACCTATGATACTAGTAGCTACTATAGAGGAAAAGATTCAGGAATTAAAGCCATTACAGTGGGTATGGAGAGGTAGAGCAGTAGATTTGAGGACTATAGCTGCATATAACACATGGTGGGAAGAGAATCATCTGATTCCTTATACAAATCCGAACCAGCCAACACCAGTAGAGAGATGAGGTATAGGGCCGAGAGGGCAACGTAGAGGGAGAGGTGGTGGCAGAGGTGGTGGTAGGGGTGGTGGTGATGATGGTAGAGGTGGTAGTGGTAGATGAGGATAGAGAGGTTGGAGAGGTGGTCGAGTAGGTGGACTATCACCTATTCGAGAGGCAGAGGTGGAGGATGTAGCGATGTTGGACCTCAGAGGTGGAGCAGAGGCACAAGTTGGAGATGAGAATGCTACCGAGGAGGTAGTAGCAGAGGAATATGTAGAGGTAGATATTGGCAGAGAGGAATTTGTAGAAGATGAGGAGGGTGATGTTGATCTTGATCCTCTTGGTATTTTGGTAGGCTATGGGAAGGATGATATTGAGGAGGAGGTATCTATGGAGGAGCAGGAGAGAGAGCTCCGAGATTTGATTGTAGAGGGGAGATGAGATGAGGAGGCTCCTAAAGACAATGAGTGGGAGGATTTGGAGAGGTTGAGACTGGTCATAGTAGAGCTTGACACCTTGTGAATAAAGAGAAACAAGAGAGATATAGTTCTCATATGGAGAGGGACAGTGCACTCATGGAGAGAGATCAGGCCATAGCTTGGAGACAAGAGATAGAGCAGTAGTTTATAGAGGTCAGACGCCTTTGTAGTGGCATTTCATCTGATGGTTTGGTTGGTGAGCTAGTCAAATCAGTAGAGAGGGATACATACTATAGGGATCTATATGAGTCAGTGGTGCTAGTGGAGAGATGAGCTCCTATCTTTTCAAAGGTTCACAACCACAGGTCATAGAGCAGGAGTCAGACCAGGACACAGAGTACAATGGGTGTGGTAGGACCACTAAGGATAGGTCTAAATGATAGGCCTTCCACCTCATAGAGAGTACCTTCGAGGCAATTTCCTCCACCTTCACCACGTGATAGTAGCGGTAGTGGGACATGTTGCTACTATTATATTTGTAGACATTGCATTTTGATAAGAGAGACTGCGAGATCATTTTTATGGATACATTCTGACATTGTACTGTGACACATTATTTTGAGTGATATATATATGATTTTGGTGGCTTCTATATGATATGCAGTTATGTTTTATGGTGATGCATTGCTTCTATATGATTATGTTTCCTAGATGATATATGTATATGTGTTATGAATGGATGTTTCTACAATATGATGATTTTATGCAGTTTATGATGTTATGATGATTCTATATGATGATGGATGCAATGTTCTATTATGATGTTATTTATATATGATGGTGAAATGCATGTAATGTTTCTATTATGTACCTTATGATGATGGAATGCCTATTATGCAATGATTTTCCTAAATATGTAATGAAGATGTTAATGTTCCTATCTATATGATGTACTATACTATTTACATAATGCTTATAGAATGTATGCATATGCAGATTATCTAATTTTTTTGTTGTGTCACATGACTTTATCATTATTTCAAAAAGAAGAAATTGTAGCACGAATGAATTTAGAATGTTAGTAAGAAATAACGAAGGTGGTTGATTGAAAAACATATGATCTTTGATATTTTTCCAAATATGCTAATCTTTTTTTTTTTTTATCATCATTGGGTGGGACATGACACAAATGGATAGTACACACCATGATATGAGATAGACCATAGTGTACAAAGTCATCCATTTGCAAAAAATAGACAGTCTTAGACAAGGAGTGTCTTAACTCATACTAAGGACAAGATTGGCCCAGTTGTTTTGTCTTGACAAACCACATACACCAAACAAATAAAAGATGGTTCATGAGACTTCATTGCTCCTCTAAATCGTTGATAGGAAATCCTTGAGGAAACTAGTAACATGACTCAAAAACCAATGCTAAAAAGATAGTTGATAGAAAACAACCAAAGAAAAAGAGTCCCAAGATAGCCTTGCTTCTTTAAATCCTTCAAGGGACATCCTTGAGAAAGCTAGTAACCGAAATGATTCACAAATCGATAAAAAGATAAGACAAAATAAGATATAAAGTCATAAAGCCAAATAAAAGTATTCACCAAAACTTGATCTTATGGGATTGTTTGATTGTTTGATGTTTGACATAGCGTAATGCGAGGGATGACACATACCACAATAAGATGTTGAGTCTAGTTTCGACTTGGTGACCATCTGTGTAAGGCATGACAAATCCTAGTTTCAGAAAGACACGTGTTGTATAAGACGTTGGAGCTTGATGACATTGATTCAACAAGCTACATGAGGCTATGAAAGTTTGACGATGTCTGTTGACAAGAAAGACATATCTTGCTAAGACATAAGTTGATCATTTGGATAATGTGTTTGATATTGACTTGATGACAGTTTTTAGATGTTGCCTTGTTGATGCATGACTTTTTTTGATTCCTTGATTAATTTGATTGTGTGTGTGTGTGTATTTGAAAGTGTATGAATTGAGATGATATAACCTAAAGGAATGACCTAAATGCGGCCTTGGGAGCTCATCAATTGATTAGCCTTGCCTACATCGCACACATAGAGACCTCGTAGTTTGACCAAACTTTAACTGACATAGCTGACTTGGTGGATATTTAATTAAGCTAATGATATGGAACATGTGTGATAGTGAATTTGAATGTGATAAACCCTATTGGAATGACCTAGTGTGGTCTTGGGAGCTCATCAATTGATTAGCCTTGCCTATGTTGTACATGCAAATACCTCGTAGTTCGACACGGCAAATGACTTTGAATGTACAAAGAGTCATGATTTTAATGTGTTTGATACATGACAAACCTAGACAGACATACCTAATGCCTTGGGGACCCATCGACTAATGGCCTTGCCTACATCCAGTCACAGATGCAATGTAGTTTGACTATGTCTACGACTAACTTAACATGACTGGCTTGACTCTGTTTTTGGAATTTTCTGAAATATTTTTATTTTTTTTGGTTTTTTGAAGTCTTCTATTTTTTTCATTTTTTATTTATTTTTTCAAGATATTTTCCAATGGTGTAATGCTATGTACAAGGTCTTCATGGCACAAAATAAGGATTTTCCCCTAGTCGGGAATAAGACATGTGAGATGGAATGGGGAATGTGACGGGATGGACTTGATGTCAATCGTTTCAAGCAATGGATAGGAAAACCATTTATTATGAGGGATGGTGAAAAAGTTTGATTGGAATAACGATGGATGAAAGAGCGAGTTTGACTACACATGGCACCTGTTTGCCAAGTTTTCACCATGGTACTTATCCATAGTGCCACTGAAGTGGTTTTCACTATTGGACAAATTATTTCTCTTTACTATTTTGTTGATTTTCCAATTTTTTTGGTGTTACAAAGATTCCTGTTTGCTAGGTTTTCATCAAGGTAACAATTTTTCTTTTTTTCCATTTTTTTTATTTTCTTGATTAATGACAAAGACTCTCATAAGCTACGCATAGAACCTCTTCAGATGTAGGCTATTGATTGGTGACAAAAGTGGCTCTCCTTTAGGGGTAAAGAGTTGGTATGCTCCTTATCCAAAATCTTTTGTGACGATATAAGGCCCTAACCAGTTAGGTTCAAACTTACCTAGCTTTTCTTGTTCAACTTGATTCTTGGGATTCTCCATTAGAACCAGGTCACCAACGTCAAAGTGTCTATTTAGAACTTTCCTATTATAGCTATGATGAAGATGATTCTGATATGCTTGCAAATGATCTAGTGCTTTCTGTCTTCGTTCATCCAACAATTCTAAATCTTGTAATATGGATACACGGTATTCTTCATCTTCAATGTGACCTTTCAAGGATACCCTCAGGGAAGGAATTTCAACCTCAATAGGTAAGATAGTTTCATATCCAAATACGAGGGAGTATGTAGTGGCACCAGTGAGAGTACAGATGCTTGTGTGATAAGCCCATAAGGAAGGATTTAGCTATAGGTTTCAGTCACATCCAACATCATTGACAGTCTTTTTTAGGATTCTAACAATGGTTCTATTAGATGCCTTGGCTTGGCCATTACCTTGTGGGTAATATGGGGTGGAAAAATGATGTTTGATATGAAAATCTTCACATAGATGGTGTACTTCTTGGTTTTTGAATGGGCAACCATTGTCTGTGATAATGGATTGGGGTACACCATATAGAAAAATTATATAATTTAAGATAAACTTGGATATTTGCATGTCGGTGCTGTAGGCCATGGGAATAGTTTCAATCCATTTGGTGAAGCATTCGGTGGCGGTTATGATGAATTTATGGCCATTGGATGATAGAGGATGTATCTTACCTATGAGGTCAATTCCCCATTGGGAAAAAGGCCATGGTGATGTAATCGGATGAAGCTCCTATGCTGGTGCTCTAATCAAATCCCTATGTATCTAACATTGTCTACATTTCTTTACAAATATATATGAGTCTTTTTCCATTGTAGGCCAATAATAACCTAATCTCATAATCTTATGGGATAAATTAGGACCACTCAAATGGGATCCGCATATACCCTCATGTACCACCCACAAGGTTGTTTGTGCTTCTTCAACATTGAGACATCTCATTAGGGCGTTATGTAAGGTACATCTATACAGGGTATCTCTAATGATGGTGTATTTATCTGACTTACGGATAAAGGTTCTATGTTGGTTATTTGAAAGATCTAATGGTAAGGTTTGGTCATTTAGATAGTTGAATATGTCTTTGTACCAAGGGAAAGTAGGACCAATAATTGTACACACCATCATAGAATCGAGGACATCATAGGTGGGGACCAACAACTGTTCGACCAAAAACTTAAACTTAGGCACGTTGCTCAGAATATCCAATAAGGAACCCACGGTTGCCATAGCATTTGCAGCCCTGTTTTAAATACGTGGTATTTGTTGAAAGGTAATGTCATCAAATTACTGGTTGAAATTATCAACCATGCACTTGTAGGGGGAAATTTTCTCATCCTTAGTCTCATAATCATCATTTACTTGCCGGACTGCTAGTTGAGAATCACCAAAAACATGTAGACTCTTAATCTTCCACTGGGCTTCCATTCTTAGTCATGTCACTAAGGCTTCATACTTTGCTATGTTGTTGGTGCAAGGGAAAGAAATCTTGAATGATTTAGGAATGGTATCACCTAGAGGTGTAACAAATAGAATACCTTCTCTTAAACCATGATTTGTATGTGACCTGTCAAAGTATAATTTCCATTCGGTTCTAGTGTCAACTGTGAAGATAAATTCATCAGGAAAATTTTCCACTACAGGATGGTCCACCTTCATGGGTGCATCTGCTAACTAATCAGTAGTCACTTGTCCTTTTATAGCCTTCCTTTCCACATATTGGATGTCATACTCACTAAGCATCATAACCCATTTAACCAATCGACCTGTTAATGCTGTTTTACTTAGGAGATATTTGATGGGATCAATCTTTGCGATCAACATTGTTTGGTAATTTAGAATATAGTGCCAAATTTTTTGAGTAGCAAATACTACTGCAAGACAGGCACATTCGATGTTACTATAATTTAATTCATATCCCACCAAGGTATGAATGATGTGGTACACTTCTCTTTCATGACCTTGATCATCATTTTGTGCAAGAAGAGCTCCTAATGCTGACTGAGTTGCTGAAATGTATAGTATCAACGATTTTCCATCTGTAGGTGGCATTAAGATAGGTGGAGTGAGAAAATAATCCTTGATTTTTTGGAAAGTTTCTTGACATTTAGGTGTCCACACAAATGGTTCTCCTTTCTCGAGTAAATGTTGAAATGGGTGTATTTTGTCTGCCAGTTGTACAATGAAATGTCTAATGGACTGTAATCTTCCCTATAGTGTTCTTAGTTGACCAATGTTGACTAGAGGAGTCATTTCTATGGTATCTCTTACCTTCTATGGATCTGATTCAATGTCTCTTATGGAAATGATACACCCTATAAGTTTCCTTGATTTTACTCCAAAGACACATTTGTTTGGATTTAGCCTGACGTTGTAATTCTCTAGCCTCTGGAATATCTTGTCTAGAACCTTCAAATGATCTACCCTTGTTTCTGATTTAGCTATAATGTCATCGACATAATCTTCCATGAGAGTATGTACAAAGTCATGGAAAATCATAGTCATTTCCCGTTGATAGGTAGATCCTACATTCTTAAGCCCAAAAGGCATGACATTCCAACACTATGTGCCCCATGGAAATGTGAAAGTTGTCTTGTCTTGGTCTTCAACTGGGATTTTGATTTGGTTATATCTAGAGAAACCATCCATGAGGGATAGCATCTTGTATCCTTCTATAAGATCTACTATCATGTCTATGTTCAGCAAAGGGAAGTCATCCTTAGGACATGCCTTGTTGATGTCTCTAAAGTCTATGCAAATGCGGATGCTCCCAGTTGGTTTAGTTACTGGCACAAGATTTGAAATCTAGTCTGCATAGTCTATAGTTCTTATAAATCCAACATCCAAGAGTTTCTTAAGTTCTGATTTGACCAGTAGAGCAATTTGCGGATCCATTTTCCTTAACTTCTATTTGAATGGCTTAATACCTAGATGTAATGGTAGATGGTGCAATATTAGGTCTGGATCCAACCTAGGCATGTCAGCGTATGACCATGCAAAGTTTATCTATCTCTTTGTGAAGAAGTCCTGAAATTCTTGTTTTTTTGTCCTCGTCATTGATGCTGCAAAGTATATTCTCTGAGGGTTTTCTTCTATATTTATGTTGACTTCAATAGACTATTCTACTAGCATTGGTGACTTTTCCTATTCAACTGGGAGAATATTTAAACCTCTATCCTTGGGTGTCTCAGAGAGGTTGTTTCCCTTGGATACGTCCTTTATTTTGATTGTTTCTTTGTCTAAAGGTGCCTTTCGGTTTTTACCTAGGGACTTGTTATTGGCCTCATTTTCATCATTTTTCTTTTTATTTTCATTTTTGTGACTAGCGGTGTAAATAAACTCCCCAAAATATTCTTTATCATCCAATTCTATGGTAAAACCAGCTTTATGATCCCCTCTTGGTATGCCTTCTCGAAGTCCCATGGACTTAGCTATTGCTTCGTTGTTCTCAAATGTGTCTAAGATGGGTGTACCTTGTTGATCCTAGTGGATAATTTTGGGATATATGAGAGGCATGTCATCATTGGAGCTATCAAAGGTGGAAGTTGACAAGGTGAATATAGAATGGTTGACATGGTCATAAATGTTTTGGACTAACTCCTTGTTCTTTTGCCTATGGGTAGGTAAACTCTGATGTGGGACTATTGTAAGGGCTAAGTCATCAGAAGATGGTTTTCTAGGTGCCCAATATGCATGATCAAGGGTTTCCCACTAATAGTGTTTAAGCCATTCTTCTTTGGACAAGGAATTCCTATGACAGGGACTAGATGGCTTTGGTATGGGTTTTATCATTTGGTCCAATTCTCCAAATAGATTATCTATGTTCATGGTACTAGCAGAGGATAGGGAATCCCATTCACAATCACTTGAGTCAAGGGATTCATCATAAACTAGGGGAAGTGGTTCATGAGATATCTCGATGTCTACATAAGCACTCACTTCCTCTTGAAATGGTGACGAAGTACTAGAAAACCCAATTCTAAGCGGTTGAAACCCTAGCCCTAGGTATTTCGGTCGTGGCGAGACAATGATCGGTTTCATCCTTCCATTTTGATGTAGTCCTAACCCACTATGCTCGTCATAGCCTTCACTTTGCATCATCTTAAAGCCTTTTCCATATTGGTCTTTAGCTATTTGAATAGATGCCAAGGGGTATTCATTGTCTTCTTGGTACAACTAGGAGGTAATATCGCCTTGATCCACAATTTCTTCACTTAACTCTCCCCATTTTTTTGATGTCATTGTAGGGGGGACATGAAATGTGACTACATATTGTCTTCTATCCAGCATGGGTAGACCATATGCCTTAGGTGGAACCAGCTGACTAAAATAGTAGGATGCCTTCATGTAATATTCTCCACAACCCTTGTCTTGGATCTCGACCTTAGGAGTGGATGATTGTGGTTTGATTGAAATGGACTTGGTAAGATGTGATGGATCAATGTATAGGGATAAAGTGGATTATGAAGCTTCTTGGTTAACTGATACTTATCGTTGTGTAATTTCCCTTAGGCTTGTACAATATTGAAAAGGATTTGGATCACCATCAATCGTGATCTTGGTACCATTATACGAGAATTTAAGACATTGGTGATATGTGGAAGGTAAAAATTTCATTGCGTGTATCCAAGGTCTACCTAACAACAGGTTATACAAAAGGGTGAGATCCAAGACTTGGAAGCTGGTGTTCATAATTGCTGGGCCAATTATGCTAGGGAGTGTAACAACTCCTTTGGATGGTCTTTCCTCATCATCGTAAGCCTTGATGACTATACTCTTAGAGGTGTCTACGCATTCTTCTGAGAATTATAATGCCTTAACCAATTTTAGGGTACACAGGTTCAAACCTACTTCTCTATCTACCAAGACTCCTCTAAGTTTGGTTTGATGGACTAGGACTTCAAGATGTAATGGGTCATTATGATCGGTTTTTTCGATAGAGTAATCTTGTTGGGAAAATGTGGCATGATATGTGTTGATTAAATATCCCACCATTTCTTTGAAATGATTAAAAACTAACTCTGTAGTAACAATCATGTTCTATAAAGCTTTGTGAAGAATGGCTCGATGCTCAGGTGATAAAGTCAATAGTTCCAAAATGGATATCTGTGTGGGGTTTTACTCAATTGATCAAGGAGATTGTACTTATACTTGGAAGACTGTGTAGGTGGCTAAGAAGAAAGACCTAGAAGAATAATCTTAGTTCTGTGTGTGTTTACATCACATTCTGGATGCTTCTTAATGATGATGGTATGGACATTTTTGTTTTCATCTCGGAGGTGATTTATGATCTTTCCTTTACCATAGTCATACTTGGTATTGGTATAATTGGCTAATGGAGTATTCTTGGCTCCCAAATTGGAGGCCTTTCCTTTTGTGTGGTCATGTAATGGGTCTGTGAAGACCTTATGATCATTATTCTTCGTATTTTTCTACCCATTGACCTCTATGGTTTCATTTTCAACAAATTCTTATATAATATTCTTCAGTTGTTGACATTGTTGTAGGTTGTGTCCTTTTGTTCGATGATAGTCACAATAGGTGCTACCATCCCACCATGAAGGTTTAAACTATCTAGGATCATACTCTCTTGGTTCCAAAGGTTTAATGAGATCATGTTTAATCAACTCTTTGAAAATTGTCTCGATTGGTTCCCCCAAGGGGTAAACTCACGTGTAGGAAATCTCCTTTGTGGTCGTTGTTGTTGTGAATTTTGGATAAAATTTTAATGTTTGATTTGGAGTATTCATCATGTCTTGATTGGGGTTGTAACCTATTATTGTGATAACTGGTCTCGTATGTATGGTCTTAGCATCAACAATGTCGTCATTGGTAACATTTTTGTTTCTAGACCAGAACTTGTTTCTATCATTGGGTGCATTTTGATGTTGAACAATGAGGTTTTTGCCTGGTACTTTTATTTCTCCTTTGTCAATAAGGCCCTTTTCAAAGATGATGTCCTTTTGTACCAAGTCTAGGAATTAAGTACAAAAATGTACCCTTAAGTCACCTCTCAGTTTTGGATTAATGTTTTCAAGGAATATCATGACCTTTTATTTTTTTGGTATTTCAACTGGACATCTGCTAGCTAGACTTCTCCATCTTTGGAAGAAAGTGGTGAAATTTTCATCATCTTATTGTGTTGTGTGGCACAAGGTAGCTATTTTTACTTAATTTTCTATGTTAAAGATAAAGTGTTCGACAAACTTCTCAGCTAATTCACCCCAGGATCGTATTCCATATGGTAATTTAGAAAACCATTCCAGTGCTATCCCGATAAAGGTTCACAAAAATAGTCTCATCAAGTATGTGGGGTCATTTGATATGTCCATGCATGTCGTTGAGAATTATCTAATATGTTCCAAATGATTCTTCCTCCCATTATACTTAGGCAAATTCGATATGATGTATCCATGGGGGAAGGGTGTCATATAAAGTGCTTAATCAAATGGACATGGACACAGATCTTGCACTGAGATAGTTCATTTTCCTGACATAGACATGTTGTCCATCTATTGTTGAATAATTTTCATTTGGTTTTGAAGGACATCTAATTTTAACAAGGACATGTTGTTCACGTTGTTTGGATCAATGTAGGTGTTCTGAAATGTTGTATTATGTGACGGGTTATGATTTGGTGAGGGAATATATCCTGTTAGAATGTTCTGATTTGGTGTGGGGATATTTCCTGTCTGAATGTTCTGAGTTGGTATAGGAATTTTTCCTATTTGAATGTTCTGATTTGGTATAGGAATATTCATGCCAACTTTGGATCTCTTACCATTTGTGTTGGTGCCAAAGTGGTTTGATGAAGTTTCCCTCGTAGTAAATTGTAAACCTTATGTTATATTGAAAGGGATTGTGTTTACAATTGATGATGTTTGAGTTAGTATGCCAGTTGGTATTGCTGCAGTGATTTGGGGAATAGAAACACTTGACATCATAGTTTGTGTTGCTTGAATAGACAGTGTTTTCAAAGTATGAATATCAAATCCTGGTGGTAGTGTGGCACCTTCTACTAGCAACTTTGCTAGATATTGTTGTGGATCATTTGCCAAACATTCATCCATAAAGGATGCAAATTCAAGATCTTGTGCTGTGGCATCTGTGTCTTCAATATAAATTTGTCCATGTGTGTCTCTAGTGAAATGTTTTTCAAGCAAAGTTTTGTGTGGCATTTCTTTCCCTGATGGTTGATTTGTGAAAGGATTGAAAAATTCATTAGGGTACGACATTGCTTTATGTTTCTTTTGAGACCTTGTTTCGACCATGAAAATTTTCTCAAAATGGGGTAATACAAACTATGTCTAAAAAATAGAATGTCCTATTTCTATTTTTTTTGGATTTTTCGACAATAAAGGATGTTGCTAAAGATTCCTAAAATGATGTATACTAAGATGACATATGGTAGGATGGACAATATGCAAAATCTCTGGTAGACTATGATGGTAAATGATTCTAAAATGGGTATAACCTACCACCTATGGAATAAATGCATGCAATGATTTGAATTGACCAAGGAGTCTGATTGTAGGACAAAGATAGTTGACAAGGTGAATTTTCCAAACTAGACTGTTGAGATGAAAAGATTCAGTAATAGTACCAAAGTGACTAGGTTCAATTATTATGACAAATCAGAACATGAACGTATCCAATGATGAGGAAAGTTATCTATTCTATGATATTCAATGTCCTAGAAAGTATCTAAATGCATGCAACTTAGGATGACTATGACTAGGACGTATATGATGCCTAATGATACAAGGTTTTTGAGAAAAAAAATCCAGATTTTGTCCAAAGTTGATCTTAAGAAACAAAAGAGAAAATGATAGTTATGCTTATGGACTCGGTTTGAAGTTTTCTCAATTTTCTGTTGATAGTCAAATGCGGTTCACCTATCAAATGCAGTTCTAATTTTGACAGATGCATTTTAGTTTTCTGATGCGGTGATTTGACTAAAATAGGTTTCAAATGTTCACCAAAAATTTTGACTTGTGACATATGCGGTTTAAATTTTGACAGATGCGACTCACTTTAATAGTTGTGACTCGGAATATGGATTTTGTGAACCTAAACTTGTTGATAGAATGTTGCAGTTTTCCATTTGATAGATGTGGCCTGAAAATACACATGCAACTTAGGATTTGACAGTTGCGGTGCAGTATCTAAACTTTGTGAAATTGGACTTTGTTGACAAACACATGCGAATGACAGTTGCAACTCTCTAGGACAAATGCGGTTATGAAAATGACAATTTTGACTTTTGTTGACAATTATGATTTTTCTGTTGATTCTGTTTCGACTGACTCTGTTTGATTGATCAAGTTTTTTGATGAATACAACAAAAGAAATCACATAATACAATGTGTTTTCAGTTTGTAGTGATAGATCTATTGAAATAAGAAAACATTTACAACCTAGGCTTTGTTGGACAATAGTTGCTGAGTTCTTACTTGGATAAACCCAGGTACACCTATTCAAGGTGGATGACTAGTAGCTTGACCCCACTGGCTCCCCTCCATGACACTCACTTATACGGGGCAGCCAAGCTACTTTACCCATGAAACTCCCATGGAATACATCTCATCTCCACACATGAATTGTAAGAATGTAAGATGACTTCATAGGTCCGAACCTACTGCACCAAAAAATAGATAAGATTTTGGTAAAACTACAACATGGTTTTTAGTAAGGGAATTCCATTCATGGAGCACCATCCAGTAAGGTGAGAGACCATTTCTTCCCTTATCATCAAAATAGTGAGTGTGATTTTTGGGGTTTCCCCCAAAAATCCATTTTTATATACCAGGTGGAAGTCGCTGGCTAAAGCGTGTTACCGGTTTGAGTCATATTGGGGTGAGTAATTTTTCCCACCAAGATAGACCCAAGTTCTAGAGTTAGTAATTGTTTCTCTTGCACCCAAGATTGCATGACGACACAAGGGGAGAGGATACTTCAATATACTGGATCGTAAAGGGTTACAAAATGTGCTTTCGCACCAGACAAAGAAAACTTTGATTCTTTTTAATCCAAATGAAAATTATTCATCTACCAAACAAAAAGCTTTCCAAATAAAATTAACAAAGTCATTAGGTCATGCATACAAACTGATTAGTAGTTTGTTTTGTGTCTTTGACTTTCGTCCTGCAAAAAATATATTTTTGGTTTTTAGTTGGTCTTCTATGCTTCGTCCTAGAAAAACTAAGTTACTCCTCTAAACACAGCTACAAACAAACATTAGCGAAAAAACAAAATAACACAAAAAACAAAAAAGGAAGATGCGAATGTATGAAATTTAATAAAAAAATGAAAAATATATTACCAAGAAGATGCGGCTTTTTGAGCCACAAATGCGGCGCAAATTTGATAGGCGGATGCGGTTCATGTTGACAGTCAGATGCAGTGCAAAGTGTCACGAATGCGGTGTAGAATGACAGATGTGTCGCGGGATGTAGAAGATGTGGCTCGCGAATACAGATGCATCATTTATTTGAGCGGATGCAGTGTGTCATACGATAACCTGCAAAATAAAAATTGGAAAGATGAAGAGTATTGCGTGAATTTGGAGTGTGATTCATGTCAGGTTCACCAAATGTAACATAGATTTTCTAGAGAATTGGCTGCACAGATTAAGATGATCAAATCTAAATAAAAACAACAAAGAACAAGTAAATGAACATAAAACAATTAAAATAAATAATTGAAAATATCTCACCAAATATGCATCCACTTCTTTGAATTATATCAATTGTCCTTCTCCATTTTGCTGAATCAGTATTCTTTCCCTCATATTTTCAGTATTGATGCAAGCATAACCTTGTTGAATGTCTAAGAAAAATATCGAAGATTAAGTTTCTTCTCAAAAGTATTGATTTCGGGAGGAGGAATAATGATAA